>RJWH01001639.1:0-338469 GCA_004363575.1 Solenodon paradoxus
CCATGGGCAGAAACTGCAATGCTTCTTATCACCTAAACTGAGACACCCTAGAATATCATCTTCACTACATTCATTAGTTAAGCAAGAAACTATGGCCATCTCGGAATCGAAAAGAGGAACTGAATCTCACCTCTCAGTAGGAGAATAGCAAAGAATTCGTGACCAGATTTAATTTACCATGAATATCCTAATCACTAACATCTCCAGTATCTGTGTCTTCTCATTAAAAGTAATAAGCTGAAAGTGATGGGTCATGTCTATATTCCTGGTGAGTCATTTGGATCCCAAGACCATCTTGGTGTCCCTTATCTTAAAAAACTATATATAGTTACACATCATAGAAATGTATGGACTCATTTCCTTGTTTCCCTGAGCTGGATATCTGCAAAACATCTGATAACTCTTTGGCACTCTTTGTGAATGCCAAAATTGGCAATGGCTCTGGGAGTCATCTGTGAGAAACTCAGATCAAGTTCATTGCTTCTCTTTAGACAATTTTTATAGGAGCAATTAGGGTGAGCTGCCTGCAGCAAGGAGGAAAATACCCAGGCCAAACATATTTATAACCCTCATTTAATCACCACTGGACCACAGTGTAAGTCTATGTCCAATTATGCACCTTATGGACCATCCGGTTTGATGGTTTAATAACCACTGGTCCTACTCTCTTCATCAGTAAGAATGGCTGTTTCATGTGGGTTAATGTGAGTGATTGTTTCCCACTTGCACTTCCTCTGCCTCTTTGTATAAGCATGACAAGAGGGGTAGGTTGCCAGAGAGGATGAAATGCAGCAAGAGCCTCTGCAATTTTTATGCTGGGGAACAAAAGGTTCTATCCTATGCTGTTCACAGACATTCACCAGCATCCTCTCACATTATGGAGAGGCAGTACAACAGGTGAGAAAGGGCACAAACTCAGGTCAGATGGCATGGATTTAGCCCCTGATCCCTCTACTGAATGAGCAACAATGGATGAGTTATTCACCTTTTTTGGTCTTCTTTCCTTAGTTCTCAATAATTACCTGATTTCTAACATGTAATTACTTGATCTCTCCTTCCTCTGGAAACACCCAAAGAGTGATTGAGAAGTCACTGAGAGCTGACCTAAGGCTAGTCCATCAACCAGGCACATCTGAGGAGGAGCATCTAAGCTGAGCCTCGAATGACAAGAAGGACCAGTAGCTTGTAACAGCCATGGCAGGTGACTTAAATTTCCAGGGGCTGCTATAACAAATGGCCACAGCCTGGTGTCTGGAGACAGCAGAAATGCATTCTCTCATAGTTCTGAAGTCCAAAGGTTCAAGATCAAGGTGGCCACCCTGCCAAAGGCTCTGGGAAGAAATCAGTCCGTCACCTCTTCCGGCTTCTAGTGGCCCCATGAGTTCTTTGATTTCTGACCGAATCACCCCAAATTCTGCCTCCCTGCTCACACTGCCTCTTTCCATTTGGTGTGTGTCCTCTCTGTGAGTCTGTTTTATAAGAATGTGGTGACTGTACTTAGGAGCCACCTGGAAAACCCGGGAGGAGCAACTCCTGTCAAGATCTTAATGTAACCCTGTTTTGCCATATAAAGTAACAAGCACAGATTCCAGAGATTAGAACGTGTGCATGTCTTTTGGCAGTTCCCATGCAGCCCACTACAGAGTGGTCAAAGAATAAAAAGACTGGAGAGGGCTGCTTCAGTTCAGTAAAGACTTTAACCACAAGTAGCCACCGGAGTTTCAGGCAGGACTTGTACTCAGACATGCTTTATAATAATGTTCACTCCTGCCGGTCGGTGAAGAATGGATTTGGGGACAGGACAAGGAGAGTGGTAGAAAGACCAGTTCGGAAGCCATTGTCAATATGAGAACTTCAGATGGGGCCAGTTCTCGAAGTGAATCCCAAGCAAATCATTCTTTATCGAAACCCATAGTACAGTGTTGCTGATAAGAACAGTCTTGACAAATCATATTCTAATTCTAAATGCTGCTGCAAACAAGACTTTTTCCAAGGTCCACTTTATTTTACCTTAAACCCAATTGGTTTACTTCCACAGTTAACCGAAATGAAATCTTAACTGTCTCTGCCATGGCACTGGGAGACTTCCTGAAGCACACTGATGACATGGTTTGTGGTCAGGAACTCACAGTGGACTTGGTAAGATGCAGAAACACTCGGTTAGCTAGGATTTGAAAGAACAATCTGACAATGGCTATGCTAAAGTGAAAATATTTTCCATAGAGAACAAGTGGGTAAGAAGTATCTTGTCAACTTTGTCTCCAACTCTTTGGGTCTCTCCATCTTTGGAAAATTCTCTTGCAGCAACTCAGCTGGCGGGTCTACTAGCTTACAGATGTGCTCAGAAGAAGACTTTCTGCAGCGATGAGACTGAAGGGTCCTATGATTTTTTTAAAGGTAGTGCTTTATTAATGTTTAGGCCAAAATTGTCCCTTTCATACATAGCAAACAATTCTCTGAGCTCTTAGCCAAGTACACATGCCAGTAGCTTCAAAGTTCTATTTCAAAATCAAAGTTTGGTCTCACTCGAAGTTACCCCTGTGACTGCCGTCTGCTTTTGCCTTTGTGCAGAAAGAAAAAAGAGAAAAATGATGCACCCTGGTGGCCTAGTGGTTTAGTTCACCAGTTTATACCTCCCAAGATTCTAGGTTGAAGACCAAGGCCAGGGAAACAACCAAGATAAACAACTAAATAAAGTAACTCAATCTCCCCCTCCCCACTTCAGTAATGAGACTTTTGACTAAGTGGGTTAGAGATGTCAGATAAAAAATCGGATCCTTGATTAAATTTGAATGACAGACAAACAATTTCAAATGTTTTAGTATCTCAACTGTTGCATGATGTATGTGTATGCTAAAAAAAATATTCTATATTTAAAATTCTAATCTAACTGGGTAGCCTGTCTTTTTGTTGTTGTTAAATCTGACATTGGGGTTCAATGCCCTGAATAAAGATGATGTATCTCAGTTTCCCTTGAAGTTAGATGAGACCATGTGACAAAATTGGGGCCCATTTTAAAATGTTTTTAAAAGGAAGTGCTGTGCCCCTTTCTCTTTCTCCTTCCTGCCTCCCTGCTAGAACACAAATGCAATGCAGTGGCTCTTGCAGTCATTTCGGACTCTGAGGTGATCGTAGAAATAGAGGCCACTCGTGGTAAAGCAACAAGTTACAAGTTAAAAGGAGGCTGGTTCCTGATCTAGAACCTGAGAGACATAATCAACTCTCTTATGTGAGCCACTGCTATTTTGCTTTTTGTTGCTTGTAGCTGAAACTAATATAATATGTCATCTAATTTTCAGTCAGCCTTGAAAGTCAGGCTTATTATCTGCATTTTGGCACATTGCATCCAGAGGCTGAGACAAATTAACTAGTTAGCCAAGGTGGTCCCATAGTCATTGTGGAGCCAGAATTTTAAATCCAGTTTATCTGAATGGCATCCTGGTGGCTTTTATTTTTCTGTACCAAATTGCATCTCTAGGCGAGAATTTTTATCAAATTCCTGTGGTTTTATAGCATAATGTCAACTTTGCTTCTGCATGCCTAGTATCTAAAACATTTCTCTTCCTCCCCCATCACAAATACAGACTATGGACATTTCTGGCATCTGTCAATGCTATGTGATCTAGAACTCTATCATCCTCTCTATTATTTGGGAGAGCTGTACCTAAGGACACATTATTTATTTATTTCCTTTATCATCTCCAAGAAATATATCTGGTCTGTATTTTAATAGCTCCCTACAAAAACGTCTTAACTGAGTTATGATTCAATATGAAGACCTCAGCTTTTATAGAGAACCAGTATTAAAAGGTCTATTTGAAGGATGTCTCTGTATCTTTTGAAACATATTAAGTTGGTTGCTGTTCCTTGTAAAATACAATTTTCATGCAATGAATTTCACATCGAATTTAGTGCCAGAGGGAAAAAATTAAAAACATCTCTTCAGGTGCAATTCTGTTTTGCTTTTTGTTTTTCTTTTTCACCGCCCCCCCCCATTGAGAGAATATGAGAGTCTAGCAATTATTCTTTTGCTTTGGCTTCCAGGAATCTTGAAACTCAACCTCGTGCTCATTGGCAGTCACTCAGTCACCCCAGTTACTAACATATTTATTTTTCTTCTATTTTCCTGTCGCTCCAATATTTTGCTTTTGTCTCTCTAATTATCCATTTTAGGATCTATTTTTGCGAGTGTCATTGACCTCAAGTCTGCCTTCATTTGTTTAATATACGCTGGTGATGTTGCCTCCCTTGCACGCAGCGCTCACCCAAGGAGACGAGCCACAGATTGCAAATCCTCCCCAAGCCTTTGCTTGCAGCTCCGGAGAACTGCCTTCTTTTGAAAGGGCCTCACAAACCTGCACCAAATGATCTCTTCCAGAATGTGGTGAAAATCAACAGGGAATCCAGTGTTTTCCCTCATTCACTTTCTTCTTGTTTTGAAAACTAAGATCTGAGTCTATCACCCAAGTCTTCTGACAGAAAACAGGCCACAGCCTCAAGTTTCGGGACCAACCACACAGAGCATGGTGAAACCAAGAGCATTTTGACAGCAGCTTTTGGTCACGGTCTCTCAAACACTGAGCACATTGGGGTCTTCTCACTCCTCTCAGCAGCCAACATCCTTCTCAAAGGACATCACATGCCTTGTTTGCATCTCAGTACTAATGTCACTCTTCTCTCTCCCTGGGGATAATGGCATCTTAGCCTTTTAGAGCAAATTAGGCAATGAAAAGCTTTATCCTCATTAAAGAAAGTATATACACTAGTGAACAAGTCCCCAACAATGTTAAAAAAAAAACAAGCCCTAATAACCTTGGAGAAGGTAAGACACGGAGGCCTTCCTGGTGTCTGAAACTGCCCCACGGGGCCAGGATGCTGATTTCTGTGTTGTCCCACCCAAGGAAGAGGCCTGCAGGTTCATATCTCTGTGGTGACGCAGGCTGGTTTGTCAAATATTGCTGAGCTTCCAGAGAGTCGAAGAAAACAGCAAACAAATAAATTGAGGTTTTTTGTTAGGCCCAGGAGACAGGATTGCAATTCTTATTTTAACTCCTACCTGTAGAAACGTTAACCCTATCAGCCAGGAGAACCTGCAGTTCCTGCTGCTTTAGGTCCCAGGGAGAGCCCAGTAACAGCCCTGGTCCCTGAAGAGCTCGCCTTGTTGCCAGCCCTCCCAGGAGATTGCTGGCCTCTCCAGGAGTCCCCTGCTCCCACCTGATGAATCCCTTCCATCTGCAAGTGCTTTGTGGAAGGCTGTCCTGACCCAACGCCCTCCCCCTCACAAGGCAGCTCACTGCCATGATGCATCCGGGATGACCAAGCACTTCCACAAGTTCTGCGAGGTGGGTTTACAAGTTCTGCTGGACTGTGGAGGAAATAAGCTCTGAAAAATTTAGTGACTGGCCTATGGTTAACGACAACAACAAAAAAAAGCAGAATTGACACTAGGAGGCCATATTTTAACTCCTAGACAAGAGTTTTTCTCAGCTCTCTTCAGCTAATGGTGTCCACTGGGAGCCAAGCTGGTTGACTTCTCTCAGGACATGGCAGACGCTTTGCTCTGCTCATGCTCCTCGCATCCCCCTCACTGGGGGGATGTGCCTAGAGTGACCTTGTCAATGGCAGGGACAGTGTCTAGTTCAACTACCCCGTGCCTGAGGTAAGAAATGAGTAATAATCAATGAACTTGGGGCAATGAGACCCTCAGTGCTGTCACACAAGCATTCTAAGAGCACCCTGTATAGAAAAATAATCTTTTTCTTGGCAGTTATCTCCACTGCCATCTTCATGGTACTAGTAGGTCAACTACAGACACACTGTGAAAGACATTTCAGTGGGGAAGACTGAAGACCCTGGAATAATGTCTGCTCATCAAGACCACATTAGAAAATCAAACAACTAGAATATGATCTTTTTTTTCCATTTTTGTCTTAACAGCTTTCACTTGTGGTCAGTGGAAACAGCATAGTTTGCAATAAAAACATTCCTAACTGGCGAAGTGACACATCTGGTCAGTCCCAACGAGGGAGAGAATGAAGTCTTCCATTCTTCAGCAGGCAAGAAGGCATCTGGGGCAGGTCTGCCCCTGAGAATGTTTATGGAGTGTCACTCGAGTGACTCTAGGAGAGCTGAGATGATGGACTTCAGTACTGAAATCAGGAATCTCTTCCAGAATAAAGTTTGGCCATTTTTGTGAAGTCATAGGATCCAAAGTGAGGATAATTCATCTATTCTTCCATTGTGCTCCAGGACAACACTGAACTTACCCTAGAAAATCCACTATCTTTTTCTTTTTTCTTTTTAATCTTCAGGACAGGAAACTCTGAAAACCTCCAGGGATGACCTCTTTATGGGAAAAGTAGTTTTCTTTCTTTCTATTCCAAATCCCTCTTGCTGAAATTCAAATCCATTCCACTTTGTTTAGGAATCAGTCGAGGATGTGATGCCTCAATCAATTTGTATCACTATATGAAATAAATTTAATTTTTTTAGATGCTGTGAAGTATATCTATTTTCACAGTTTGTGGCCAGTTCCAAATACCCGACTCAGAATAAAACAATACAGGGGCCTCTTTGATCCCCATGAATAGAAAATACAGGGATAAGTTAATTTTGGTGATGTAATAATATCAATAAGGGACTGGGTTATTTGTTATTTTCTACTCTCCTTTCTGCAGGGTTACCATGAGCTGAAAAATCATTTCCCTCATGGTGGCAAAATAGCTGCAGCCATTCCAGACCTCACATCCTATTACCACCCCGTTGTTTCCAAACAACAAACCTGAAATCCTCTCGATGTGACCAACTAAAGTCACATACCCATACCCGAACTAGGATATCAGCTGTATTGATTATCTTGTTTTAATCAGTGCTGACCCCGGGACCTGGGCATGGGGGTCTGCTTCCCAAAAACACTTTAAGTTTTGGAGGAGCAGGGGAAAAAATATAATACAAATCTAAGTACTGTTGGGAAGGGAAAGGTGGGCAATGAGATGCTGGATAATTGTGAAAATGAAAATTTCCCCAAAGTTAAAAAACACTATATGATTTTTCTGTATCTAAGATATCTCCTCCAATCTGTGACTTGTCCAATTAGCAAGAAAGGGTTTTATCATTCCCCTGTGTCAGAGTTTTTCCTGTCCCCAATGATGAGAATGAACTAGGGTACTTATTAAAGGTGAAATTTCTTCCATTCCTCCCCTGGAATTTCTAATCAAAGCATCTGGGATGGGGACTTGGGATTTTTAATTCAACACATACTCCAAGTGAAGTTTGTGGGACTACCTCACCCATAACCAAACCAGGGCAGGCCTTTCTGTTCCTAAATGCGGAGGGGGGGTGGCGGGCGGTGTGCAGTGTAGTTTCGAAGACCCTCAAGGGGAGGGAAAATGCCCACATTTTATAATTTAACATAGACGAGGCTTTGGAGAGGTATTTCTGGAGCTGGTATTTGTGAATATTGGCCATGATCTATGGATCGTGAAGAAGATAATTACTAACTCTTTTGGAGGATAAAGCCTGTGAAGTTATGCTGAGCTGAGTGCTTTGCAAGAATTATCTCTTGTAAGTGATACATTTTCTCTAGAAAATTTTCAGGAAAAGCAGAGACCACTGTCCTAAAAGATTCTTATTAAGAAGGAAGACACCTTCATACTATAAAAAACAGGATCCCATATAGTGATAGTTTTATTTAGTAACTTTATCTGAGAAGTGCATAATATCAAGAAACGGCTATTTTGTCAACGTTCCCTTGGTTGGAGTCACCTTAGTCAGTGTTTATTGGAGTAGAAGGCTCCCTGGGTTAGCCAGAGCATCCAGGTCTCTGGAAGGAGAAAAGCAGGAGCTGGAGCGTGGTCGGGATCCAGCTACGCTTCCTCCGTTTCTGATTCTCTCCCTGTTTTGCAATACTTCTCCCCAACATCCAGACATTCAAGCTTAAAACAGGAAGATGCTGCTGCCCCACTGTTCCCAGTGACAATGTTACCACCGCTGGACCAGTCACCTGCACCACAGGCTGCCTTTGAATCCCGAGTTTCTAATGGGAGACTCTCTCGTCAGTTAAGCATGGAGAAAGCCTCTGCACCAGGCCAGTTAACGGGGCCGGCACGGGAGGGGCTCATGTGATACAAACATGGGTCAGGGGCATTTTCTGCTAGAAGAAGGAAATTGGTTCTCAAAGAAAAGGAGTCTGGAGGTTGAGAAGATGCCCTCCTGAAAGGCTGTTGATAGGACTGCTGTGAATTCCTTCGCTCTTCAATGAATTTTATTTGATCGAGCCCAGAGGTATCTAGTAACATTTGAGAAGTTGCAGTGCAGAGCTGGGCCTACTGCAATGACCTCACAGAGCCTCCCGGTGCAAACGCAGCACCAGAAGCCAGTGCTTCAGCGGAAGGGGCAGGACGGGGATGATTCTTGGGCAACGGTGGCCTCTCTGGCCACATCCTTGAACAGAGGTGGGAAGGAGAATGCTTCACCTGCTAGAAGTGATTAGAGGAAGAAAGACCAGCTTCCTCTCTATCACCTTCCCCCAGGACTCTCCCAAGGGTCTCCCTGGCCAGCCTGGGCACAGGCCTGGCCGCGGTGTCTGTGTGGCCAGGTGTAACATTTCAGCAGCTGACCGCCCGCTTCCAAACTGCAGGAGACTAATAAAACGAGCCCTAATGAACGGATGGTTCTGCAGTAATATCGAACTCTCATATTTATTCTTGTTGATAATTTGAGTGGAGTGGACCAAAGGGACTCTTAGCAGTCTAACTCGGAGATAAAATTCTGATGAATGAAGCATTACCTTGTTGCTTAAGGAATAGTGCATAATTAAGAGGATCGTTGACCCTAATTGAAATGATGTTGCCAAGGTGAGCCAAATAGCAGTTCTGGACCAGAGAGAGGGAGTTTCTTGCCCACCACAGACTTACTGCAGGCAGAAAACCTAACTCTGGTTGTAGTGAGGTTTAGAAATGAGCTTTGCTTATCGGGGTTTTTTGATCTGAATAGAGTGCAAGAGCTGAGGCGTGCTGAGGGTCAGAGTCTGCCCCCTCTACCTACCGGCTCCCAGGAAGGTACTGAGACAGAATCAGAGGGTCTGTGCCTTCTAGAGCTCCATTCAGGGCCTGCAGATGTTCTGCTGGGTGCCCCGGTGAGCAGGGCCAGATGACAAGTTCTAGATAAAGTAAGCGTGTGCACGCACGCACACACACACACACACACACACACAAAACCAAAACCCAAACCCCAAAATGAAAATAGATGCCACAATATGTAATTTAAAAGAAATAGTAATGTTAAAGATAATTCAAGGAATTCTAATGATGTTCTGATTTTTCTCTCCTACGATGACTTCAATACATCTTTTAGAAATATCAGCTTCTTTCTAAAAGCAGTTTGGGGATGTCTTAAGGCTATTTCATGTCCCCTCGAGGTTAAACCAGCACTAGGAATGAGCCAGCAATCCAGCCAGGACAAACAACCCACACACCTGGGCTCCAGCCCTGGCTCTGCTCCCCAAACACCTGGGGAACCTCAGCAAGTCACTTTACCTCTATGGCTCTCGGAAAGGTCATCCAGAAAGTGATGGGTCCTGACTGTGCAGCTGTGAGAAAATCAAATGATGTGAAAGTGCTAAATTTGCAAACACTGTACAGATCCATCAGAATGGCCATTGCTAAAATATTCATCATGCAAGTGTGTGAAATATGGGGCGGCACCAGAAAGCAATGGTATTCATTGCTAAAGTATAGCACTTATAAAATTGGTCCTCACTCCAGATCTCCTTAAAATAACTATTTGCACTCCTTCCTTCGGTTGGAAGCAGCTGTCTCTCCCCTCCCGATGGCCTAATGCCTACAACATTTGACCATATTTGCAAATGCTGTGCAAGTGGTTGGCAAAATAAAACAGCAAAACTTGTAATAAATGAAGGATTTCATGAAATTAATGAAAGTGTTGTTGGAGATTGCTCAGTCTGGTGGCCAATCACCAAACACATTGAGAATCGGGGGGGGCGGGGGGGGGAGTGAGCACACAAGGCTAGTGGTACTTCAAAAATAAATAAATAAATAGGGTATCTGAGTTATCAAAGCTTTTAAAGGAACTTTTCACACCCTGTGGCTGAGTGGCTCAGGTACAGGCCATGTGACCTAAGGGACCTAAGGTTCAAATGACAGGACAGGAGAAAGGAAAACTAAACAAATAAAAAATAAAGGGACTCTGAGAAAAGTGGTTTTTTAAAACTAAGTATTTTTAATTACTCTGTTTTTGAATTTTACTCCAAAAGTTAAATGTGAAGAATTTAGTATCATGCAGTCATACAATTTTGTGGGAAAATGTTCACCTGTAAGAAATGTTTATTCTACTCTTTCTTTAAGAACTGATAGTTGATGTCATGACCAAATTCTTGTTCAGCAGAAAATAAACTTATTTTTGTAGTTTTCAGTTTCAGATTGGGGACAAAATCACAAGCCTTTCATTGCTGTTGCTGCTTTCACAGATTTTACCATTTACCATGATCTTGTGATTAATGTCTTCAGTGAATTTGCTTTCAGTAGCTGTCTTTTCTAATATGAAGCATTTTCTGATGAGAACTTTCTATGCCTCTTGGATTACTATTCTAATGTTACTATTTCCCCATCTCCCTGATGGAAATGCTGCTGGCTGTTTGCTCCACCCTGCAGAAGGGCTGGGGGCGGACTGCCAGCACTGTGGAATGGAAGGTGCTGGGTGCTGCTCCTTCAGACATAAAGCCAGAATGAATGACTTGGGAACAAGGGAGTGAGGAGTGAGCCCAACTTTCTGGGCAGGGTGACGCTGGCATATCCCGCCTGGTGCAGAGTGCCTAGGAGAGGATGTACAGGGACTGGCTGTCAGGCACCACGACCTCTGTACCCCTAAGGCCTCTACTGAACCCAGCTCCTCTGGTGGTCCAGACAGATACACGCATGTCCTCTCTGATGTCTCATTGCTCCATCCCCAAACTGAAGTGAACCAAACCTCAATCAACAAAGCAGGGGTTTCAAGACACTCTAATGACCCTTCATTGAGGACTTAACTCAGCTGCTCTCACTGGTCCCTTCTAAAGACAAGGTCCCACCTCGCCAGCAGGGTTGCGGGTGCAGGAGATTCCATACACCAGATTCATGACAGGTTCCCTGCAGCCCTGGGTTCAGTGAAGATATGCAACAGGAAGCTCAGCTCTCAGGGTGCTGCTAGGCAGACCGGGTTCAAATTAGTTCTGCCACCTTGTTAGTTGTGTGACCTCAGGCAAATGACTTGATCTGTCTCTATCCCATATTCCCTTCTGTAAAGTGGGAAGGGGATTACTTATAGGACGAATTTTTGGAGTTTGGATTCCATTTTAAAACCCCAGAAGTGGATGCTGAGAGGATACACAGGCAGGGAATTTATTGGAGACATGCTCCACTCAGAGAGGCAGGGAAGCAGACAGGGATGGGGAAACTCGTTCCCAGTCTGACCCTCCTCGGGGGCACTTGGGAGGGTGCTGTAGCCCCCAGAGGAGATTTAGACTCTCTTCCATGCTTCTGCTCTGGTAGGGGGCGGCAGGGGCACCTCAGGTGTGCAGACACCTGTGCTGTGGGTAGGCAGCCCTGGGAGCCCTCAGGCAGATCTTGAAAGAGTCCAGGTGATGCCACCTGTAACTGATGAAAGTAGAATGGTCACCTTCAGTGCACAGTCAGGGACTCTGCACTACAGCTGAGGACCTGGGAGTCAAAGCCTCCATGTGGTTAAATAATACATTGTAAAGCACGGGAAAGACGGGCACTAACATTTATTGAACACCTTCTGTTCAAATGTCAGCACAGTGCTCAGTGCTTTATGTAAGCTGTCTGATCTACTCTTCATAACAGCCCCATCAAGTAGGATCAGTATCACTTCTCTGGTTAAAGAAATGGATTCAGAAAATCAAAATAGATTACCCATTGTCATGCAGCTAAAATGTGATGCACTCAGGAGTCCCAGGCAAGTATGTCTAGACTCTAAAGCAATATTCTTTCCACCTAAGCTTCAGAGGTTCCCTCTAAAAGATGACATGGCAGAGCCTGCCTGTTGTTTGCCCAGTATATTCTGAACAATGTGTCCAGCTAAAATAATACATTATCTCAACTTCCCTTGCAATTGAGGATGGCCAATAACAACTAAATAAAGTCACTATGTGAGTCTCCTTTAATAAACGGATTCTATCAGGGTGCATTCCTTCCCTTTTCTCCTACTAGGAATGCAGATGTGATGGCTGGTGCTCCAGAAGCCATTTTGGGTTATGGAAGCTTGAGGCCTACAGATGAGCTCTAAACATACTCTAATTATGGATTTAGTTTATATGAGAAAAAAAACAAACTTCTATGTCATTGAAATCATTTTTACTTCTGTTGTCTGTTTCTAGCAGAAACAGACCTAATCCTAACAGATACAGATGCATTATATTTATGAGCTCTATTGAAAAAAAGCTTTACTATCTTGAATCAAAATAAACTACCCACTGGCCCCAGGTCTTCTATCCCAGAAAAAAATGTTAGTGCATCTCCATGCTACAAAATTGAACCCATAAAGTCCCAGCATGTTTTCTAAATATCAAGAGACAATGTCTAATAAACTGCAAGCAGCCAGATGTTCCCAAATTTCCAGGGCAGGTATGATTTCTTACCTTCCAAAATTGGGGCACATGCTGAGAGTCAAAGCCCTGATCTGACAGGGTTCGCTGAGACCCTGGCATCTCTACCATCACCGCCTGGATTCTCTGCCTCCCCCACTCCACATCACTTTGTTGGTCTCCCACAGAAACAGGAGCTGGCTGCTCCCCAGGGAAGCAACAGCATCTTGCCCTGTATCTTGCAGCCCCTCAACTTCCCGCTATCAGCAGTTTGTTTCCCTGATTGCAGTCCCAGGAAATGGTGCGTGACTGAAGACCTGACAATGGCTTCGATCTATATTCTGCCATTTGCAGGAAAAGTTGATCAGAAGCTTCAGTCAATAGCAGAACCTCCTCGGTCCAGAGCACAGCAGAGGGCTTTCATAATCAGGGATGGTTTGTCAAAGCAAATTTCACATGCAACTGATTCTATCACCTTGGGACTCACCGGTGGAATAAATAATCACCATACACATTTTGTTAGCCATGCCTCGTTAGAGATAGATTTGGAGAAATGGCATCCTGAAGGCGGCTTATCTGTCAGTGTTCCTGTTAAGCATGGTAAGTGTTCGTTCCAGATTGGCTTTTCTGAAAAAATCAGACTGTTGTCACAGCCAGGTGCAACTCGTCATGGTTACTGGTGTTGTGGGGGCCGAGGGGAGAGGCATGGAGGTCTGGGCTCACCTTCAGAACCTGCAGCTGCCAGAGCTGGAGGAAAGCTGCGAAGGAGTTTCTCTGTGGAGTGAAAATTTGATCAGAACTCTTCCAAAGAGGATCTTGACTTCAGCCCGACAAAATTTCAGCTTTAAGTCGCTGTATTTCTGGACCGCTCTGGGTCTCCATCACTCTTCCTTTTGACTAACTGCTGGAACCACCTCCATACAATCAAAATACACAAGTGGAAAGTGGCTGGAGTCAGCTGGTGAAGGACTCCTCTGTTGTCTTCACGCCAGGCTCCGATGGGGCCCTCCCTAGGGGCTCCTATCCCTCCCCACCTCTGGAGGGCAGACACTGGTCACTGCGCTCTCTATCCGCCTGGCACAACAGCACCTGGTACACAGTAGGCACTCACACACAAATTAAACTGGATTCTTCTCACATCCCCATTTGGGGCTTCTTTGAAATGTGCGTAGTTTCTCAAACATGAGCACTACCAGCCAGACCCTCTCGCACGCTTTAATGGACCCTCAGTGTTTAGAATGGGAGGCTTCCAGCTAACATCAGCCATGGCGCAGGACAGAAAAAAAACTGCAGATGATATTGGTATGAGGCAATGGAACTAATACCTCCTTTATTGCCTAGCGAGTTACAATCTCACAATTGTCCTCTCAGGGGTTGCAGAGGAATATCAGGTTATTAGTGAAAAATCAAAGACACAGAGAAGTTACCAGATCCAAGGTTTCAGATGATGTCCAAATATATTCTCATGGATTTCGAAAATCCAGAGTTCTTTCATAAGGATGAGTTGAGAAACATTAACTTGCTCTACAAAAGAATTCCTTTACATTTTCTTAAACTTGTCAGCTGTCTTTGTGCTTGTAAAATGCAATTGTTAAAACAATAGCAATAGAGACAGAGACTGAGCTAGAGACAGAGATACACAACTTTCAGCATCATGTTTGGCCCACAAAGCAGAGCTTTTGTGTCAAGTGGCCTCTGGTCCTAGGCGATCAGTATCCTTATGGTTGGAATACAGTTCATTTCAAATAAGAGCCTGAGGTCACTAGTTGTGTCATCAAAAGATCTTTGGTCCAGTTCCTTAAACCAAGGATGAATTACTGTTGGATATTTTTTCATCTTTCTGTGTTTTATTTCCCTGGGCTTGGGGAGATGAGTGATTAGATAAGGCAATTTTACTGTTCCTGTCAGACCCAATACTCTAGGAATCTAAATGAGGAGGAGCAGTGACAGAGGAATGGTTGAGGTCAGGATGCACAGGACAGGTCACCTGATAGAAAAATAAAGAGCATAAAGACCTTTTATTCAAATAAAAGTGACCTGCGACTACAAGATCATCCCTAAGGAAACACTGGTCCAATGCATTCCATCCCAGCTCTCCTTGAATTTGTGGAGGATGGTCAAGGATTCTGTCCCAGCAGTCACCAGGGAAGTCTTTCTGTTATCTGTTTGGTTTCTGTCGCATCCAGGGGAGGGGGTTCCTTTTTCAGCACTGAGTCTGGGGATCAGGAAAACTTTTGAGTTCTCTAGAAAAGTGAAGCTGCAGAGTTAATTGTTTTCTCTGCAGGAGCAAAGCTGCCGGCATTCAACAAGAGGAACAGTGACAGCGTGCAGTGCTCAGACAGTGAGGATCTACTGCAATAGCCCTGGACTAACACGCAACTCCTTTAAAAAACAAAGGCATTAAGTTTATGGATGTGTTCGTGAGCAAGAAGGCCACACAGTAAAGAAAGCTTCTTGGACCTAAGTAATGGCTGGTGACAGAAGGGGCTTCAGGGATTCCTAACAAATTAGTGCTCCTGCATTTCGATATGTCTGCCCAGCCACAGCCAGCTGCCAGGCCTGTGCAGCTTCTCTATGAGCAGAGAGAAAGCTGTGTCATCCCCACAGCTCCTCGCCCCAATCCTGCAAGGAAGAGGTGGTGGCTTGTGTAGGGCTGGCTGGGCATTTCCCCTTCCCAGAGAAGAGTTCTTTCCTGTCCCTCTGATGACCACACAGTCACATCTTTAGAACTTGAGTAGGAACCCATTTAATAGAAAGCAGGACGGACAATCTCCATGATATTCTCTTGCTTTCTACTTCTATGACTCGAACGGATGTCACTGGGTTACCACCATATTGCGCTGCTCCCGCGGGCTCATTCACACGATGGCCCCAGGATGTGGTCTAAGAATTTTAATTCCACTTGGCGCCTAGCATATCTCTGATAAAAACCCGCCTTTTAATCCTAAAAGATAGATTTAGTTGTCATTGGTATACTCCTTAGTATTTCTTCTACTCAGATTCTAATAATATCTTGTTCTGTTTCCTAGATCACACCAGCCTCATGAGATATCGAGTTTTTGACAGAATTGACATGACTGCTGGCTCCAGACCCCACAAGGTAACAAGCTTTATCTCACCTTCAAGTCATGCTTTCCATCCCACCTCATGTCACATAAATACCACTGAAGGTCACAGAACACTCCACATTATGTCAAATGTGTTACATGATGCCCATAGCTTTCACGTTTGAATGAATGGAGTCATCTATATAGTAGACACACATCTATAAAATTTTGCTATACATTTTTGAAAGGATGTTTAATTTTCATAAATTTGAGCTTGTGAAGAAGAAACTGTTTTCATACTCTAAACCTTTTGTATTCATGTTTAACTATATGAAACCTACACATAATCCATTATTCAATGACCTAATGTTACATTTTACATACGTTTGTTCATTTGAACTTTGAAATGGCCTTATATATTTATAGCTAATATTTTTATAAGACCTAAAAAACTTACAGATCTAGGTATGGGACAATGTGTAAACAGCTCTGTACTTCTTTTCTTGTGCCCCCATTATCCCAGCCAGCCCAAATCCCTTTCTAGTGAACCCCGAGTAACTCTTCTTCCCACCTCCTGGCCACTAGGTAGACAGACATTGCTGCTGGTTCCTCCTCCAGTTGTGCTGGGTTCTGTGTTAGCTGGGATGAGAGAGGACCACACCCCATGGAGTGCTGCACTTTCTTCTCTTTAAAGGGTTACGAATTGCTCTTAGGGAGAGTTTATACTAAGTTTTCTAAACATCAGGTCACAAGGTTACACATGTGGCTTCTCCCTGTGCCACTCTCCTCCTTCCCCAGAACCTGTGTCTCCAGAGGGACATCAGAACTGGACTCTCCTGCAATGGAGTTAACTCCTGACTATGCGGGGCCACCGTTACCTCCTCACCTTACATCAGAAGTCAGTCCCAGAATCGGGGCCTCTGCTAAATTCCAATGCTCTTTTTCTCCAAAGGGTCTCAGAAGACCATCTGGGACTCTCAGAGTGACACATACTCACATTTAGTAGCATTTGGCATTCTTCAAAGAATTCTTATGAAAACAAGAAGTTTTAACTGAGATGTTCTCTCCTGAGGATCTCTTGACTCCTAAGAGTACTACCATTTAAACCATAATTATATCATCATGGATGTATATTTTGTACTGAAAGTATTTTCTGGAACAAAGTCCATTAAGTCTATTTAATTCCTTGATCAATTGCTTTAAATAGCCCCGTTAAATCATTTCCAATTCCTCCCGTTTCTCATTCATATTGTATTTCACAGAAGTTATTTTCACTGGGATTCTTACCCACACAAATTTTATAATAAAGCTTTGACCCATTGATCAGAGTGCTTTATTTATATCAAATATTATGTTTTAATTCATGTCTTTGAACATTGCTTTATAGGCATTGTTTCTACAAAGTTCAATGTTCCCAAACCAGGTCTCACAGATTAATTAGAAATTTACACCATACAGATTGTAAACACTATTGCTTTAATTTCTTTTGATTATTTCTCTGAGTGATATTCATTATAAAGCGTACAGAAAACTGAGAGTGGTGCCTTTTTCATAGCAAGGTGTCAAATTGTGTGTTTGTGCCCTCACATCTTCCAGAGCAGGACTGTGCTATAGGAGTGGACTATGTATAGTGAGTGGATAAGCCAGGAGCTGTGGAAGCAGATCGTCTGGGTTAAATTGGGCTAGTTATTTAATCTCTCAATTTTCCCATTCGTAACCCAGGGTCGATATTAGTACCTAACCTACAGAGTTCTTGTGAAACCATAAAACATTATGTGAGAATTTCACACAGGTCACAGCATTGACAGCTTTTGTTATTATTCTAATCACCTTTAAAACTCTATCAGTTATCTAGCCCTACTGTAACAAACTATCCCCAAACCTAAGGGCTTAGAATAATAGCAAGTTATGACTGAATAATAATCCATTGTGTAAATGTGTATGTATATATATAAATATATGAAATATACTTATCCATTCATTGACTGGTGGGCACCTGGGTTGTCTACACCTTTGGCCTACCGTGCACAGTGCTTCTATGACGTGTCATGCCCGACTATGTGTATACAAAGGGAATGAAGTACTGGCACATGCTGCAATGTGGATGGCTATCAAAGACATTATGCTAAATGGCAGAAGAGTCACAACAGGTCCGTCTCTATGGAGACAGAAAGCAGATTGGTGGTTGCCAGGAGCTGGAGAGCGGGAGGGTGATATGGAGGGTGACTGTTGAACGGAAACAAACTTTACTCTGGGGGTGATGGAAATGTTTTGGAACTAGAAAGAGGCGGCAATTGCACACCACTGTGACCATACTAAGTGTCACTGAACTGTGCACTTTAAAATAGTTAACTGTGGTGCATACTTGGGTGGAGTAGTGGTTGGGCACAGTCCACATGTGCCCCAAGGTCCTGGGTTCGCAGGCTAAGCTGGCAGGAACAACCAAGATGAACAATGAAATAAAATCAATAAAAATGCTTCTTCTTCCTCAAAGAAATAGTTAATTACATGTTATGTGAATTTCATCTCAATTAAAATAACAGCAATCTATTCTTTCTCATGGTTCTGTGGGACAATTGGGAGGCTCTGCTAGCTTCAGCTAGGCTCCATTAAGCAAGAGGGTTGGCTGGGATGGTGAGGTCTCTCTTTCTAGCTGGTCTTTTATCCGCAAGAATTTGAGTCCAAATCTTTGCAAATCACAGCACTTACGAAACTCTGCTTGTGTTGCAATTGCTGATGCCTCTATGGCCAGGCAGAAAGCCAACATAGGAGAGGATCACCTAAGAGGACACATGCCAGGAGGGCAGATTCACTGGAGGCCATCACTGTGACAATCGTCCACAGGTTTCAATCATTCCCATCAGCTTTCCCAACTCAGACTTGGGTCTGAAATGACTCTTAGATCCTGATGCATGGAATAGAAGGCAGAGTCCTTTTATGCTACAAGGCTTCCGAACAGGAAATTCAAGCCTTGAGTATGTTCAGAGATTTCCGAATAGAATGGAACTCAGCTTCCTTCAGCATTCCTCTTTTTCCAGACTTCCCCATATTTCATTTCCTTGGTTTTTTATCAGAAAACACCTTTCTCTAAACTCACTTGGTCATTTAATGTGAAACAACTGAATGAAGAAGAAGTAGAGATTCAATAAAATGATTATTCTCACAGTGTCCAGGTCTGAGGGGTCTGAATTTGCCCTGACATTCCCAGGGAGGTAACGCTACCAGAAAGGTCTGGTGATGGCTGGATGACTCACCCCAAGCCTTCCTCACAGGGCCACTCTGCTGGGCAGGGTACCCACATCGGCCTGCCTGTCGGGGAATGCCCTTAGTGCCTCAGACATAACTGATCCCAGTTTACAAAGGACATGCACACACATTATCCAACTTAGACCGGTGAGGTTGGTACAGTTATTATCCACACTTTGCAGATGAAGGATGTGGTAGAATAGGAGAACTTACCTCCAGCTGTCAGGTCCTTTAGGTGGGCCTGGCAGTAGACAGCTGCCTCCCTCAAGAACGACCCAGGCACAGCCACTGCTCATGGAGGAGGTACAAAGGCCCAGGCCTTCCAGTCCATGACAGGACAGGTCTGACAGGGGTAAGTGCTCCAGAATTCTCTGTGGAGGTGGCTACTTGGCTCTTTCCTCTGTCCAATTCTACCTCTTCCCCTCTAGTTCTCACTGACCATTAATCAACATTCTAGAGGCCAAACTTTATCCTCATGTCTGCTTCCAGAAAGCCCACCTACTACACAGAACCAGAGGCTTCTCCACACACAACCCAGAATCTGGAACTCTGGATGTCGGTGCCAAAGCCCTGATTTCTTCACCAAACCCCACTAGCCTTCATCTTTATCCTGGGTAACCAGCACATTTCTTTGCGGAGTGTGTGGGTCGCGGCGCTCATCGTGACTCATTTAGACAGAGCAAGAAAGTCTCCCAGAATACTTCCTCATCCTACAGCATCATGATATTTGGTTAATAAAGGACGTGGACCGTGGATCACTCCACCGTGAGAATGACAGACATGAAGATCCTTTCCTGAGAACAGGTTTTGATGGGAGCAAGGAGAAAGTGAGCTGTGGGTGGCAGTACCTGGGGCGGGGGGCAGGAGTGGGGGCAGTAATCGGGCCAACACAACCGTGTGCAGGGGTGTAGAGTGAACGCAGAGGAGAAGGGAAAGAGAGAAACGCTCAAAACAAGCCTCAAATTCTGGCCCCCAAAGCCAGTACTTCCTGAATGACAGGCAGCTTGTTTCCTCGTAGGCCCTGGAAGTGACGTGCAGGACAGCAGGTAGGCCACATTACAGATTCCACCCAGAATGCATGAAGGTCTTGTTTCACCATCCCTTTTACCAGTGCACACCACCCCAGTGCTCCCTAGTAAGCCAACAGCCCACCGCCCCTGCAGGCAGCTCAGGACAGGGCAGCACTGGGCTTGGAGCCAAGAAATCTGCTGCCTCCGACTGGAGAGGGTTCAGTTGTAACAGGGATCCAAAGTAGCGGAGGCTTGAACTGCATAGATGCGTAATTCCTCAAATAAAAATGCAGAGAAAAACAGTATAGGACTGGTCTGGTGATTCCACAGCTTCTTGGGGAGCCCAGGCTACTTCCAACTCATAGCTCTGGGGTACAGGGTACATTCACAAAACAGATGGCAGGACAAAGGAAGTAAAGAGTAGGCACCAGCTATTGTGAAGGAAGTTTCCTGCAAGCTGATGCCAGCACCTCTACGTTAATCCTGATGAACAAAATGGCATCACTTGGTTACATGTACCTGCAGAGGAGACTGGGAAATTGTGCCTTTCTTCTGAGCGTCACACCCTCCAGCTAATATCGAGGGGATAATCAGGGAAGGTGAGGAGAACGGACTGGGATAGACCCACCAGGCCCCAGCCACTCTGGTGTTTCAGTGTTATACTTGTCATCTCCCAGTTAGTGAATATGGGTCAGTTACTTTGTCTTTCTGGGTAGAGGACATGATAACGGCTGTCCCTCCCACGAAGGAATTTCCCTGAGTATCCATGAGACATAGGAACGCTTGTGAAAACAAAGCTCACTAACTATGTGCTAGTCACTGTGGTGAGTGTATTGCTAATTTCTTTATATTTAGTATTCATGAAAATACTTTATATTTAGTATTCATGAAAATTTGGGTTAGGCTACTAACCCAAATACAATAGTAAATAGGCACTATTGGGGGTAGATGTGTTACTTGATATTCCACTGCTTTTGAAGACATTTAGATCTGGTGAAATCTACTTTTTGAGCAATTTTTAAAGTTTGAATTTGCAATATTGGGAGAAGGAACAGAGAGCCAAGTAGCTCTAGAAATGGAGAAGAATTTGAACTCTGAACAGTCTCAGACAAGAATAAAGAGACAGGAGGAGAAAGAACCAACTCATCCATGAAATACACCAGACTTGTCAAATGCTTGCTGGGAGTGGATTTTTGTAGAAACTGCTGAAAGACCTGAGTTTTGAGTGTGGACTGATGTAGAGGCGAAACAGAGGCTGGGAACCATTTGGAAGCTGGAGCAGAGAAATCTCCCAGCACATACGCACCATTTTTGGAGAAGCTGAAATTTCATACATCACAATAGCTGAGTCCAAGGCATTGATTTCAAAAATCACGCAATATATTGTGGGGCATGGGAGGCCCTAAGCCTTTATGCAAACCACATATTTTCACTGTATCAAAGATCAGGAAAATGGCCCCCAGAGGGGTCAGGCTACTAACCCAAAGCCACCCAGCCAGTAAGTTCAGGAGCCAAGATTCAAACCCACTTCTGTTTTGTTACAAAGCCAGGGCTCCGGATCACTACCCTACTGTCCTTGTCCCCTCTCATGCCCTGGCCCCACCCAACACACTGCCATTCTTCCACAGCCAAGGATGACTTTCACTCCCAGTGTAAGCACAGCTGAGGGCCAAGCTGCCAGCCTGCAGAAAACCATCGCTGTGGTACAAGGTGTGGGATCCAGCAGACAAGTCCCCTGGGCACCTTCTGTGACTTCACCCTTCTCTTCAACTTCCGGTGGACCTTTGCCCTTCTGGCCCACAGCTGCACCCCCTCCCAGGCGGGCAAACAGAAGGAAGGCCCCCTGAAGAGAGGCAGGTGGAAAGCAGCAGTGCCTCCTTTCAAAGGCAAAGGAAGCTCATGGCAGATGCCCAGAACTGATCTGCTGTGAGCCTTTTGGCCATGGAGCCAAGAGCAGGCTCCAAAGAAGGGAGAGGCTGGCACGTGGGAGACAGGCAGGGCTCAATGCTGCCAAGGCCGCGTTCCCCAAGAGGGGTGGCTCCCTGGGCTGTGTCCTTCTTCCAAATCAACAGAGTAGCAGCACTGCCCAGGGCCAGGGCCAGAGTAAGGCGCTGCCAACTTTTCCATTAGAAAGCCCTCATTCTTTGTGATGAAAACATAGCTTTCCCTGTATGCTGGCTCAAGACTTTTCAGTGTAATCTTGGGAGCCAGTTTTTAATTTACTTCTCATTGATTTAGATTCTCCAGGGATGAAGAACTCCTGGTACTGCCCCACCCATCAATACACACCCTTCCAAAGAAAACCTAAACCTAGTTGTTTAAAATGGTTTAACTTTTTGCTTGGGCCATTTTTTCTTCTTCTGTGCTGTTTAAGGGAGCAAATAGTCCATATGGTTGGGTAGGAGCCCGGAGCACTTTATGACTCAGAAGCTGGAGGTAGGGTGGGGGAGTGGGTGGAGGGGCGACAGACCTCACAATGGCCCTCAGGCCAGGCAGGAAAAGGGACATACACTCTGCCCTAGTCAGGGGCAGGCTGAGCACCACCCGCCCACCCTGGACTGAAGGGTCCTACAGGGCTGCCCTGGATGCCCACTATGGCTCTCCCATTCACACCCAGCAGCCATGACGCCAGCAGCAGGAGGAAGAGACTTCTTCATGGAAGGTCTCAGTCCTGAGACCCAGGCTTCCCCACTGCTCCAAATTCTCCCTCAGAATGACTAATCACCTTGTCCTCCCATTGCCAGTCTTCACTCAGCTGGCTGGAGCACAAAGTGGCATTGACCACAGATGGGAGGAAGAGTGAAGACGCCTTCTCTGAGCTCACCGCACACAGCCTCCTGCTCTTCGCCTTGGGACTGAAAGGGCTCCCTTTTCTGGGTGGTCTCTGCTCACTTCACGCTAAGCCTTCATCTTCAGAGCAGAGTTTTCCTCCTCCTGCTTTCTCACTCTGGCCCAAGGCCAGGCATCTCCTCAAGACTCCTTCTGAGGGAGGGAATATCTTCCCCATTTGGCTCCCAGCTCTGCTCTTGCACTCCTGGGTGGAATTATCGGGATACTCACCCACCCCAACCTCATTAGCCTATGTCCCCTCTATGTCCTGCCATGAGGGCTTTCCTATTCCCGTACAGTCCCGCATTTCAAGCAAGGCATCTAAAAATTTCTTAACTTTCTCTTACCCACTCACCCCAGAGAGAAGTGCACAGAATCCACCACCATAAGGAAAGTTCATCTCTTGCTCTGATGTTCTTGAAGCATGTGTATGTGGAACACTTCTTATGAACAGTCTCTCACGTGGCTATAAATTCATTCCAACTGTCCTGCCCTGTGTCCTAAGGTAAATCTGCTGTGACTCTGAGCCTTGGGGACTTCTACTTGTGTGACCGGTCTTACATTCACCCCTTAAGTGGTACTATACAGCTTTAGAAGATGTCCACCTGCCCATGTGTCCATCCATAGTCATGAGGGGGTGATATATTTTGGTCACCCCCAAAGGTGCAGACCCAGTGTGTAGACTAGACAAGAGAGCACTAAGGAAAAGTGAGCCTCAGAGTGGGTGCTAGGAGGAGTGTGAAGGGCAGGCCACTGGTCTGGGAAACAGGGAGCGAAAGACTCGGAAACATCTCTGAGGCATATGGACAGTCCTGTGGTCCCAGGGAATCCTGGTCCCATCCCCAGGCGCTGAGGCACTGCCCCCAGAGAAGCCCTCTTTAACCATCAGTAGTAGCTGCAGGTCTCACTTTGGGGATCTTCCAGCCTCACATGTCCATAGTCAGCGATCACTGGCTAGATTATTTGTGGCCAAGAGGCACACAAGAAAGTGCACAGGAAAAATATCCAAACCTTGAGAGAATAACAATAAGAAAAAAAATGATGCCTTGAGATTGTAAAGCCAACGTGGGCTATATATGTCACATTCCAACTGAATCCAAAGTTCTGCATTATAAAGAATGTCACATGAGAAGAAAGGCAAGGCAGGGTGATATTGGCAGTCGGCGCTTATAAATCACAGCAGTTATTGGGTTCCTACCCTTCCCTCGTATTAATGATGACGACCCAGGAACGGACCACTATTCAGTGGGCATTTAACAGGTTTGCCAGCCCAGCACCCTTTCCTCTGGTACTGGCACCATGATTTATGATTTATTTTCATTTGGGAAAAATAATAATAATTACCCTTTCCCTATTGCCAGTCCTAGTAGCCTGGGTCGGACTGACCCAATTCCTGGCTCTGGCGCTGGGCAGGGCAGTGACCAGTTCTTACAATTGGTTCAAATGTACATAATGACCTAATGACCAAGAGAGTCAATCTCAGGCCATTCTTGTGTCTAGAAGGGCAGGGGGCTGGTAATGGCAAAGAATAAATACATTTTCTCTTTAATTAAGCTTGCTGAATGTGTGATATTTGTGGGTACAGAGCATCAAGTAATCATTTTGCCACCAGGAGGGAAGAACCTGGCTGAGAATGAAGTTAATTAGAGGAAAGAAAAGCTGAGAGATGGAGAAAAATATCATTTAGCCCCTGGATCAAGCACTCTGTGAAGCTCTAGTTGGTCCTGCACTTTTCAGTCCTACACAGTCACACATTTTTTATTCTGCCAACTCGACTGCTGTTTTGACTTCCATGCAATTCAGTGCATTTGTCTGTATTTTACAGATAAGAAAACAGGAGCTTATAGAAGATAAATAACACACCAAGGTCGCACACAGTAGTAACTATCAGAGTTTGGGTATGAATCCAGATACCTCAGCACCAAGTCTTAATTGTCATACTGTACAACATGTACACATACTCTACTTCCTATTATATTCTTGTCCCCAATCTCCAGGCCTCAACCCTAACTTCGGTAAACCGTTGTAGTCAACCATGCTGAAATAACTGACATCACCACCAAGTACCAAAAGCCAATGTCTCAAATCAGCCTTGCTCAGACCACTCCCCATACTCATCGCTCATTCTTGGTTCCAGCTGGAGGTTTGGTTTTGATTCTGAAGGTCATGGCTTTAAAGACAGTTATAAGGTGAACATGTTCTACAACCTCCATCTGACCCTTTTTCTTTAACCAAGAGATCCACAACATTCCCCCTAATGTTCTGTTGGTCCAGAAGCTACTGGAACACTCAAGGGCAAAGAACCCATACAGAACCTGGCCTTCAGATAGGTGTGGGTTGCTTGACTCCAGCTCAATAAAGGATGATGAGCACTGAAAATATCCAATGGGTAGATAAGGCAGCAAAACACACTTCACTCTAATTAGACAGTCCCTGAAAAGACATCTGAGAAATGCCATGTTGGGTAAGACCCTCTCTGCTTTCCCTCAACCCACATCCCAAAAGAGGATGGTGGGAGGAGGGGGAGGCTTATCTGGGAAGATCACATAAAAGTCTAAAATTTTAAAAGAGAGAGGAGGTTCCTTCTAAATGGTGATAATAACCTTATACTGGGCTGCAGGGCAAAAGTTCTCCAGCTGGAAGTCTGGAGAAATGAGAGCCGTATTTTGGATCACCATTTGGGGATTTTTTGGTTTCTAATGATAACAACCGCTTCTAACCAATTTATTATAGAATCAACACACAATTATCAACAAAGTATCTGTCTGTGTTTAATCTGTTCAAAGGATTACTCTAGGAACTGAGGCCAGACTGAGAAGATTGCCTTTAATCAGAGGCCAAATTAAAGTTTTGGCTGCTGCTGTGGTATTTTGCTAAGCATTATTCAAATATAACTGTTGAAATGAATGTTCATGCCTAATTTAAATACTGCTTAGATCCACAGGGAATCCCCAAAAGGAAAAGAAAATAAAAACACATATGAAAATCAACTTTACACAGTAAAGCCACCAGGACTGATACTTAAATTCATGACCAATTCAGATATCTTGCTAAAGTACCAAATTTTTTTCTAGAAGGCCAGCAATATTTTATTTAACAACTAAAAATTTCCTTGGTCAAAAATGACCCTCAAATTATTGAAAATTTTATGCATTTTCTTTGGAAGGAAATAACAAATCCAACAGAGAATTTAAAATAAATTCTAGAGGTTGAAAGGGTCTAAAGTGCTTCCATCTAATCATGACTAGATAAAGAACTCACAAAATACTTCCAAGAACAATCTGCTGAAATACCTCCTGACCTGAAGACCATTTGATCACATGCTGGCTTTTGTTAATTTTTTGTTTCATGCTTTTATGGAACCATTCACCTATATGTATTCCACCCACAGTCTTGATTATAAAGTATGTGCAAGTCTATATCCTGTAGTTCCTTCTCTCTACCCTGGTGCCCAACTCATGCCTGAGATCAGAGAGGGCACTAAACAAGGATGCTGTCAGTTGGTGATATAGAAAATACCCTTGTTCTCTAAGGCATTCCATTCTGGCTAACACAGTGAAAACCCCTGAAGAATCCTTAGGTTCAGTATCAAGTGGCGAGTGCCCAGACTTCCCCGGTACTTAGAGGGTTGTCCAGAAACCTGTTTGCCCCCTTTGCTACTCTGCTTCTTAGGACACTGTCTTTCAGGACATGGTGCCTGGAACTGAAACTGTCATCTTGAGGTGAGGAAACAAGTTTGAGGACCAAAAAATCCTTTTTGAGTTTACCACAAAGATGCTGGCAAGAAAGAACCACAGGAATGGAAAGAGGCTGGGAACTTAATATAATAACAGCTTCTAAACCAACCCTGGGATCACTTGCCTCCAAATTCCTAATTATGGGAATAATAATCACCCTTCCTCTGGGGCCTCGTTAGTCAAGGCTTCTGTTACTTGCAGCTGAAAGCATTCTAACAGGTTCAGAGCACTCTGCTTAAAACTAGGAGCAATTATATCTCCCTTCTTTCTCTAGGAGGGAAACACAGTGTAAAGAGGAAAACAGAGGTTTTGGAGTCAAAACTATTCCCATCAGTCAGAATCCTGCCTAAGTCACCCTAGCCAAGTTTCTTAACTTCCAGAGTTTCAGTATTATTAACTACAAAATGCAAATAACAGTGGAGATTTCACAAGCATGTAACTGTAAAAAAATAAAATTGTTAAATAACTGTCACTTTATCTTACATGCAGTAGGTACTCAATAAACATCAACAGCCCTGCTTGCCTTCCTGCCAATGACAATGTGTGGAGAAGAAGGTTTAGTTAATTTTTGTGACTCTGGAAGCACATCACTATGGTAACATCAAGAGACAATGATTTTTCACCACCCTCCTTACTTGGAGACAAGAGGAGTAATAGGGTTGACTGGCTGTGTGGGAGGCTGATGTGCAAAGAACAGCTTATGACCAGCAAGCTTATCTATGCTGCTGGTACCTAAACAAATCTCCTCATTCAGAATCTGAGACAGCATTTTGTTGAGCCTAATGCCTTCTGTGACTAAGCCTCCCTGTCAACCAGCTGCTTGGGGACTATCCAGAGATCCCCTTCTTCTAGGTCACTGCAGGCCAGGAGGGTCTCCATCCCCACGAGCTGCCCACAGCTTCACTGGAATCTTGACAACGTGAATGGAGCTGCTCAGTGGGCAGCAATCGTGAGTGAGCACGCACGTCCTGGCAGAACTCAGGGTGCTGAGGGCCTGTGGACAAGCTCTGGGTGGTCTGTAGTGCACGTTCCAAAGCTGACCTGCTGGCCACTCTCATGCCTTCCCTGGACACGCAGCCCATACACACACAAACTTACACGCGTACTCCCTGTCCCCCATGAGGGGCACAGAAGCAGCCATTCTCTAGAACCCTATCTGCAGTTGCACATCCTCATCCCTCCCCCTCCTGAAGGCAGGAGGCAATGTTAACTCAATTCACTCGCTCACATTGGAAATGCCAACCCGAGAGGCAGGCAAGACTAGTGATCAAGGGGGTCTGCTCCCAGTTCCAGGAATTGCAATTACTGCATGTTCATCAAGTTACCTAAACTCTCCTGGGCACCTTTATCTCACCTAGAAAATGAGGATCACAGAATTGTGAGCATGTGTTTAAATGCACTAGCGCTATGCTTGGCATATGGTATGAGCTCAAGAAAATGGACTCTCCAAGTCCTAACTCCTACTTGGGAAGAAAAAGTTCCTCCAGCTTTAGGACAAACCAAGACCTATAACCTTACTTCCAAAGAGATCATCTGTGTGGTGATCATGCCCTTCTCCAGAATGTTATGGGGTTTCAAAAGCCTGGGCTTGCACTTTTCTCTCCCTCTAATTATTCTACATTTTCTCATAAAGTACCTGGGGCCATTGTACGAGGCAAAGCAGTGCTGAGTCTTGATGACCATATTTTCCCAATAATGCTGGAATTTAATATGGAAGCTCAAGGTAATTTTCCCCACTCAGTGTATTCCATTCTCCTGGCTTAATCTCTCCTCCAGCTTTTCAGTGATACCGTTCTTTTAGAGGTGCCTTCTGTTCTAACCCGATTTTTAAAGACATTTAAATTCAAGTAACCTCCTAGGAGATCTCAAAAAATATATACATATCCACGTAGAAAAAGAGAGAAAGGTCTCCCGGGAAATTCATTGTCCAGAATCACATCACTTTTGCTTTTTCTTGTTTTCTAATATAACTCATATGCTGTGGAATGTACTAATGCACAGCATGCATGGCCTATTTCTGACATTCTTCATTTGCTTCCCTCTTCACTTCCATTTTCCTACTTGATGTCCAATATGCCGTGAGAGTAATTTGATGCCACTAAGGTTTTTGCTCCAGGCTTTGTGTAGGTAATAGCTTCCCTCCCCCACCGTCCTTTAATCCATGTGTTTTAGGTTCAAGCTTCTCCTTCACTTGAGATTATTACCCATCTCGGCTCCCGGCCCTTCTAACCGATCTGTTTGTCACTGATGCCTTCACAAACTGTTAGGGACCATTCATTTGTCCACTCACTCTGCTGTTTAATAAGCACCTACTATGTGCATTCCCTTGAACAATGGCAATACTAAGACACATTAATTATTTGGTGGTCTCAAGGATCTCAGTCTCTTGCTTGAAGAGATAAGAATGAGTCACAATTTTAGGAGCTGTGTGGACAAAACATTGTGGAAATAAAGGGGAGGGAGGGACTAATTGAGCCTTAAAGATGAAGAACAATGACACAAAAGAAAACTATCTGAACTGTGCCTGAGCACCTGAGAAAAACCACAAGGGCTTTCTCGCTGAACAAACAACTTGTGCAAATGCGGGGTAGGGGGGTGAAAGAGACAGTCAGTGTCCAGAGAAACAGCCATGGGTCACAGTGGCTAGAATGCCACACATGGTGGCAATGAGAGAAAATCAAGGACAGGTCCAAGAAGAAACTGGTAAAGATTTATTAGGGTCAAAATGCAGGTCAACTGAGCGGTCAAAAGAAGGATGACTATAATTGATTATAAAACTTTAAATAAAAGCCCATGAATCCATAGTGCTAGGAAAGAGAAAGAAAAACATGCCTTTATTTGAGACCAGTGAAAGTGACTATTATGCCAATTTCTGATTTTGAAAACTGTTAAAGGGAAAGCGATAAGGATTTACACTGCCTCTTTGGGGAAGTACAATTCATCGCCAGATGGTGAGGGCAAGGTCTTCCTTATAGGAGAATATCAACTAAAATATGTCAAAAAAAATGACAGAACTAGAGAATTACTGTTTTGTAACCTATAACGAAATAACTTAGTTGTATAAATATCATCGATGACTGCTAAAATCTTAGAATGAAAAGTCAAAAGGAACAGGATATTCTCATAGTGAGAAAGTACCATCTCAGATAGCACCTGCTAATTGGAAAGGGAAGCATAGCTCTAAAAAGAAGAAATCTGGAGATCAGCAGCTCAACCAGAGACCAGACCACCAGACCGACAGCACGACAGCAGCGCAATCTGTCAGTGGGCCTCCTGAAGCAATGCAATCTGAACAACACAGCTTCACTGATGCAGCATTCTTGCCAAAGGTGTTTCTTGCAAAACCTCAGTTTCCATGAAGCGCAAGAGACACAGGAAATGGGGCGCACCTGCTGGCTCAGGTGACTTGAGAAACACATACAGCCCAGGGACCTGGGTGCAAGACGCAGGGTCGGGGTGAAAAATCAAAGTGAGCAACTAAATAAAGATCTTTCTTCCTTCCTTAAATGTTTCTTCCTCCTCTCCCTTCCTTCCTCTGAGAGAGAGAGAGCCAGAGAGAGAAAGAGGGGATTAACACCATCAAGAAGCAATCAGACAATTCAGAATGTGAGACAATTGGCCTAACTTCAGAAAGTTCATGTTACTGGACATGAAAAAAGGGTAGAAGGATTATATTCATTTTAAAAAGACTAAAGAAGCATAACAATCAAGTACAATGCCTGAATATCATTGATTTTAAATTTAATGTTATAATTTTGTAAGCAACAGAGAATATCTCAATAGAGACCAGATACTAGATGCCATTTGGGAACTGTATTTTTCTATAATCTGATAATGGTCTTGCGATTAAATAGGAGAGTATCCTTATTCTTTCTGAGAGCTTGCTGAGTACTTAGTGGTGAAAATGTCAAGTAACTTAGTTTCATATGATTCAGCAAACTATATTAGAGACACACAAAATATGGCCAAAAGTGAACAATCGTTGAAACAAAATGGTAGATATAGGAGTGATCGCTGAAAATTTGTAACAGAAAAGTTTGAAAGGAAAGAAAAAGTGATAGGATCAAATGTAGGAGGGCCTGTATAAGCATCTCAGGATTTTGGATTTAACTTTTGAAAATTCTGACGGGTAACTGGCAGAATCCAATTTATATTTCAGAAAAATTATTGATTTACTGCATTCACCCAACTAGCTTTCATTGAAAATCTTCACCAGACATTGAATCAACCCTGCCCTAGGTGCTGTGGGAGACAGGCCTGGCCAGAAAAGCATTTACCACATTAGAACTGATGAGCACAGGTGAGGTTTCTTATCAAGAGATGAGCAGAAAAGCTGGGGCGGGACCATGTGGGGGAGCACACTCCACCTGGAGTTCCCCTCAGCATTCCCCAGAACCTCAAGTAACTAAAACCTCCAGTCAATTCTAGCCTCTCGGTCACTCCTGTTTCCTTGATGGCAGAACCCGTACCTGAACAAGATACTGAAAAGTGCTAGATTTCCTGATGTCTGAGAATGTGAGCCATCTCTGGCCCATGAAGCCTGGCTCACGACTCCTAAAATCCACTAGGGACAAATGGCAAAGTCTCTCTTCTCTGAGAGAAACAGAAACATATAAAAAGACACTCTTCCCTTTTTTTTTTTTTTTTTTTTTTTTTTTAAGGAAAGGTGCAGGCAGGAATGAAGGCAAGCAGGCAGGCAGGGAAAGAGAGAAGGAAGAAGTACTTTATTCTATTCAGTTATTCATCATTGGTCGTTTTCCCCAGCCCTGGGTCCTAAATGGGCAACGTTGGGATGTATGTGGATGGTGCCTGGTTTAAACGGCGAGGTCACCAGGTTGGGCCTCCATCCTGCCTTTAGAAGCAGTGGACTGGAAACCATGGATGGCAAAGTCAAAAGAAGCAGAGAAGGGGACCTAGACTCTAATGTCATTGGGCCACTGAAGTAAGGCTGCAGCCTCCTTCTGTGGGACTGACCATGGGAAAAAAACTTTCCCCAACCATTCCTATTCCGGTGCTGATACTAACAGGCCAAAAGCTCCTCACTCAGACTATACCTGCAAGTTTCTAGAGCCAATTCTGATTTCAGAACAAAGCTGTTCAAGGCGGCTTCGGTCACCATTCTGACTCACCTAAGCCATCCATTCAATCCTGCTCCCACTGAATTCCAGCAGCATGTATGGTTTGGGTGGTCACAAGGTCACATTCGGATGTTGGCTCACTAGAAGCTGACTGATGTGTTGTGTACAAACAATACACTTTCTGTGGAAAGATACGCCTGGGCTCACAGCACCAGATGGGAGTTTGGAGTAAGAAAACCTGAGTTTGAGTCCTAGCTCCAGTACTTAGTGGTTTTGTGATTTTGGTCACTTAGCCCCTTTGAACCTTCTGATGGGACAGTGGTTATGTGAGATAATGTAAGTAAATGTGTTTTGTCAACTGTGAAATGTCACACTGAGGGGACTCATTTGTCTTCTGTTTATCAGACCTCAGCAGAGGACCAGGTTGATAGTAGGCAGGGAGAGGAGGAAGAATTTCAAAGCTCACACCTTAGAGAGTAATTAAACCAGACTGGAGGGTGCTGATCTGCGTAGAGAAGCGGAGTCCCAGGACAGGTTCAGGTGAAAGTGAATCAGAAGTGAGTTGTAAGCCTGACTGGGGCAAGAGAATTGGAGAAGATCTCCAAAGCAGAAGTGAAGCTGCCAAGGACAAGAGAAATAGAAACCAGAGGCTGGATTGCTGGAACTCTTTGTTTTCCCTTCAATATCTGAGGGGCTGGCACCAGCCATCAGTAGCAGTGGCTCACCAAGACTGAGCGTCTCAACCAGTAAGAGGATAGAAGCCATTTCCATAATCTGAAGGTGGCAAACAAGGGTAAATTTTCTCCTGTCTTCTAAGCCTGGGGGCAGTATGCCTGTTTTTCCTGTTGCAGATCACCAGGGCAGACCCGAAGGTCGAAGTCCAAAGCCTAAAGAGACACAAGTTGACAGAGACAAGCTAAAGGGAGCAAGATCATTTGCTTTTCTCTTCTTTCACCTGTAACAACACAAACCTACTTCCAAAAAAGTCCAGCAAGTAATGAGATCAGAATGTGGGCTTTCTTGTAATACAGTTCAAAGGAGAGAAAGGGACCAAGGACTCTCAGCATAATCAAAATTACTCCAAAGGCCCTCTCTCTCTGCAGACTAAGAAAGGTTGAAGTGACTGCCTTGCGAAGAATAAGCAAGAAGCCAGAGGGTGAAAGAGGCTTCCTTTACCGGCCTTCTCAATCTTAGAGGGATCGAAGGGCCTCGCCAGCTCCATGTAGGAAAAGAGAATAAAGAAACAGACTGGTTGATAATTCCAGGCAAAAGCTGAAAAGAGGGTGAACCCAGAAAGGGGGTAGAGGGCAGAATTCCAGTCATATTTGTTCACAGCTCCAGCTCTACTGCCGACAACAGAGACTGGAAATACATATAGGAGGTAATGAATGCATTAGCCTATTGGGATGGGGGTGTGAATCCTAGGTTGCATGTGTTCTCCAAGGAGCAGAGTTTTGTGTGCTAGGAGGCCTGTGAATTGGGGGCTTGGCATTTGTGGAGAAGATGTGTGAGCAGCCTTGGGCAGAGCCCCTCTCAGTTGGTAACCCTGGAGGACTCTGCATTGTGCATCCCAAGAGGCTCCTGCCTGAAGAAGAGGCTGTTCGCCATGCCCTTTTGTACTCCACGGAGCACCAACAGCAAGGCTCTGGGTACTGCTGATTCTCCGTTAAGATCCTCACCAACCCCCAACACACACACTTTTCTTTGAAGCAAAGTAGCAACACAAGGTCTGCATTGCCCCCAGGACAATGGGCTGGAGGCACAGAGGGCCACCCTCATTTCCACACAACCTCCACCACTTTCCACTGCACCCAGGAAGAGGCCCCATCGGGTTGGTCCACTGAGCACAGGCCTATCCTTAACAGGAGACACTGCTTTTTTCTTATCGAGTCAGTCTTCGCAGTCTTCTGAGTCAAAGCTTAACTCTTTTAGTAGTTATAAATCTCAACAGGTACTTAATCTTTTCCCTCATTTCTTTATCCTATTCCTTCAGTTCTGTCATATCACCGACCTCATAGGATTGTGACAAGAATTCAGTACAGGAATCCTTATAAAGCACTTACAACAGCGCCTAGCACAGACTATACTGTGACATGCAAAGTACATCTTTGTCAAAAGAATTTAAGATGTTATGGGCTGAAATTGTGTCCGTCCATCTCCAAAATTCATATGTTGAAGTCCTAACTCCAGGTACCTCTCAGAATGTGACTTTATTTGAAGATAGGGTTTTTTAAAGAAGTCATTAAGATTCACTGGGCCTAATCCAGTGTGACTTGTAAGAGATTAGGACACACACACATAACCATGGAGAGAGGCCTTCAGAAGAAACTGAACCTGCTGACTTCTAGATTGCAGACTTCTGGCTGTCAGAATTAAAGCAGTACATTTCTATCGCCTAAGTTAGCCAGTCTCTGGTACGTGCTGTGGAAGCTTTAACAAACTAACACATAGGTCCTTATGAAATAAATTTGGCCCCAATGAGGAGTTCGATTGCTAGGCTAGCTCTGAAGCATTTGAATATACAGTTTTAAATTCATTCATTCAACATCTGAGCCTCTACTATTGCCTTGAAAACTATACATTGATTCAAGTCATTATACAGGCCATTTTTCTTATTTTTTTACTTTTGGCATTTACCAACCCACTTCTAGGTTTTCCAGACCATTTTCTATTGGGCAACTTTATGTGCCATTGAGTTGTCTGCTGCTGTTTCATTTATGGAAAATGATCCTTGTTATAGGCCTGTTATGAAGAGTCTCAGAGACACTGGTTCTCGACTCTGGCTAAATACCATAATCACCTGGAAAGCTTTAAAAATATATCTGGACCAATCCCTTACCCCCATTCGGATTTAATTGGTATTGGTGTGGCGCTGTGACACTATATTTCTTTAAGCTTCCCAGATAATCCTAATGTGCACCCATGATTGAGCAATGTAATTCTACTATGAAAGGGCCTTGATGGTCACCTGCCTGCTACTCAAAGTACAGTTCACAGACCAACAGCGTCACGTAGAAGTGTGTAGAAATCCAGAATCTCAAGTGTCCCCCCTCACTACACAACTGAATCAGAATTCATATTTTAACAGGATGATAGCAAAATTCAGATGTACTCTTAAAATGTGAGCAGCAGTGAATTTCCACTAGAATGACCTGGAAAGCTTGTTAAAACTACAACTACCCGGCTTCATCCCAGAATCAAAGAATCTCAATCTCTGGGAAAGGATTAGGGATTTGAATTTTATGTATTTTTATGCAGTTAATCACACAAAGGCTGAGGAATCACTCATCTAGGCAATGTAAATATCATCCCCTCAACCACCCAGCCTCTCCTTAGCCTTCCAATTCTTTTTTTATAATAAAATATATAAAAGAGATGTAGGTTTTTATTTTTCCATCATGCATGCAAGCTTACAACTATTTATACCATTTAGGAACACAGAAATAATTGCATTATTACCAGGGTGTCAAATTATCAAGAAGACAACCAACCAGTTACTGATTATTTGGGGGAGGTTATTTTCACTGAACACAGCAACAATTTCCAAATTATAGTTCTAAGTTCAGAATTACATTATGAGACCAGGACAAGCTGATAACAATGCTAACAGTCATACAAGTCTCCAACTTACAGAGGAAAAAAAGCTGATTTTCTGATGAAAGTTTTCAAGTAAGCACCTTATCACATTGGTCCCCTAAAAAGTTTACCAAACAGTCGTTCCTGTGGATGCAAGAAAAAGAGAGCATCCCCTTCATTTCTTTGAGACTCCTTGTTAAATTTGAAGACTCATTTCTAAGGCCATCTCTGGAACTTCATTAGTTCACATTAAAAGGAAAAAGCAGACCTGACGTGCTAATGATAGTGCACCCCACCACTATTATCAGCAAGAGAGTCCCAAACTCCCAGAATAGTCACGGTGGAATTGGCACAGTGTTTTACACTTTTGATAAACAATACAGGCAGGGAGAGTAAAATACAAATGAAACCAGGTTGATCATAACTGATAAGTGATGTAGCTAGGTGATGGGCACACGGGGTCCAGGGGTCTTCCTCTCCATTTCTGTGCATGTTTGAAAATGTCCATAATAAAAAGCACAAAAAGTTAAAAAAAAAAAAAAAAAAAAAAAAAAGGGCACAAAAACTAGACCTGGACAGCTCTATTTCTCAATAGGCAAAAACAGGGAAAGTGGTAAGATTTTACTTAGAGGCAAAACAAACAGGCAAAACTAGACCTGGACAGCTCTATTTCTCAATAGGCAAAAACAGGGAAAGTGGTAAGATTTTACTTAGAGGCAAAACAAACAGCATATAGCATTAATCTTCCACATAAACATGGCCACACCTAGAACAAAAGAGAAAGCATCCAAAGTAACATTCTGTTTCCATTTTCTTTAATTTGTAAGATCCACTAATGAGACAGAGATGACATAAAACTTGGGGCATGCCTTCACCTAGAAGTGTATTTGTCCACCCCTTTAATTTTCCTATCCCGGCTTGGAAAAGGTGCACCCTATCTTCTCCATCACTGACAGGCATATTTTGCCCTGAGGCTTCTCAAGCTCTGCCTACCGACTCTTCAGGCCCACTTCACACGAGGCTCATTCTTGTTCTACGATTTTGCTCCAATTCCCCTACCAAACACAACCTCTACAACTGAGGACTCCCCACCCCTTGAGGAACTCAGAATATGGTCTTCTCTAAGAAATTTTGGGGAGAGGCCAAGTGTAGATACAGTCCTGTTTTTCCCGCCCTCCGAGATCAGAGGGAGAGAGCCCAGCTCAGCTTCTACACCCACTGGTAACAAGCCTTGGAGATCCAGATTCTATCCAACCCTGTCCCCTGGAGCCAAGTCCCTGGAGTCCCCATCCTGGACACTAAAATCTCCTGCTGCGGCTCTTTGAGGGTAGCAGCAAAGACTGCAAAAGATTGTTGAGAGTTGGACAGCTGAGGGCTGAGGGTCCAGAGAGCAAGAGGCTCACAAAGGAGAAAACAGCAGGAAGCAACTAGGTCTTAAGGCGCACCCAAAAAAAAGTTCAAGAGTAAACACTGCTGCCTTGGGGTCTGCACTTCTTGCAGATGCACACCTATGAAAAGGATTCAACTTCAGAATTATAAAGCAATCCCAGGAGTCAGAACAAGCGTCTGACCACAAACCCACTTCTGGCTTCCTCTATCCTCTTTCAGCCCAGTGTGTGGTGTGTGGAGCAAGTCCCCAGCTGTCTCACTAGGTGAATATAAACAATCCTGGTTTTGCAGTTGCTTTATTTTCTCTATTAAGAAATTAAACAAAAAAAAAAAAAAAAAAGAAAGAAGGGGAGAGAGAGAGGAAAGGCAAACAGGTATGAGGAGGTAAGTCAAGTAAACACAGGCCCACAAATCAAAAACACCACTTCCACAGCAACCCCTCTGTTTCACTCTGGTGATATATAAGGAAAGAATGGGAGTAAGAACGGAAAGAATGGGAGATAACAAAGGTATCTATATTCTATGTGGGTCAAGTCCCTACCCTCACCTGAAGCCACAGCATGATAACTGTGAGAAAAAGTCCACATATACCAGCCCGCCCATCAGTCTGGTGGCCAGAAGGACAACTGGAAGGCTGAGTAGGGTAGGTGTCTCACCATCTGGCAGGGGGCCTGGGTCCACAAGTAGTTCTTGAAGTTCTTGTTAACAGGAAGCCAACTGGGGCAGACAGCAAACTGGATAAAACTTAATGGCCTGATAGTGACAGGGCATGGTGCGGACCTTGATGAACGTTCACCAGCAGAAGGGCCCAGAAGAAGGAAGAAATGCTTGATGGTGTAGAATACATGGCATACTGCTTCTCACCCTTAACTTCCTCCATGCCAAGCAGTCAAGTGCCATTGTGCTGCATGTCCAGCGGGGTGGATTAAATGGGCCCCTGGCCAAAGTCAGAGATCCAGTGGGTGTCAGCTTGCTGGTGACCTCAGGGCCATGGGACAATGAGTCTTGGCTGATGGCTAATACCAGGTGCGTGGGCTTCAATTTGCAGTGGCAATAGAAAAGCTTGCCGGCATGAACATGAAGCCCAGCAAGTCACCCGGCCTGAAGTAGCAGAGCTTGAGGATGCACTGGTCCTCCTGGAAGATGATTCATGAGTGTCCATGTTAAAGATGGGTGGGAAAGGCCAGAGCCAAGAACAGGGTCCAGGCAATGTAGAAAAAGGCAGTACACAACTGAAGCATGTGTGCTTAACATATGAACAGGAGGGGTGAGATCACATAACACGTGACATTACTGTAAAAAAGCAAGAAGGCCATGGGGAGGCAAAAGAACATGATCATAATTGTCATATTCTTGTAACTGAAGTCCAAAGGGGATACGGTGCACAGAGGCCAACTTGAAGAGAAGGCAGATGGTCAAACACATGTGGTCAGTCAGGCACAGGTCCAGCAGGAGGTAGTAGGGAAATATGTGCAGGATCAGTTGGACTGGTTTACCACAGGCTCAGGGGTCTCCGCTGGCGGTTTTGCTGGGCCTTGTCTGCCCTCCTTTCCTTTTTCTGCACGCACACCTTCACTCATAAGGTAAAACTGCAGGGGATTGGGCCACAGTTCCTCGTTGATTATTTCAACAATCTTGTCAGACTCAATGGAGCTGTGGTTTGAAAACCACCCAAAGAAGCTACGACTGTTGTCTGTGGTCCCCTGGCTTAGGGTCTGGAGATCATGCCCTGGGAGCCACTGGATTGGAGTCGAACGAGACACCACCTGACCTGAAGGCCCACACCCATATTCCTTAATGAGCACCTTATTTTGGAAATACGGGTTACGGCCAAAGTAGAACTTGATTTTGTAGCCCAATCTGGCGAGGCCAAGTTCTTCCACCTCCAAGCTGTTCAAGTAGCTGAGTACCTCTTTGTCTTGATTGTTTAGAAAAGATGAGAGCTGGGGGTGGTTCTGAAAGGCCTGCCCCCAGAAGCCTGGAATATTCTGGATGAGGAGGTTCCTGCGCTCTAGGTGATGCAGTCGCAACTGCCCAAACTTGCGCGAGAGCCGAAGGTAGGCCCGGTCGGCCTGGGCGTTCATGGTCTCCAGCTTTAACTGGACGTTCTCCAGCGTATCCATGCTGCCACCTGTCGCTGGGGACCCTGCCCCTGCATCCTTCGCCACCTTTTCCTCCACCGCTGGGACAGAGGCACACTCCCCAGGGGTCCCTTTCTTCGGCTTTCCACCAGCTACGGCCTGAGGGCCCCTCCCTACTGTGCCACTGGTTTCTGGGACCTTCTTCGCAACGGTGCCACGCCGGTTTCCAACGCGGGGGGCGTTTTTCGGCCTTCTCACGGTTCCCGCGGTTCCCACGAAGACATTGTCTGCTACCAGGCGCTCCGACAGAGATGTGGCCTTTCCCGGGCCAGGTCTGGCGGCGACCTGCCCGCGATCCACCGCAGCCTGGGCCCGGAGCGCGAGGCCACAATCCAGGGGGAGCCGGCAGGCTGCCTCCTCCCCGCCAGGACGGCGGGGCGGCGCGGGCGCAGCGGTTTCCAGGCCACCCCAACCCGCGCCAGCCTGCACCTGTACTGCCTTGGCTTCCTCCCCGAGCCTCGGGCACTGTGGAGGGTCCGGCTCGCGCGGGGCGTCGTCAGGAGTAGCGGGGGCTCGGGCTTTGGCACGGCCTTTGCCCCGGCTTTTGGCGCGGGAAGACTTTCTACCCCTACTTCGGCCGCTCATGGTGGTAGAGGACCCGGCTTCAAAGGCACGCTCCGACCCTGCCGCTCCTAGCGCCAGCTTGTGGTCTCTACCGAGCGAGCTTCTCCATGGCAACCGCCGACGTCACGACTGCACGACTGTACCGTCGCGCGAGGACGGGTCTCGCCCGGTGATTGGCTCCGCTTCCGCAGCTGCGCACCACACGACCCTCCGCCAAGACACGCCCCACCGGGATCAGGTTCGAACTCGCTTTCACCCTCAGAAAGGGAATGCTGCCCTTTGATGACTGGCGCCGGCTGTGTCCTCGCGGCCTCATAGGACACGTAAACCGGAAACCAGCCTGCCTGTGGGAGCTACTACCCCCACCATCTGCTTTCTAAACATCAATTATCTTCAATTATCTCTTCAATTATCCTTCAGTTATCTCTTGTCACATCTGTCATCATGAAACCACTGCTGGCCTCTGTGTCACCTCCTTGAAAACTTTTGCTGAGGGATTTGCCTTAACTCTAGAGAATGTAAAGGTGGGTGCCAGAATGCCAATGAGACAGCTATTAGATTCGTGGTGGGATGTTAACCGTATTTATAAAATTTAAAAAAAGAATAATAGCAAATAGTATTTTACCATCATGTAGCAGGTACTTTACTAAGCACTTTCTATTTATTGTCTCACTCTGTGAAGAATATATCGTTATTGTTCTCCGTTTCCAGATGAGAAAACTGACTCAGAGATCCCAAGGAATATTCCTGATATCATGTAATAAGAGGTGGAAGCACAGTTAAATCTAAGCCTGCATGGTGCATAGCTCTGCTTTCTGTTCACGAGTGGCTAGTCCTTCCAGGCCTGCTCTGTAAATGACGGTTGTAAATGAGGATGCCAGCTCTTAAGAAAGCCAACCTTGCCTGTTAAACAGGCATCCGCAGCACGAGTCTCAAATCTGGGTGCTGAAAGTAGGAGGACCAGGAGTGAAGACTACAGGTCAGGGTTCTCTAATTGTACTAAGACAGGAATGTGGCCCGATGGTTTAATTATCATTCACAGAGCAAAGCACGGTTTCCTTGGTTGAGGTTCGAAGCAGAGCTTCCATAGTGGCGGTAAGGAGGCCCTAGAAACACTTCTTAGACCCTGCGTGAAACAGCCAGACAACCTCTCGTGTTTCTGAAGGGTGTCCTGAACCATGCTTTTACTCACCAGATGATAAGGGCTATGAAACTGTGAGGCCAATGGTGATGTCGTGAGAGTAGGAACAAACCTGTTGGAGGTTATCCTTTCAGATTCAAAAAGAACAAGAAAACCCTCGAAACCAGCTAATGGAGAGGCAAATCCCAAAGCCCCTGGAAGCTCAATACCCATTTACTCTCATTATTCAAGGTGGGGTTGTGATCCCACAGCTTTGTATCATCTGGAAGCTTGTTAAAAACACAGAATTTCAGGCTCCACCCCAGACCTCGTAAATCAGAAAATGAATTTTAACAAGACTTCAAGTCATTTTTAGGCACATTGAAGTTTGAAGTACAGGAGTCAGAGAAAGGGAGAAATTATTTTGATACGGATGGACCGTATTTTAAACCAGGTCTATGCAAGTGATCTCCTGTGTTCTCAAAGGCTCTATAGTAAACAGCCTGCAAGGCTCTACATGATCTGGCATAGTCCCTCCCCACCACTGTCCAGCTACCTCTTTGACCTCATCGTCTCTCTCCCACCCCAGCCCCCTCCAATTCCACAGGCTTTTTGGTTCCTTGCATTCACTAAGTAAGTTTCTGCCCCTGGGCTTTTATACAGGCTCTCCCTTCTGCCTTAAGTGTTCTTCCCTAAGATATGTTCAGTCATCTTGGCTGACTCCCAAAATACTTTGCTTAAATGTCACTTTTTTTTTTTAAAGGAAAGGTGCAGGCAGGAATGAAAGCAAGTAGTCAGGCAGAGAGGAAGAGAGAGGAAGAAGCATCTTTTTATTTTATTTAGTTTTTCACACTGGTTGCTCCCTCCCTCTGCTCCCTCTGGCCCAGGACTCGAACCCAGGGGTTTGTGTCTTGCTCCTTCAGAGGCTTGACCTAACTGCTGCTCCACCAGGGTGCACCTTAAATGTCAGTTTCTCAATGACCCAATGACTGTCCTGTTAAAATTGTACCTATCCCCATCCCTCTGACTCTGATACACATTTTTTTTATTCATTGCACTTAGCACCTTCCAACACACTATGCCAGTTATTTATTATTTATTATTGCTGAACTATCTGCTCTAGAATGTCAGCTCCTTAAGGGAAGAGATCTTTGATTTGTTCACTTGTGCCTACAACCATTCCTGATACATAAAAAGCACTCAATAAATAACTGAATGTAAGATTCAAAGTAGAATTTTTTTAAATGGTTTTATAAATTGATCTTCTGAAATCCAGAATAGTCTTTTCTTCCCCACAGAAGCAATGTTATAAGTAAAGGGACTATAATCAGATCAACACACGGAAACTTACTAAACAAGAAAATTTAGTGAGGGAAAAAAAAGTTATCCTTTGTTGTAATTGCCATTCAGGGATGGTCTGGGTGAAAATCTAGAATGACAAATTTGAAAATCAAATTAGGGGACTTTGACTTAAAAGGGATGAATCCCAGGATTACCTTAAGATCTTGTTGAAAGCCCTTTCACAAACATTTCCCAAGACCTTCTGATCATCCCAGACCATAATAAGCAGTTCTTTCCTTCATTTCCTGGAGAAGTTGTTAAATGTAAAATTCATTTGACAATTAAACGTGTAGTTTTATGCCAGTCTTAGTACAGATTTATCTTTTAAACTGGATAATCAGAGTCTAGAATTCTGTAAATCTCAGGAAAAAAATTTTAAATTACCTAAAGCAGTTGCCACCCCTCCTACACTTCAGAGGCTGATGAGTTGGTACACTCTGAGCACTTAGTACTCGGCCAGCCTCTGGTGTCCAGAGCCTTAAGCCAGCGTCAGCATCTGCATCATTTAACGCTCACCCATAGCACAGCGACGGCAGGATTAACTAGGCTGATCCACTGCAGATAATATGTAGTATATGATCTGCGTTGAGCCCTTTCCCATCAAAGCAAAGAGGTCAGCATTAAGCAAAAGAAAGCGAATGTCTTCTGGTTTGGGTCATCTGTAATTTATAAATTTTATAAATCTGTATTTTGTAAATTCAGGTGTGAATTTTTATACTACCATAGTATTACCTAAGTTAGACCCAATATATAATGAACATAGCCATTGGCACCAAAGCTGAAGAAACTTAAAACATGTGACTTTAAAATTTCTAAAAAAATGACGCATCGTTTTAGGAAATAACAGAAGACATTAAAAGAAGACCTCATAAACCATGTTTATGGTTCCAAAAATCAAGACATTCATGAAATTACCATTTGTCAGATATAAAGTTACCACTAAAACAAAACTGCTTCCAAGAAATTTTTTCATTAAATGATTATGGGTTAAATTTAGAACTATTTATTGCAATTACTACTTTTAATGCATCACTTAGTAATTCATCGTACACTTAAATTATTCTCTAGTTGTGTTACATATGCAAGCCTTTGTCTCCAATCAAATCATAAACTCCGTCAATTTATAAAAGCCAAACTTGCCTTATATTGTAAGCTGCCCAGTGCCTTCTTCCTAAATCACCCCGCAGACATTCCTATATCAAACAACTCCATGATTTTCCAAACCAAAGCAAGTTGCCCTTAGGCATTACTATGTGTTGACTAGTACAGTAAAGGGAACGATGCAAAACATCTCTCTTCCCTACCATCTCTTTTCATGCCATTTGAGAAGGTCTTGTTTGTATGAAACCCATAATTTTTACATCTTAAATTGTATCTGTCCTCTATGTACACATAGACAAACTTAACATTCTTATTCTGTCTTATCTTTTCCATCAACACATTAATAGTATAGAAATATTCTAGGGGCATATCCCAGTGATCTTGCAGTCATGACACCCTGTGAGCAGTCCCACATGCATCCCAAGGTCCTAGGTTTGAGTCCCTGGCTAGGGGAAAAACCAACGTGAACAACTAAATAAAAATAAAGCGTTTCTTCCTCCTCTCTCATCCTGCCTGCCCACTTGCCTTCATTCCTGCCTGCATCTTTCCTCTTAAAAAATTATTTATATATATGTATGTATGTATAGATATATATTCTAAAGAAAGAAATGAGATTGTAGATTTCACTTGGAGGATTAATTAGGAGGAAAAGATCCCAAAAGAACTTGGGTATGAATCTTGGGCTATCCCCCCAAAAAAAAAAAATTGTTAAGAAAGGGGACAGGGTAAAAAGACATTGGAATTAACTTCATTTTGTATGAGGTTTTCCATGGATTATTCCAGGTTCTGACATGGATGAAGCTCAAGATCACCTGGAGGAAGACTAGTTTCTGCCTGGACTCAGGGTCTTGGAGTGGAGGCCAGGAGAGCGAATTCTCTCATACCACCCAGGGTGTCTTGGACAGTAGCTAAGTAGCTATAGTGGGAGGAGAAACCAGTTAGAAACAAACCCCACCCTCTTTATCAAACAAGCTGTCTGTTTTCATGAAACTAGGAATCCAGGGACATGAGAAAATTTAATAATTAAATTAAATAGAATTTTTTACCAGCAAACGTAGGGCTAAAATGCTTCATTATTAGGGCTAAAATGCTTCATTATTTGCTGCTATCAACTAGTACCCATAAATTTGGGATTTCGTTGTTTCATTTTCTTTTACCTGGACTACACCTTGCTCTCTGGAATACTTGCTTTGATTAGTCATCCTGTATCTGCGAAATATCTAGACTAATAAGGCATCTTTTAAGCATTTTAAATGAATAGTCAAGAAAAAGAACAAAAGAAAACAAACACTAAACATAGTGAAGTATCCAAATGTGTCCATTTCATTGTGTTATTGCTAGGTCAGCCTCATACTTGATGCTGACCTTTGATCAACCAGCACAGAGAGAAAAATCATATGTGATCTAATATGGATAATGTGTGCTATATTTTAAAAAATAAAAACTATGTCCTCAGAGAAAACGCATTTCTTCCCAATACTGAATCCAGAGAGGATTTTCAGGATTGAAAGTCCCCATAGTATCCTGACAGTGAATGCCCCACCATGAATTTGTCCTTTACTATTAACTCTGCAGCCTTGAAGGAGGACAGAGAGCCATTTGTAAAGGCAGTTCCAAGGTGTTCCCTGGGATGGCTTCATCCAAGGAAACAGTCTGCAGAATTTATAGAGTGTGGACATAGATCCCAAAATCAGCCCCTGCAAATATGACCTTCCTCAACTAACATTGTGCCTGAAGCCAGAGTATTTATTGTCTGTGGTAGACAACATCACATGAGGGACAGACCAGTGAATTTCATTCTCTTCCCTGCTGCCAGATGGGGACAGAACCTTCCCGAAAGTCATGCCTGCCTTCATCTTTTCTTTTTCTCTCCTCACTTTCCTTTGCTTGTTTTGATGTGATTAGAGAAACCATTTCATTTGCTTTAAAAAATACTTCTCCCATTCACGTGCAGCTTATGCTAAGTCCTTATGGAGTTCAACTATATTTTCCTCTCAGATTCTATGCTTCAGCTTATTCTTAATGTCAGAGGTTCAGGTGTGGTTCAGGTCAGAGTTCAGACAAGAGTTTTAAATGCACACGGCAAGCAAGTACATGTCCTTAGGGAGTTGAGGAGCGAGTGAGGCCCCATCTCAGGCCTGCCATGCCACTCAACTCCAGCTAATTGTAACCATGTCAACATCTGCATTTTACATGAAGTTTCTCACTTGAAAAATCCTATGAGAACCAAATAAAAACAACTCGGCTTGTGGGATCCATCTTGCAACCCTTGTTCCACACCCTCATTTTGTAAAATTAATTTTATTGAAGGAACATTGCATTATACTATTATGTAGGTTTAAGATATACATCCAAGTAGATCAACATCTTTATATAATACATTAAGTTCACCATTCTTTCAGTGTTTCCTTCCCTATACATGTTTACCCCACCTGCCTGCTCACCCTCCCCCTTCTCATCTTGCAAACACTGATTTGTTTCTTTGACTATAAATCTATTATTTGATTTAGTTCATTTTTCAAAGTAACATTATTTCTTTTGTTCACAATGCAATATTCATTTTAGGATATTGAAATTGCATCTCAATCTATATTTCACACCACACCCACCACCAGAGTTCCACTGTCCTTTATCACCATCTTTTCCCTCTTTCCTTCCCTGCCTCCTCCAACCCCCTGGCTGTCGTCATCTTGTGTCATACGAATTTTTGCTAAGGTTTGTCTGTGTATTTGTGTCATTTCATTATATCCCACATAGGAGTAAAAACATCCTGTTTTTCTCTTTTTCTTTCCGACTTACTTCATTTAACATAATCCACCCACATTATTGCAAAGGGCATAATTTGGGTCTTTTTTTTTTTAAGCAGCTGTATAGAATTCCATTGAGTATATATGCCACAGCTTCTTTACTGAGTCATCTGTTGTTGGGTATTTGGATTGTTTCCATGTCTTGGCTATTATGGACAATGCTGCTGTGAGCATAGAGGGGCAGATATTTTTTCCAACTAGAGATTCTTTTATCCTCTGGATATATACTCGGGAGTGGGAATGCTGGATCAAATGGAAGAGCCATCTTTATTTGTTTGAGAAATCTCCATACAATTTTTTAAAGAGGTTGTACCAATTTACATTTCCACCAGCAATGTAGGAGGGTTCCTTTTTCTCCCCACAACCCCAACGCCTGTTATTTCAAGGCTTTTTGATATAGGCCATTCTCACTAGTGTGAGGTGGTAATCTCATTGTAGTTTTTATTTGCATTTCTCTGATGATGAATGAGATAGAACATTTTTTCAGGTGTCTGTAGGCCATCTGTGTGTCTTCTTTAGATAGGAGTCTATTCAGTTCTTTTCTTCATTTTTTGAGTGGGTTATTTTCCTTCTTATTGTTGAGGAGTGTGAGCTCTTTATATATTTTGGAGATTAAGCTCTTATCTGATATATGTTGTGTGAATACCTTCTCGAGTTCCATGGGTTGTCTTTTTGTTGTAGCGGTGGGTTCTTTTGTTGTGCAGAAATTTTTCAGTTTGATATAGCTTAGTTTTTTCAGTTTTACTTTGGTTTCTTTTGCTGTAACTATTCCTTCCCCAAAGACATCTTTGAGATTAAAGTTTAGCTATTCAAGGCCTTTTTGATTCCATACAAACTTCAGTATTCATTGTTCCATTTCCTTGAAAAATGTCCCTGGGATTTTGATAAGGATTGAATTAGAACTGTATATTGCTTTGGGTAGAGTGACCATTTTTAATTTACAGTGTTAATTCTGCCAGTCCATGAACATGGAATGTTTTTCCATCTTTTTGTGTCTTCCATTTCTTTTGTTAAGTTTCTGAGTTTTCATTGTAGAGATTTTTCACATCCTTTGTTAAGTTTATTCCAGGTCATCATTTTTGGTGTCATTCTGAATAGGATTTATTTCTTTTTTCTCTACTTCATTTTTTGCATATAGACTGCACTGATTTTTATGTGTTGATTTTATATCCCACCACTTTGCTGTATTCATTTATTGTTTCATGAAGTCTTTAGGATTTTCTAGGTATAATACCTTGTCATCTGCAAATAATGAGTTTTATTTCTTCTTTTCCAATTTGGATTCCTTTAATGTGCTTTTCTTGCCTTATTAGTCTAGCTAAGACTTCCAGAACTATGTTGAATAGAAATGGTAATAGTGGACAACCTTGTCTTGTTCCAGATCTTAGAGGAAAGACTCTTAGTTTATCTCAGTTGGCTACGATGTTGACTATTGGTTTGTCATATATTGCTTCTATTATGTTGAAGTATGTGCCTTCTATTTCGGTGAGCGTTTTTGATCATGAATGGGTGTTTAAGCATGTCATATGCCTTTTCTTCATCTATTGAAATGGTCCTATGGTTTTTTATTTTCTTCTCTGGTGAGCTCCTGGCATCTTTCTCTTTTGGAACCATTAGTGTTTTTCAGGTTGACTTAGATTTGGGCATGACTGCCTTGAATTTAGCACTGTGGCTTTCTTTTTCTTTTACTTTAGATTTATTTCTACCTAGATGATGATGTGACAGGTGCCAGCCCCTTGATTTTAGTAGCCGTGGTGCTGACTCTGCTCTCCAGGATGCACTCTTGTATTGAGTCTTTGATGCTTTCAGATGGTGCTTGCAGGCTCTGTAGCTCTCCAGCATGGGGAGGTTGATGGGCAGCCCAGGTATGGTCTGGGAGAACAACTCTTAGGTAGCCTAATTATGTATTTTAGGGTCTCTGGGTCTGGGTCTGGGTTGAGGCACCCTGGATGTCCTCATGTCCGTAAGTCTAGCAGACGCTTGATCTGGCAGCAGCTGGGCAGGGTATGGGGCACCTGAGGCCTACTGAGCACTGGTTCCAGTCACAGCAGTGTGGGCAAGGGTCAATGGTCCCTGAGGCCACGGTACCTGAAACCTAATGTGCACTTGTTCCAGTCTGCTGCACGGCAGGGGACAGGGTTCCAGGTACCTGCAGCCTGGTCGGTGCTGGTTCCGGGATACTGCAAGGTGGGACTGGTGGTCATCAGGCCATTGGGAGCAGAGACCTTGAATTCGCTGATTCAGTGGGCGTCAGTTTCAGATTCATGCAGGATGAGGCTGGTCCTCTGCGGGTCCCCAGGGTCAGACGCCTAGAGTTCGCTGAAGCCAGATAGCCACTGCAGAGTGGGGTGAGCACCCTGAAGCCAGGCAGGCACTGGTTCCAGTCCATGCCTTCATATTTTTTTAAACTACATTTTTAAGCGAAATTGTGAATGAATGTCTGGCAGTCCTTTCAATTCCTCTTAAGAAGAGAAAAGTTTGTGGCTGTCACTGGAGAGAAGGCCTTGGAAATAAAAGAAGTGCACTATGACTCCAGGTAGGACTCTGCCTTGTGTTGTGAAGGCAAATGAGGAATGGCCAGCAACCGGAAGTGACTTTCTCAGGATGTGTATTTTCATCAAGCAAGGTTTTTGTCTCGTGCTGTTCAAAGACAATTGTTATTTTCAGTTGGTTTTATTTTCTTACCTCTGATTTCTTAACTTAAGTTACTTTCACTCCCAAAACACTGTCATCTTTCTACAGTATGAAGGCCACATCCAAGACCAGCTTGGAGGCAGAGGTGCACTGCTGCTGCACGCTGCCCTCAGGGGCCACTTCTGCGGATCTTTACTGACCACCTCACACGCTTGTGACAAAATGGCAGGTGTGAGTGAGTAGGCCTCTCTAGATTTTTTTTTCCTTCCCCATCCTAATCATTACCCGCATAATGGACCAGGTGGGCCATATGGCCCTTCTGATTCACACATTAAGACAATTAGGATACCAGCCAGGTAATTGCTCAAGCTGGCATTTTTCATAACTAATATAGGAAAGCCTAGCGCTTTGTCTTCCTCAGAAAAATCCACCTCCATCTGGTCTTGGGCATAATTCTGTACTCGTTATACACTATCTAGATAGAAATGGGTATAGCCATATTGAGACAAAAGGACTGACTAAAAATCAAGTGATGTGGCAGGAAGTTTCCCACTGCAGAATGCAGTCTGAAATGTGATAGGAAAAAAACATCTAATGTGGTAATGAGAATACTGCATATACTAAGATTTCACACATACTCCAGTCACTGGAGAGTAACTAGATTCCCCATCGCTAGGACTGAATATCAGAAAGAGAAAGAACTTGGAATCTAGGGTAGCTTCAGAGCTGTGAGTTCTACAGATGGTTGGTCAGGGTGGGGGAGTTCTAGAAATTCAAGGTCAAGGAGAAGAAAAGATAAAATATATAATTTCTGGAACATAGACTTATAGAGGGTGCCTTTCTCTCCTTCCAAGCTATAACCTTCTTTTGGTAAGAGAAAATAGCTAAAGCTAAACAGTATGTCATGCTCGAGGATATTTCTGGAAAGTTAGCTGTTCTCAACATGGTATCTATGAGTTAGGAGCCAATGGGAGGCAAAACAAGCAGCAGTTTAAACACAAAATTATTATTCAATTTAGAATAGAAACATTATGTGGCTAAGCATATGGAATATGGTTAGAGGGGCAAGAGTTTTAGACTTTATTAAGTGATATGTTCTTTTAAATTCAGATGCCCCAGGTGGGAGCAATGGAAAAACCTAGAACCACTGCCACAGGAAGAGTCCTGGATAGGACCCTGAACGGGCTTCCTGCAGAAGGTTTACAGGCATGAGAAGGACTCCTAAAGTACCTGGGCAGCTAACCCATTACACAGGGGAGAAGTGAAATAAAATGAAAGTGCCGCTGGGAAGGAGATGACAAATAGTCCACTTGTCTCTCGTCTTTCCATTACTCAAAACAATTAAAAAGTAAAACAGAAGTACCTAAGAAGAAAACAACAATCAATTTGCCAAGTTTATAATCAAACACAATTTCAGCAACCACTGTTAAAAAAATTACTGCCATGTGTCTCATGTTTTACTCTAGCAAATGAATTCTTTCATCATCAAGAGAGTTTAAATGACATTCTCTTGACGATGAAAGAATTCATTTGCTGGAAGAGAATCATGTGGGGGTGGGGAGCGAGAAAGTCATGTTAAGAATCATCCTGGTATAATTCAGGTTGATCTAAGGGCCTGGCCTCTTTTATCATTCAGGAGTGACTGGAAAATGTCATTACAAACCACCCCCTCAGACTACACACAGTCAACAAGGTAACATGTTATTTCAAAACTAAAAGAGAAATTTTCTTTTATGTTTTTGAGATTATGTACATGGAATAGAATAAGGTGAAATCATGGGGCAGGAGGTGGCATTGGCAGGAAAGGTGATCACAGAAAGGGGTCTAATTTATGAGTCAGCAAGTTTAGGATCTAAAGAAATCTTACTCAGATATTTATGATTTTGAACTCAGAAAAGAAAAGAAGTAGCAGTACTGAAATAAGAGAAAAGTGAATTAGTTTCCTATTATTGCTACAACAAAATACCTCAGTGTTAGTGGTTTATCATAGCATCAATTCATTATTTTACAGTTTTGGAGATCAGAAGTCCAAAATGATCACACTGGACTAAAATAAGGTGTTGGCATGTCTGTGTTTCTAATGGAAGCCCTAGAGGAGAATCCGTTCCCTTGGCGTCTCTATCTTCTAGAGGCTGTCCGCATTCTTTGGCTCTGCCGGCCAGCAACTGAATCCCTCCTTAATCTGCTTCCATCCTCACATCTCCTTTTCTCCTTCTGACTCTTCAGTCTTCCTCTTTCACTTATAAAATCCCTTGGAATTCCATTGGTCCTGCCTGGATTAACCAGGATAATTTCCCATCTCAAAAATCCTTAATCACATTTGCAAAGCCCCCTCTGCCATAAAATAACATATTGAGAGGGTCTGAGGCTAGGATTTAGACATTTTTGGAGCCATTATTCTAAAATAGGGTCATAAACTATTGAGTGTTGTTTTTAGAAGGTAAGTAGAAGACAAAGATTTACAGTCAATTTTCATGCTTCATTGTTGTTCACCTCTTTCATATATACTGATCCTTTTATCTCTGAGCCATAAATCTGTTTTAATAATGATAAGTCACATTGAGTGTTTTATAAGCACCAGATACTGTGCCAAGCAATATACTTGCATTTTTAAAAAAAATTTTACCTTACTTACTGTAGGACTCTAGAATGACATAGATGTCCTTCCAAGCAGAAAATGAGAACAAGTGGGAGTGTCTCCAAAAAGTCCAAAGACTTCATGGAATAATCATCCGAGTAAGTAATACTCTTCTATGTGGACAGATTTTAGGACCCAAGGATTGGGAATGATGATTGAATGTTGTCCAGTGTTTTCAAACTGCATTCTCTGCACCACGGGGCTGTACTTGAGGGTCTATACAATTGTCTCAGATATGGTCAAAGGAATAAATACCCATATATGACCTGATCCTCATTTCTGGTACTTATTACACAAATTAGGTCTAGGATTAAAAAAGGGCTTTCACAATATGGATATTCCACAGAAAATTGAAAATAGGCATTCTATATGACCCAGTTTTCTCACTTCTAGATATTTACCAAAAAATACAAAAATGCTAACATGAAGAGATATATGCACCCCCATGTTTATTACAGCATAATTTACAGTAGTCAAGAACTGGAAACAACCTCAGTGCCCACTGACAAATGAATGGATAAAGAAGATGTGGTATATATACACAATGGAATACTATTCAGCTAAAAAAAAAAAATGAAATCCTCTCATTTGCACCAACATATATGGACCTAAAAGGCATTATGCTTAGTGAAATGAGTAAGGCAGAGAAAGACAAACACCATTGATTCACATGTAGTAAGTAGAGAAATCAAAGAAATGAATGAACCAAATGAAACAAATACTTTTATACAATAAGACCAACTTAGTGGTTAACAGAGAAGAAGGGAGATATAGGGTGGGAAAATCAGTAAAAGGGGTCAGTGATGTAATGGATAGAATTTGACTTTTACTGGTGGTCTTAATGTGTATATACAAGAGTTGATATATAATTATGCACACCTGAAACTAACAATGTAATTATATTATTCCAATCAAAAATAATTTATTGAAAAAAAAGAAATGAGGCCTTCAATAATGGGACTCAGAGTGAAAGGAGAGAGAAAAGTTCTTTTGATACAACAAGCAGAGAATCTACTGAGAGGCCTTAGTTTGGCAGTCTAGAAGACTGATCTGCCAAGGATTTGCTTCACCTAGGGTTGAAAGTGTTTCTGCTCTACCCCTGCTCTCCATGGCAGATTCAGAATGATGGAACTGCGTGACTAGCCAACCATGCAGGATGATCAGAAAAGGATGATAAAAGGGAAGGAGGGCATGGAGGAAGTTGAAGAGCTGGGGTCAAGGAGGAACAAGGCAGAGAGAGAATCAAAGCAGAAGGTGAATTCTCTGTGCTATTGAGAAGAGTAGACATGGGGTTTCATGGCTCTCGAAGTGAAGACCATTGAGTTTTTTAAAGGTGCACCCTTGACACCACCTCCCTTTGAACTCAGTGGGATCCAGGTATGCAATGGAATGTTTAAGAAAATGTTCTTATACTGCTTCCTTTCATGATAGTAATGAACACACATATGTAACTCTTCCATTTAAGATTGAGTTTTAACTTTTAAAACGAAAGCTTGAAACCCCACAATTTAACCCACTATGTTGATTTCATGGTAAAAGAAATAGGAGCCCTGGTGAAAAAGATTATCTAAGGTCACAAAGAGAACCAGGAGAAGGTTGGAACCAGAACCAGGACTTCCAGCTCTCAGTCCTGCCCCTTCCTGAAAGCCCTTCTGGTGCTCATAGCCCCATCAGCTAGGGGGTGCAGGTTGTTTGCTCTAACTGGTCAACCTCCATTCTAGATCACTTATTTAGGAAGGGGAGTTAGTTGGGTTTTACAGTAGTACCAGCCTACTTTGAAAGGAACCAAACCCTCATCTTCCAGCATTACTGGGCTTGTCTGTAACCACCCAAGTCACAGCGTGAGAGAATGGGAACCTCTGGCTTCTCCTGGATTCCCATCACCCCTCACATCCCTTTCTCTGGTCATACCTCCTCATACTTCTCTGAAATGCCTCCCTAACTTGTCAGGATGGTGTAGCCTGCTAGTTGGCTTCCTGTCGAATTTTTTTGCAAGTTTGCCACATTGCAGTGACAAGATTGTGTTGAGGCCCAGATGCTTAGGCATAAATAAATAGCACATCTGGGACCTGGAAGAGGTCCAACTGCATATGATAGAAAAAACTGGATGGAAAATAAGCCAAATGATACACAGCTGGAAACTGTTAAGTCAGGAGTAAGGTGGGGATGCAGTTGAAGAAGAGAGAAGAATAAAGAAAAAAAGGGAGAGACATAAACCAGAAATGGCTGCTGTCTGGAAGCCTCTAAACTCTTAATTGCTGAGAACCAGGCCCACAATTTATACAACAGTAGAATTAAGAGCATTCCTACAGAAATGATAGTCATAATAACTGACCTCAAAGCAGAGAGGCTGAGCAGGGCTGGGAAACCTCACTCCTGGCTGCCTGGCTGCCTTGGCTGTGGAAGTTTGGGCACCTCCTAGCTATTTGAATCTATAAACAGCCCCATGATGAGCAGGGTGAGGGAGTTCAGCTCAGCACTGCTGAGAACTCCAAGGCTCCCTGCCTGGGATCACCTGGCATTTGGGGAAGCTTAGTGAGATCCCAGGCTCCTGGGCAACTTCAGCTGAACATGTCTGTTGAGAATATGCAAAGTATTAAAGGAGGCCAGAAGGAAGAGAGGAGGAGGTACAATGACATCTCTCTCCCAGCCCAGAGGCCCAGGCAGATGACTCACTGAGATGAATCAGCAATGGTGGCTGGGGAAGCTGCGCACACCCACGCCCCCAACTGGTGACTAAAAGCTACAATGACATCACCCACTGAGGAAGTTTCAGGAGTAATTAGGTCAAAAAGAAGTGAGAGGGAAAAAATATCTGTTCGTCTTCCTCTTAATGGAAACCAAGTGCATGCATTACCTTCTTAATGGATGGCTCGATTTAATCTCCTGGATTAAAAATACCCGCATTAAACCATCACAAAACAATGCCAGAAAGCAGACTTTCCAAGCAAAGTGCAGTGTCACAGAACAAAGTTTTTCTCTTTCATTCTAGTGCCTTCCACCTTGTCCTTGTCTTGTAGTCAGGGACATAAGGTAAATCCTGCTCTTCTAGAGAACATCGAAGTCTTCTCCCAACTGATGGGGGGCTGAACTTGAATGGCGGTCAGATGTAGGCATGTCTTTCTTTTTTTGAGTAAAGCAAATGACTAAACAGAATGGACCCTGTGGCAACTTTTAAACATGGTTCAGTCAAGATTCCAGGTTTTCTGCATGCACAGGGAATCAGAAAGTGTAAGTGACTTTCTTTGGGTCTTTCTAATTACCAGTGATGGCACTTTGGAGAAGTCTCAGAATGATTGAACCATAGCATAGGACTAATCTTGGATACTAATTTTTAGTTTGTAGGTGCTCAGAATTCTAGAGTAGTGGAAAGACTCGTCACCTACATGATATATTTATAGTAACTCTGAAACCTTTTAATAACAGTCTCAAGGAATGTGGTTGGGAGTTGGTATGAATCAGTTATGAGTGTCTGCATAAGTTTTAATCTTTGTTTACTCACTCAGTGAGTATTTATGAAGTACTTTCTAAGACCCAGGCATTATGTTGGATGTTAGAGGGAAATTATTGAATGAGACATAGCCCCTGTCCATAGGGAACTTACAGTCTAGCAGTGAAAGTCCTAGAACCATTGTGACAAAGAAAGCACAGTGTTGATTCTGTTCAAAATTAATTTCTGGGAGTACCAATCAATTCTAAGATAAAAGAAAAGAAATTTGCATCAAAATACCCCATGATCTCAAAACAGAAATAGAACTGTATTTGGAAAAATCTTAATTTTGTGGCATTTCAACAGCACAGACACTTCAGAAAGGGAGGGAAGCTAGAACTCTTTCTATAGTCTGAAAATTAGCTGGCAGCTTAAAATCTCTTACAGGACACTCCAAACCGAAGTGGTATTTGGGAGGAAAATAGAGGTCTGAACTTAATGAAGACTTGTTTCCTAAAAGCATCTCATAAGCCAAAATGTATACAATTCATGAGAAATCCTGATCAGGGATAGTTAGTTTTGGGGAAAAGAGGGTATGAGTGCTGCTTACCCGTCACATGGCAATAGCAGAAAGACCGTTTACAGTTTGTCTCACTACTGGTTTGAAATTATATGATTCTTTGCTCAATTTTTAGTTTAGTTTAGGGGACCTCCAGCTCGTTCTCTATCCTGCTGCATTCAAGTCAATCTGTATGGACTATATTGACCAGTGTCCTTGTTCTCTGACTTCCAGGAAGGTTCACCAGTGGACAACACTTGCAAGAAGTCAGGGGATGGAGGAAGGAGGTCGAACTTGCTACTCCAAGGGCTCCCTCTTCATCAGACCAGACAGGTTAGCAGTACCCATCAAAGGCCCCAGCTCCTGATAGGGCTCTCCATGATGCTCCCTCCCACGGAGTCAGTAACTACTCACTCCTCTTGTCCTTCAGGTTGGGAAGAGGGATCTGTGCTGTTCCTTTTTCTCCACCCTACCCACACCTTTGTAAATCGTCCTTTCATCCCATTTAAGTGTGCCATATATCTCCTGCTGAGACCATGACAAATAAGGAGAATTTATATTACCTCAAATGTGGTACCTAAAGGGAGGCTTCCTTATTATTTCCATATTACACAATGTCAAAGTTGCTTGGTTCATTGCATGAAAAAGCAATAAATTTTGAAATATCCATAGGTGCATCTGCAGCAGTAACAGGGTGGAAAATCAAGCCTTCCAACAATCTTCCTTAGATTTCTCTTCTGTGCATATTATTAATACCTACCTCAATATTGTTGTGGAAACTAAATGAGATAGTATCATAAAGTTCTTAGCACATTGTGTGGCATGGTGAGTGTGAATAAATGGTAGTTATTATCAGTGAGCTTCTTGAGAGTTATCCTACTGCTTTTTGAACCTCTGCAAATTCAGCATGCACTCCATCTTACATTGCATGGCCACTAACATAGAGAAACAGACAGAATTTACTCCCTTGTTTGTATGTCTAGATTTGTGAATCACAGTGGTTACATCTCCCGGTCTCACACAGATATCAAACATAAACCCACCGTTATTTTAAAAGGTGGTACATAAGTAAGCAAGGTTTTCTGCTTTTCAAAACATTTATTTGGGGTTGAGGGTGAGGTTGAGCTGAACTTCTCTAAAGCCTCTCTGAATGAGAAAAGATCAGAAAAGTACCATGCAGCTCATAAACTATCTAGCAGCTAAACTTTTCTATTTCCGTTTCTGCTTACAACTCCTTTATGGAAATAACTTATATTTTTACCCCTTCTCTCTCCAAAAGCTATGAAATTTAAATTTAATTCTTTGGGTGAATGGATAGCATTGAAGAACTTTAAGCAAAAAGTGTGTAGATTTACATCTATGAAAGATCATTTAGGAAGTTACATTAAGTTTAGGGACAGAGGGCATAATTAGCTCAGTGCTTCTTCAGTGTTAAAGTGCATCTGATCATCTGTGAGTTTGTGAAAATGTAATTTCTTATTTTTCTTTTTTTGAATTTTATTGAAGGTACATAGCATAATAGGTTTAAATTGTGAATCACTGTAATTCAGTACCTGTATATAATAAATTAAGTTCACCACCAACAGTCCAGTTCTAGTCTTCACTATATAATTGATCCCTTTACGCATCCCCCCTCCTTTTCCCTTCTCTACATTACCACTAATTAGAGTCTATAAATAAAAGATCAATTTCTGATTTAATTCATTTATTTGATTTCTCTATATACCACATGAATGAAATCATACAATGTTTGCCTTTCTCCTGACTTATCTCACTAAGAATAATTCCCTCTAGTTCTATTCATGTTGTTGTAAATGACACAATCTAATCTTTTTGATGGCTGTATAGTATTCCACTGCATATTTATACCACAATTTCTTTATTCATTCACCTTTTGATGGCCAGTTAGATTGTTTCCAGCTCTTTGTTATTGTAAATAATGTTGCAATAAATATAGGAGTGCATATATCTCTTCAAACTAGTGGGTTTTTTCCAGTAAATACCCAGAGGTGGAATAACAGGAGCATATGAAATTGCTATTTTCAATTTTTTGAGGACTCATCATATTTCTTTCAAAAATGTCATTTCTTTATACAGGAGACTTGAGATGAGGCCTGCGAGTCTGCCTTTCTAATTAGAATCTGGTCTGTGAGCAGTACTGTGAGTCCCAAGAAGCCAAACCATTTAGTCCATACCCTGAGAATCTTAACTTTGATAGAGGACAGTCCACCTACTATTGTGCTTTCTGACAATGCTGATGTTGATTGATAATAAAAAGAAATTAGGTTATTGAAAATGTATCATAAAGTTTTCAAATGCCTGATTTTTGCTGAGGTAGAAGAAAAACTAAGTTTACCAACCTTACTTTAGGTTTTATAGACAATAATTTTAGACTACTACAGGCCACCAAATCAACCCTTTTCATTAAATATCTTTAGCTTAATTGAATAATGGGTCACCTCAGTAAAAATATACCTGCCATCATGGTTTTCTAATAGTACTGACAAGTCAAGCCAATGCCCATTGTAAAAGACTGAGTATCAGATGGGAAAAAGTTTGGTTTCGTTTTTTCCAGTCACTTCTTTCCCTGATTTGATGTGAAGCAAAGTGCTGAGTGTGCTCTCCTCTGTTACTCACATCTTTCAGTCAAATAGGCTTGTTCAGGCAGAGAGTGATCATTCTTTTAGAGAAGATCTTCATTCTCCTAGATCAGAGGTTCTCAAAGGGAGGTCTCTGGACCAGCACCATCAGCTACACAAGGTCTGATGCACATTCTCAGGCTGTAACCCAGACCTACCAAATCAGAATCTGGGGGTGACCTGGGTACCTGTATTTTAGCAAGTCCTCCACGTGATCAAATTTGAGGTATCCATCCTAAATTTGAGTTTCTGGATGGAGAAACTTCAGTTGAATGATTTCCCCCGCCCTTTAGAGAGGATCTGTGCCTAATAGGTGGACTTGGAAGAAGATAGTGACCAGGGGTCAGACTCTCCTGTATATCTGATTATGATCTTCCTTCCTTCTGCTTGCTTCCAACCATGCAGGGAATAGTCTTCCCCTGTGGGAGAGGCCTGAGTCTTCCCAACTTACCCAAGACTCATGGAGAAGTTCAATTCTAAGAAAAGAATGAGGAAACCCACCGGTAGAGCCTCTTCCCTGTTAGCATTAGTAGTGGTAAAGTTGATATTTGATTTCCATACTTTGTCTCCTTTGTGAGTTCTCGAAGGGGAACTCTCATTGGGAAAGGGAAAAGTGTTATTCTTTAATGAACTTTCCCAATCTCAACATATTATTGCATAAATAAGAAACCATGAGAGATAATAACAGTTATGATTTACTTTATGCTGAACAAAGGTCCTAAGCCTTTTCTGTAGATTCCGGTGAATCTCATAATTTTCCGAGGGAAGCAAGTATTATCATGAGGAAATGAGGAAACTAGCAGGGAACAATGGTTAAATAACTTGTCCAAGGTTTCACAGCCTGCAAATGTGAGAGCTGTGACTCACACTCAGGCAGTCTGGCTCCAGGGTCCTCGCTGTTATATTGATAAGGATTGCTACTTGGGGAGAAAATAATGCATGTAAATGAGTGAAGCTGAGACATCTCAGTGGGAAACTGGAAACTTTGGGCTTTGCAAATACTCAAGTATAGAATACGCAAGTTTTTAACTTAAGGATTAACCGTACCCTTTATTGTGGCTGGGGGTCTGGCTCAGAAGTGGTTTAGCTTTCCACTGCTGTGCGACAAATTAACATAAAACTAGCAATTTCAAACATTTATTATCTCACTCTTTCCATGGGTCAGGATCTCAGCACTGCATAACAGGATCCTCCATCGAGGACCTCTAGAGCCACTTTTGGTCAGAACTGGTGGTCTCATCTAAGGTCTATGGTCATCCTCAAAGTTCATGTGCCTTCAAGCAGTATTCCATCCCTGCATTGATAGGACTGAGGCCTTTGCTCCTAAAAGCCCCTCCATAGTTTACAACATGTCTGTTCGCTTCTTGTAGCCTGGTAGGAGAAGCTCTTGCATTTTAGGCTTTCACGTGACTCAAACCCACCCAGGATGATCTCCCTTTTTGTTCAAAGTCAACAAATGAAGAACTCAATCATATACGACACCCCATCATATCCACAGGTTTCTGCCCACATGCAAGGAGAGGAAATTATATAACTTGTAGGAAATGGAGACAGGAATTTTAGATGCAGAATCTTAGATTTCTACCTGTGCCCTTGTCAAACAATGACTGTCATGACCTCTGGGATTGACCTTGATCTCACGTTGAAGTGGCTCTTTATAGCTAAGCAGGCACAGTTGCAGCATGAATTTAATTTTAGGAAAATAAAACATTTAGACCTAGTTAAAACTAATCCTAAAATTGGCAGAGCAGCATGCTTTTTAGACATTAGAGTGTGAAACCATTTTTATGCCTGTATTATGTTTCTTAGCTACTTCTATAGATCAGCTCTTTGTACTACAAAGGCAGCTAAGTTCTTCCTGGCTATAGGACATGAGTGTGTTTCACACCAGACATAAGGCAATGTTAGATCAGCTACTCAGCAGTCTGGTCCTTTCTCTGTTGTTAGGAACCATGTTGAGGGAAAAGGAAAAGAAGTGTGGAAATAGGTAACTGACAAACAGACTAAGTCATTCCCAGCATTCAAGACTCAGGTTCACCCTGAATATGTTAATTGTATAAATTCTGACCCTAGCTTTACATTTTTTAAATTTTCTTAGTATTATTGCAGAAACTTTGTTTTACACATAAACAAACCCATATGTAGGTTCCCTGTATGTGCCATTTCCACATTTTCAGATGTATGTCAACACACGCAGCCCTCCGCCAAATCACCAAGTGTTCCTCACCATTGTCCAGTGGGCTCTGCCATCACTTGTCCCATCCACCCCCATCCCATTACCTATTGGCAACCTCAGTTCTATTAGAAGTGTCCAAGGGTTGGTTTGGTTTTGTTTGTTCCTTTGTTTTGTCTGTTCACATTCCACCTATGAGTAAAGTCATCTGGTATCTCTTACTTCTTTGTCTTATTTCACTTAGCATAATGTCCTCTAGTTCCATCCATACTGATTCAAATGACAGGATTTCATGTCTTCTAAGGGCTGTGTAATAGTCTATTGTATATATGTGCCACATCTTCTTTATCCTTTCATCTGACATTGGCCACTTAGGTCATTTCCAGTTCTTAGCTATTGTGAATAGGGCTACAGTAAAAATAGGCGTGTGTAAATATATGCATATTAGTGATTTTTAATCTTTTTGGTAAATACCCAGTATGGGGATGGAGAGATCATATGGGATTTCCATCTTCAACTTTTTGAGGAATCTCCATACTGTTTCCACACCAATTTGCACTCCCACCAACCGTGTAAAAGTGTTCGCTTTTTTCCACATCCTTGCCAACACTTGTTGTTTCCAGACTTTTGCTTAATAGCCAGTCTCTCAGACGTAAGGTGATATTTCATGGCTGTTCTGATTTGCATTGTGTGGGAACATCTATCTTTTCATATACCTGTTCACCATCTATATATCCTCTTTGGAAAAATGTCTCTCCATTTCTTCTCCCCATTTTTTGACTGGATTGCCTGTTTTTCTGTTATTGAGTCTTATGAGTTCTCTGTATATTTTGGATATTAAGCCCTGTCAGAAATCTGAAATGCAAACATCTTCTCCCAGTTAGCAGGTTATCTTTTTTGTTTTGGTGATGTTTTCTTTTGCTGTGAAGAAGCTTTTTAGTTTGATGTAGTTTGAATTGATTTTGTTTTTGTTTTTGTTTCCCTTGATGCTGGAGTTGCATCCCCAAAGCCCTCTCTAAGACTTATGTCATGGAATGTCTTTCCCATGTTGTCTTCCAAGAATTTTATAATTTCTGGTCTTATGTCCAAGTGACTAGTCCATTTTGAGTTAATTTTGTGAATGGTATTAGAGAGTAGTCTCGCTTCATTCTCTTGCATGTGGCTGCCCACTTATCCCCACATCATTTGTTAGAGACTTTACTTTCTGCAGCTTATGCTTTTGGCTCCTTTGTCATAGATTAACTGATTGTATGTGAGTGGATGGGTTTCTACTGATTCAATTCTATTCCATTGATCTGTGCCTCTGTTATTATTCAAGTACAATACCATTTGATCACTATCACTTTGTAGTATAGTTTATTGTCTAGGAGTGTAATCCCTCTGAATTCATTCTTTTTTTCTCATAATTGCTTTGGCTATTCAGTGTCTTCTGTTGTTCCATACAAATTGTAAAGAATTTTTTGTTCTATTTGCTGGAATTAAGCCCACGGGATTTTAATGAGGATTGCATTAAATGTGTATAAGTAAGATGACTATTTTCACTTATTGATTCTTCCCATTCCCAATCATGGACAGGGAATGTCTTTCCATCTCTTCGTATCCTCTTCCATTTCTTTCAAGGAGTTGTTTTCTTTGTACAGGTCTTTCACCTCCTTTTTAAAGTATATTCCGAGATATTTGATTCTTTTTACTTTTATTATAAATGGTGTTTTTTTTCTTGATTTTGTTTTCTTCTAGCATTTTGTTTGCATATAAAAATGCAGTGGATTTCTGTGCATTGATTTTGTAGCCTGCCACTTTACTATATTCATTCTGGTAATTTTTTGACAATGTTTTTAGGGTTTTCAACATTTATAATCATGCCATCTGTAAATAGTGATAGCTTTCCTCCCTTCCATTTGGATCTTTTTATTTCTTCTTCTTACCTGGTTGCTCTGACTAGGATCTCCAGGACAACAATAAATAGTAGTGGTGAGAGTGAGCAGCATTTTCTTATTCCTGACCATAGAGAACATGCTTTCAATTTTTCACCTTTGGCTATAATGTTGGCTGTGGGCTTGAAATATATGGCCTTTATTTTGTTGAGATATGTATCTTGTATCCCCATTTTATGCAAGGTTTTTATCTAATGTGTATTAGATCTTGTCAAAAGCTTTCTCTGAGTCTGTTGACATGATCATGTGGGTTTTCTCCATGCTCTTATTACTATATGGTATATTACGTTAATAGATGTATGTATCTTGAACCATCATTGCTACCCTGGGATAAATCTCACTTGGTCATGATGGATGATCTTAATATAATGTCCATCTCTGTCTTTTGTTATGCTTTTTTAATTGCAAGTTTGTTTTGTCTTATATAAGCATGGTTGTTCCTGTTTTGAGTTTGTTTAGGCTTTTTGGTTATTTTTGGTTGCCATTTGACTGTAGGATTGTCTTCCAATCATTGACTTTGAGCCTTTGTTTACCTTTTGAAAAAAGTTGACTTTCCTGAATGCAGCAGGTTAGGTTATCTTTTTAATCCATTCAGCCACTCTGTGTCACTTGATTGGTGAGTTCAATTCATTAAGTTTTAGTATGATTATTGATATGTAGCTGTTTATTGCCATTTCGTAATTTGTCTTTTGTGTGTTGTTCCAGGCAGTGCCTTTGTTCTTCTCTTTCTCTTAAGTGGGCTGGGTAAAGCTGTGTTTGGATCAGTTTCACTTTTGTTTTCTTCTTTGCTTTTTCCCTGGAGATGTTTTTAAGAATTCTATGTCGATTTTTATTTGAAAGCATATTAGTCTCACACTCATTGTAACCATCTACATTTTTATTCTCCTCTACTTCCTATTTTTCATATTTGCTTTTTTTGCGTGGGATTTCTTTATATACTACAGAGCTTCCTTCTCTAGAGCTGTTTTTGTGGTGATGGATTCCTTTAACTTTTTCTTATCTGAAAAGCTTTTATCACTCCTTAAGTTCTAAATAATAATTTTGTAGGGGTATATATCCTAGCTGAAAATTCTTTTCTTTCAACGTTTTCAATATATCATGCCATTCCCTCCTGACATAGAGTTTCAGTTGAGACATCCACTGACAATCTTATAGGGACTCCTTCATGTGTGACTCATTTTTCTCTGGATGCTTTTAATATTATTTTGTATTTTTGACATTTGATGACAATGTGTCTACATTTAGGTTGTTTGGGTTTCTTTTGTTGGAACTCTTTGAGCTTCCTGGGTCTGGAGTCATGCTTCATTTTTCAGGTTAGGGAAGTTTTCAGTGATTATTTCTTCAAATACAGTTCCTACTCCCTTTTCTCTCTCTTTCTTCTGGGACCCCTAATGATGTGAATGTTGTTCCTGTTATCCTATAAATTTCAAATGCTGTCTTCATTTATTTTCATTCTTTTTTCTCTTTGTTGTTTTTCCTGAGTGCATCCCTCTGCCCTATCTTCTAGCTCACTGATAACACTGGAGGATTCATTCATCTTATTCTTTTGTCCCTCTAGTGAGTTCCTTGTTTCAGCTGTCAAGTTCTTCATTTCTTTGACGTCTTACATCATTTCTTCTCTTTTTTGTTGTACTCTTTTTTATCCTCTCTTGTTCTCTTGATTTTCCAGGAGTATGTGTATCACTGTTGCCTTAAATTCACACTCAGGTAGTTTTCATAGTTTGTTCTAGTCAGATTTAATTGGATTCATAATTTTGCATGTATTTCTCTGTATCTTCACTGTTTGGCATTCTGTTTGTTTCTGTGGGTTAGGTATCTCTGCAGTGATGGCTTTGTGTAGTTTATCTATTTGCACTGAATAAGCCTGGATCTTGGTTTGAACACTGGTAATTCTTGAGTTTTGTGGCATCACCACTAGGTGGATTCGTTGAAGTTCTTAGGTGGACCCTGTGTTGGGGCTCAAGAGTTTACCGGTGGGGTTCAAGTCTGTGTGGGGGATGCAGAGCCTTCCCTCACATCACTGGTCTTTGTAGTAACAACCACTTTATCATTGACCCACAATCAGCAATCATGCTGCAGTTCTGCATCCTCCCACAGGTGGTGCTAGTGGGTAGCACTGAAGCTTCCTCCCTTCTGGGGGACTCTCCTTCCTTTAAGCCTGGGGGTGGAAGTTCTGGTGGGCGGGACCTGTAGCTGCAGTGTACTATGGTGGGAGGTTTTGGGGTGGGAGATTCCCCTAGCTGCCTTCCGGTTATGGTGGCACCCTGTGTAATTTCCCCTCAGGGACTCTCACTTAGTTTTACCAGGGTGCTAGTCCTCCTTCTGCCTTGTGCCAAGACCCTCTCCCCTGGATCCATGTCCTGGTCCCTGTGGGCATGGTCACTGTTGTCAAGTGAGTCTCCGTGAGGTCTGCTTCTTCTTAAGGTTCCACCTTCTCTGATGCAGCCCTAATCAGCGATGTAGTTCTGTTCACTGACTTTTCATTAACCCTTTGAGGTAGTGATTGCTACTACAGTCTCTGTAGCTTCTGGACCTGCTTTTTCTCAGCATTTCCGTCTGCAAAATAGGTGATTACTAGTTGCTCTGTGGAGAGGAAGCAAGACTTGACTCCTACCATGTCACCATCTTGACTGTTTCCCCAAGCTTTTTAGATCTTTTAAGGCCACTAATATTGGTGACACTCCCAGAAGATGATAGATAATATTTTTAATATATTGGGTAACCTCTAAAATATTGAAAATTAATTTTACCTATTTATTTTACCTTATTCAATATAGTAACTAGAAAATTTTAAGTTGCATGTGTTCTTCACATTATATTGCTAATATAAGTCTAGTGCCCTGGGCCCCAGGCACCTCACTCCCCCATGCTATACCTGGTCTGCTAGAGCACCCAAGTCAACTAAATGTCCTCTTTTGAATTAGAATAGATTTCAGTGTTCGTAATTCATTTTATAAAGAAATCACCTAACTGTACTAATGGTTGTATATGCCTAGTTTGGCTCTCCACATGAACATGGGCTTGAATTGTCACCAAGGAGCATACTAAGGAAGCCCTACTCTCCAGCAGCTAGCAATCAAGTTAGATATGACCATTCAATCAGAGTGATCTGAAATAGTGACAGTCTCCCTTAAACAATGAACCAAATAAGAATTCTAGGCACCATGACATCATAATCAAAACTATTTTTCTATTATAAGGTATAGAGGAAGTTTTGTGGCTCCTGTGAGGGAGGGGCAGCAGGAGGAATGACAAGATTTACAGGGTTTCTTACTCTGGTGTAGACTGCATTGTGAAGAAAATTTAGGTGAGATAAATGACTTGAACCTACATAGAAAAATAACAAATGCCGAGATACCTTCTTCTACTTCTACTCGGTCTCTTTTTATTTGAAGAGATAGGCCTCTGGGGCTGAGCAATTGACTGGTTCACCCTGTAACATCTTCTCCCCTTCTGCTCTCAGAAAAACCAGAGCAAAACCAATTAAACAGAGTTCCACTTTGAAAGAACATACATTGTTCTTTCTTCTCTTTTTTTTTTTTCTTTTCTCTTCTCTTCTCTTTTTTCTTCTCTTTGAGGAAGTCAATCATGTCAGTTCAATAGGCAAGGATAATTCTGTCTATAAATTGTATACTTTGATCACATGGCTTTTAGCACAAATTAGAGATGGGATTTAGTTTCAATTCTCCTTCCTTTGAATTTGATTGTTTTAAAAGAAAAATGTGTTTTCCTTGAAGCATTTAGTATTTGCAGCCCAAACATTTTCTGTTCACTGCTTTCTACAGTGTTGCCTTTTAGATATAAATGTCCCTAATAGATCACAGCTTGGGGCTTAAAATGTCCATGTTTATCCCAAAGTGTTTATTTCCTTTCTCCTTCTGTAGACACTATAGTCAATTTCTTTGCCAACCCTTTTCATCTCAAAAAAAAAAAAAAAAGAAAACCAACAAGTTTTATCATTTGAAAGTATATTTCATGCCATAAAATCAGGTCAATATTAAGAGAAAAGTGTAAGCATATATATCGGTATCAGACACCAAATGCAGGATTTGGAATGACGAGAGATGAGATCTTAATCACTACAGTAATTAATTGCAAAGAATAGAGTAAACAGAGCCCAAGCTTCAGTCTGGAAGTCTTATTTATTAGAATCTGTATACTGGAACTGAGTTCCCTCCCTTCAGGAGCAGAAAGAACTCTACCTTCAGCAACAATTGCTAAGTACGAGTCCCAGATTCTGATTATAAAATCAAGCATTGGTTCATTTTCCATGTCATGACAGACATTCCCAGCCCTGAACACAACCACACTTTTGAGTGTCTCCCCATTTTTATAGTTCATGCTCCTCTCTCTGCCTACTACACTTCCCCTCATACTACCACCACCCTCTCACAGTTTCCACACCTGCCTTGCCAATCTACATAGAATCTCACCTCCCCACCCAGGCAAAAACCCTTTGTGAAAACCCTTCCCTGACCCACCTTCCAACTACTCACATCTGACCAGAGACAGATAAAAGTGCTCCCTTGTACTCCTTCCTATTGCCCTTTGCACATATGCTACCATAGCACTTTCAACTTATTTGATTATTATGTGCCTATAGGTTTGCCTCCCTAGAGGTGTAAACTCTTGAGATGAGGAACTTTGTCTTGTTTAACATGTTATCAGCAGTGCCATTTACCCATTATTTTTGAATGAATTAATTTGACATGTAATTAATACTTTCTTACATGTTCAGTACTATGGTAGATACTAAGGGAAATTCAAGAGATGAACTGGACAAAATCTCTTCTCTTATGAAGTCCAGAATCTGAAGAAGGTATACACACCCAGCCTCACGACAGAGCAGGTGGTGATTAAATTCTTTGGTAGAAAGAGAGTGCTTCAGGAATTGGAAACAGTGACCCTCCTCAGTGGGCTGTGATCACAGACAAAACACAATGTGGATGTTCATTCATTCAACAAGTATTGCTTATGGGTTAGATATTGATTTAGGGTCTGAAAAAACATTAGAAAATGAAACAAAATTCTCCGTCCTCATGGAGTTTACATTTTATTAGGGGAAAACAGATCAATAAGTTCACACAACCCCCAAGAAGGCACACACTAGCCCAATAAGGGAACAGAGACATTAAATTTTCTTTCTGCTACTTGTCTGATAATATGAATCAGCAGGTTCATTCAGCTGGCAGAAAATTGGAAAACCTGTTTGCCAATGTCTGTGCCTATGCCACTTGGAATTATCCTTGTTTCACTGACATTCCCAAACAACTACTTTCCACACCAACTTTCCCTTCCTTCTTCAGTGAGTTATCCAGACCAGCCTACCCAGGTCAATCCACAGGCAGCAATGGAGTTTCAGCTGCATGTTGTTCACTGGTCTTTTCCATTTATAGGCCCTATGGTATTGGTCAATCAAGTAAGAAGCTAGATGATATGCAGTGCTTACAGTAGGCCTCTGATTTCTAGTTCTTTGGACATATTTTATTATCTGAGCAATTGCTATATTAGCACACTAAGATCAATAAATAATCCACTCATTCATCCATTCAACGAATATTTAATGAGCACCTACTAGAGTCTAGGCAGTAAAATTGGCTGGAGATTTCATTTAATTATATGAGCAAAACAGATGAGGTCCCTTCTCCCTGAAGTTTATAGTGGAGGAGGAAGGACAGTTTCAGTAAACAAAGAAACAAACATCAGTCGATTAATTCACAAAAGACAGTTTTTCAAACCTTGAGGAGAGTCAACAAGATAAAACAGAAAGTAGAGCCAGAAGGCAGGTCTCCTTTGACTTCCTTTCTCACCTCAAAGTTACAACCCCTCTATACATATTTTTCTAATTTTTATTTTATTAAGGAAACATTGCATCATAACATTATATAGATTTAAGGTGTACATTATTGTGTCAACATCTTTATATAATACAGTAAGTTTACCACCAGCAGTCCAATTCTAGCCATCGTCGTATAATTGACATTTTTTACCCAGTTTTCCCATCTCCTCCCTCTTCCCTGCTGGTAATCACTCATTTAAGTCTATAGACCGGAAGTCTATTTTGTGTAATTTGGCTCATTCTTTATATACCACATGTAAGTAAAGGCATACAATATTTGTCTTTCTCCTTCTGACTTAACAAATTAAGTGTAATTCCCTCTGGTTCCGTCCGTGTTGTTTCAAGTGGCAGGATTCATCTTTTGGTATTCTATTGTGTGTGAATATATATATATATATATATATATATATATATATATATATATATACATCTTCTTTTACATATATTACATCTTATTTATTCACATGTCCTTAGAGTCCTCCCACTTCACAGAAGACCAGTTAAATTTCTTCCCATCAAAAGCTGAATCCTTTCTCTGTCTCCGTCTCAATATTTTATTTCTATAGAGGATAGTATGTCTTCATCTAGCCTGTCTCTTCCAATATGTAAGCCTACCTTAGCTGAATTTCCCAAAATGCAGTCTGTAGCAGTGAGTCTCTCATTTTGCTACATAATGGAATCACCTGGTATAACTCTTGCTCCTCATAGCTAGCATACTCCCCAGGTCAATGAAATTGGACTCATAAATTAGGTTGAGACTGGGGATTCACTGTACACTAACTTTGATAACCCATGGTTTATACATTTGTCTCCATTTCCTTACCTCCCATTCCTTCCCCACCACAACACCTTTCCTTTCCCCACCATTCCTTTGAGACTACTTTTAAAAGGTTTCTTTCCCGCAAAATCCCCTGGATTTGTCACAGTGTCTATCTTACTTGGCATTTCTCTAGAATCTGACACTATTGACCCCCCTTTTTTCTCAAAACAATCTTCACCTTGCTTTTATTTCACCATTTTCTCTTATTTATCTGGATGATGCCTCTTGGCCTGCTTTGTTCCGCTGGTTTTTTGGGGGGTTTGTTTGGCTTTGTTTTTTTTACTTTTTCATTTGCTTCTAAAATTTGGGTATTTCCAAATTTTAACCTTTTCATCACCTTTTCATCACTTTGTATATCTACTCACAAGGTTTCAACAGCTTCTCTTTGCAGAGGCCCCTCAATTCTCCCCAGGTGAGGCCTCTTCCAGGAGCACTTGGCTTTAGTCCTACAGATTCAACTGCCCTCTGGAAACACCTGTTTCTTTGTCCTCCAGGAATCAAACCTGAATTCAGTATCCCCATGACCTCCCCACAATCAGTTGCTTCCCCAGACTCTGAACCACCTTGTTAATTTCTTATATCAATAACAGGAATGAAACACTCCCCCAGAAACAAAGAGTGTAGACCCTTCCACCTCTCCATATTGAGTCAGGTTTTCAGTTCTGTGAATTCTGCATCACTCACATCTTCAGAGTAACCCCTCCTCTGCAGCCCTTTCACCACCTCCCTTTTCATTTCTTATCAAGATTGTCTGATTGATCTGTTCCCAAAGCCCCTAATTTCTCTTCTCTGGGACCACACTATAAAATCTCTGTATCTCTATAATCTCTATAAAACACATTTCTAAGGAGACGCTCCCATAGTCCCAGGCCATTTGGGTATACATTTAAGCTTTCGTGGCACACAGGTTCTGGTATTTCTCTCTAGCCTGCCTCTCACTATCAGCCATGCTGAAGTACTCGTACTTCCCCCAAAGGGCTACTTTCTCTCTGGTTCTGAGTCATTTATACTCTGTCTCCCAAGAAGATCCTTCACCTACTTTTTTATCTAATTAAGTCCTATACATTCTTCAGAATTTTTTTCAAGAAGAATTTTGTGTAAGTTTGGACATTTTCAGTTTCAACTAACAAAAGGTGAAACTAGATATTTAATAGCATAGACATGTCTACTATGTTATTAGCAAGAAGTTTCACAGTTAACTTAGCAGCTACATGATGTCTGAACTCTGGGTTGCCTTTTCATTGTCTCAGCTTTCCCCATATGGTCTCAAAATACATGTGTTGGACCCAAACATCAAATTCACACAAAATCACATTGAGAGGTAACAAAAGAAATGAGGTTGTCCACTTGGCCCTCTCTGTTTGGCATCAGAGAAGAAAATAGTTCCCAGCAGACTTCCTCTCTAGTCCAGTTCCATAGGTTTGGGTCACTAGCTCACTACAGCCACTTACTAGCCAAAGGAAATGGGTTACTGTGATTTTTCCTGTGACTGGGGACAAATTCCTCTTCTTTGTGTGCATTCTGCCTTACATATAGCAAAATTAATGTCCTATTTGCCAGGAAAGCAGGAAGAACGATGGTTGGGTACATTGCTGGAAGTTCTGGCCACACTTCCTCACTTCCACGCTCACCAGTCCCTTACCAGAGTGGATAGGCACGATTACTCTTCACTTGTGCATTCCAAACTATATTGTAGTTGTTGACTTGCTTCTCTACCTCCTTACACTGACCTCCACACAGGCAGACACTGTTGTATTCATCTTTGAATCCTCAACAACTAGCAAAAGCCTAGTGCATGTTCAAAAAAAAAGTATTGATAAAATGGTTGAGTCATTGAATGAATGAATTAATTTTTAAAATGTTCAGGACACTTGACATTGTCTAGAATTTTGATTGCATTAACACAGTAATTTGTCCAGAGAGAGAAAGAACTAGGCTGATATATAAGCAGACAATCTGTGCCATTTACTCCATGCAATTTCTACCGTCTGGTGGCTTTTGTGACTTAATCCCATGGTTGGTTAGTATCTGCAATAGCAACCAAATGACTACTTTCTTCATGAATAATGGAATCCATGGCCCCCAAAAGGATCATGGTGGGGTGAACAGGTCTTTTCTTGCCCCATCAGTACTCTGGCAAGCCATCATGGATCCAGGCCACCTATCACCTTTCCATCTTTGGCACGGACATTCAAACACAGGGTTTCTTTTTCAGGGTCAATTTGACCTGTCACTTCCATCCTCTTCAAACTAACTGTCCACTGTAGAACTGCACCGTCTCAGCAAAGTGTACAACAACTCCTCATCCAGGGCCTTAGCAAATATTTATTGAGGGAATTCAGGAATGAATCATTCAATTGACTTGTTTATAATCTCCAAAAACAGGCATAGCAGACAAGAGTTCTTATTATTTAAAAGTATGTGCTGCAGCTGAAACACCTTTTAAAATAACCCAATTAGCCGCTTTTATCAATATTGACATTCTGTTCTCAAACTAATTTCCTGTGTATGTAACTGACCTTATTAAAAGCTGTTGACACATTCTTAAGTTATCTTTGGAAACCAAAATCAAACCCAAATGCAATTTATGATCTTGCCAAATTAAAAACTGCTATTTTGATGTGACCAGAATTCCCTGTGAAATTCAGAAATCCAACTCTAATCCTTTTTGGAAAAAGGAAGGATATGAATCAAATCAATCAATAATTAATAAAATGACTGTTAGTTAACTTGGGCATGAAATTTCAAATAAAAGTGTCGACTGAAGTACACACTGCTTATTTTCTAATGTAGGATGAACACTAGCTGGTTTATGGGGAATTTGTTTTTGGAATTTATTGAAAGATGGTTTTTAGCAAATCAAAAAATACAGAGCAATGTCATGTGATATCCCATATCTACAATAAGCATCATCCCTGTGGCAGAAATCCTAGCCAGCATCCAAGAGGATCCCTTCAGTACAATCAAAACATCAAATAATACTCTATTAGCAGTTAGGGTCCATGACAGAGAATGCAAAGTCTCTAATAGGAAAAAATATCTGCACAGCAGATATTCACAGCAGCAGGTCACAAAAGCCAAGACATGGAAACACCTAAATGCCCATCAACTGATGACTGGATAAAGAAGCTGTGGTCTAGATATTCAATAGAATTCTGTGTAGTTACTAAAAAAAAAATGAAGTTGTACCCTTTGTAACAATCTGGATGGAAATGAAAGGGGTCATGTTAAGCGAAATGAATCAGAAAGAAAAAGAGAAATACAGGATGGTTTCACTCATATGTGGAATATAGTGAAATGAAACAAATAAGCAGATAAATCCCAGCAAAACCCCACAGGACACAAGATGATGTCTGCCAGGGGGCGGGCGGGAGGAAAGAAGGCGAGAGGGACCCAGTGGTGGTGAAGAACACAGGAACTCTGGTGGTGGGTGTGGTGGCGGGTGTAATACCCATGGACTGAGAAACGAGTTCAATATCATAAAATGAACATGGCTTTGTAAACCAAAGAATAATAAAGTTATATTATAAAAGAAGAAGTTAGGGTCCATGAAAACCATCATGGAAGTGCGCCCCAGGATGCCAGGCAGGAGTATGTCTTGATGCGAGCTCCCCAGACATGACTTGTCAGAGAATCAAAGAGACGGATGACAGCCTAGCTACTGCTATGGTAAGCCCTCAAGAGTAAGACCGCCCTCACGAGGTCACGTGCAGGCACAACTTCAGCAACTCAGCTATCAGACACGGGGCTCAGTCGCCCCAAAGATAAACCAACCTATGAAACAGAGAACAGAACTTTCAGCAAACTTTGCCCATCGCAGCCAATCAAAGGCTGAACTTGGCTCTCCAGGTCATAAACTCGGCTATTCACACATAATATTAAGGTTTGGGCTGACTCTGAAATGCATGTTCATTAAATGAGCTTTAGAAGTAACTTAAGCCAAATGCCTCGCTTAACTGCAGAAGTTCCGTTTTAAAGAGAAGGGACTTGCCTAATTTCATATGACTCTCTCTAGTTGAGACAGGGCTAGACCTCTGGACCCCTAACTTGAACTGAGGACTCTTTGAATTTATAGCCTACACTGTAAAGCCCCCACCACAATGTCCTGCCCATGGTAACTTCTAAAGACTTGAAAACTACATTAAGTCAATTATGATTATGCATTATTACAAGCAGATTCCAGTTATGTGGGACTTACATAAAATTGGGAGAGACTTAAGGAATATGCAATGAAGAATATAAATGTGATATGAAAATGAATATTTCTTTAGACTGAGAAAAGAAAACATAGCAAATTACAAATATAATAATATTAACTGATATCACAAGCATGACAAAATCCATAAATGTAATTTCTTATTAAACAGTTGCCTGATACATCTTTGTAATGTTTTCTTTTCCCACAGTTTTTGGCTCCATTCTCTCTGATTAACTCTTCCTATAATAACAACTGGGCAGTCTTTTCTAGAAAAAAAATAAAATAAAATAAAAATAAAATTCAATCTTCTAACAAAAAAGAAAAAAGTTCTTTTGAATAATTAATGATTTAGAAAAATTACTTTCGGCATCACAAGTTGTTACTGAGAAAATTTTTTATGTAAATTTTTAGGGTTGTCGAATTTGCAGAAACTCTTTCTAGTTGCTTTTATAATTAATCATATCATTCCAGGGCATTCCTTGGCTAGTCTTAAATACTTTTAGAATTCATGACACATATTCACCAGAGAAAATGCACTTTAAAACGGCTGCCATATTGTAATGAGCTATATAATTGTACAGCAGATGACTCTTAAGTTACGCAGCTATTCAGAGAGAAATGTGTATAGGAGTTTTGTTCAAGGGAACTTATTTCTTCAGGCCGGTTCTTGCCTGCTGTTCCATCTGCTGTTTCATCCGGAGCCACCAGACTTCATCAGATGCGTTAGATTCACAAACGCGTGACCTGACATGCCGGCAGAAAACATGGAGCTTGGCGACCAGAATGGACTTAGCATTGGTAGTACAGTGACAGGTTCAGGTCCTCCAAAGACAAAAATTCAGATAAATTCTGTGTTATGGCCCTCCCATTCTAATGTTTTAAACACTAAGGAGCTGGCATTCGTGCTACATTATTGAAGTCTGTTTCTGACAGAAGAGAACTCCTGTTTGATAAAGAGTTGGTGAGCACTGAATTCCCCAATTAGAGTTTGCATATCAGGTTCAAAGAATTCTTCACAGACCATGTCTGGATGCACCTCCCCCTGACCCCAGTCTCAGGGCTGAGCACTGAAGGACACAGGCATGACATACTGTGTCCTCTGGCCCTTTACCTTCATGTCACTTTGCTGAGTTGATACCGTGAGTGGAAGAAGAATTTCAGAAAGTCATTTACACTGGAAGTTAGACGTCACTAAGGATGTATGCAAGTGACTGCAGACCACAAAAATACAGCCCACAAAGCCAGACAACGTAGCTCCAAGTTTCCGTTCTCTCAGCAGGATCCCACAACATTCACAGCCATGATAAAGTCACTTGACCCAAGGAAAGTACTAGAATCAAAAAATAGTACTCTTAATTGATTGTGGTTAAAATACCATTTTGAACATCTTACAAAAACGTAAAATGAAGTGACCATACCCTTAGAATGGGCCTCATAAGAGAGAGGTCCTTGAAGCTTAAACATTGTAGGAGCCGTGGCCTCTGTACCCCTGCTCACTGACCTTTGTGTCATCCCCTGTGAAGCTGGCAAGTCAGCAGGGTCATCATTTAATGTGAAGGAAAGGGACTGACAGCAAGTCTGGTGAAAAGTGTATCCGCATAAAACAGCAGAAATGTATTGACTCCGTTCTGGAGGCTAAAAGTCTGAAATCAAGGTGTCAGCAGGACCGCGTTCTCTTCTCTGGCTCTAGGGAACAGGGCCTCCTCGCCTCATCCAGTTTCTCGTAGTTCCCAGCAGACAGACATGGCTTGTAGATGCATCATTCCAATCTTTGCCTCCAGTGTGCATAACTACGTGTATGTCTGTCTCTATTCTTTCTATCTTTTCCTAAGGACACCAGTCCCGTCAGATTAGGGGCCCACCCTATTCCAGTATGATTTCATTTTAACTAACTCCATCTGCACCAATCTTATTTCCCAGTTAGGTTACATTGTGATTTTGCTTTTTTCCCCCCTTTCCTTTTCCTTTCCTTACTTTTTTTTCTCTTTTCCCTTTTCTTGTCTCAGGTCTATTCCTTTCTGAGACATCCTCTATAAGACCCTAGGGAGTATCTTCCCAGACACTAGTCTGAGTGTAAAGGGTGTGGGTCCCCAAATCCCACACAGCAGGGAGGACCTCACTGACCCTACCTCTGAAATTGCTTAGCATTTATATCTTATTAATTATTTATTCCCATTAACACATCATAATATGCATCAGATGATTGTTATTATAAAATTCATTAAATTGTGGTTATAAATTGTCTTCACAATATGTCTTCCCTCATATAGTCACCTGCTCACAAACATTAAGAATTAGGGAACTTTGGTTTTTATCCTTCCCTTCCATTTATTCATATATGCATTCTTCATTTAACAAATATGTCTTAAGAAACTGCTATAAGCTCTGCTAAGATTATAAAAATAAAACTATAGAATAAAATGACCATAATATGTGAGCTAAGTATAAAATGCTTTGAACTTTTAAGTCCTATGTAAATGTGTTGTTACATGCTAGTGTGTTTTCTCTTTTATATGCAAAAAATGACATCACTGATCTGCCATCAGGGACATGTACTTTGAGCTGCTTTCTGGCCATGGTATGGGGTTCCCTAGACCATCTCCTCCACACCTCAAACTCTTTGTGATCCTGGCTATGTGATTATAGTCAGAGATTCCATTTATTCATCATATGCTCCAGACCTGAATTTCCATTTACAGTTGTTCTGATGACTTTCGACTCATTTAAAAGTTGGAGTTAACTTCTTTTTTCCTATAGAAGTACTTAAATGGTAACTTTCTTTCAACTGGTTGTGCCTGCTGAAACCACTGAATTTCCAAATATGGCAGCTATGTGAAGCACTAATAATAGTCCCTTAACTGTTGCAAAGTCCAGTAATATTGGGAGAAATCTACATATAGAGGTACAGAAAATACTAAGGCAGAGGGACTCTGGGGGCAGATCCAGTGTGGCAGACAGATTTTGGCATATGGAGGACCGGACAAGACAATAGGGGAGTCAATACACTGATGCATGACTAAAATATGGAGTGAAAAGTCTGGGAATAGACAACACTCAGAAATAGATAGGTAGTGGGGCTAAGTAAAGGCTGTCAGCAAACAGAAGCCAAACTAAGTTACAGGGGTAGGAGGTCCTCAGATGGGAACAAAAGAGCAGCTTAAATCAGGAAAACAAGAGGGTATCAATAAAGAGAGCTGACTGACTTTGAATCCTGGTTCAGCCATTTTATAACTATGAAGGAATCTGTTGACTGGTTCCTGCCTGATTGTCCTCTTTCTGAGCATTCTCCCTTACAGTTATTTGTGGACATATGACTACTTTCTTACCAATATACCATAAGTGGAAGCAATTTGGATTATTACATGAATATTTCACACATGTACGCCTCCATTTTGCCTCATCCTGAATTGACCTTGGTGTTGAGAGATAAAACTCTAAGGTGAAGAGGGCTTGGCTTCTAAATTACTACTTGGAAGAATGGCATGACCAGTCAGGAGCACCTACTCAGGATTTCAGGTGAGTAAGGATTATATTTCTATAATGTTAAATCCTGAGATTTGAGTTACTGTTATAACTCATATTACTTTAACCAGTACAACTTATACAAGTTTTGTAATTTCTTTAGAACTCATCTGAAAACTGAGAAACTAGAAAACTAAAATGATAGAAATAATTTTCTGTCATTCCAAACAACCTAGAATGCTCTTTTACAGATATCTTCTTGTGCCATTTTTTCCACTTCACACAGGTTCTGCCCAGATATTGCTGCTGCATGAAAGAAAAGTGCTTAGGCCATTCTATCTAAAATACTATTCCTTTCTTATACTACCCACCATTATTTTTCTTTTAAACTTACCTCCCCCCTTAAAGTTCATTGAGCTATAATTGAAGTACATTAAACTATACATATCCAAACTATGAGTTTAATCAATTTTCACATGTGTCTCATTTTTCCTGCTTTAATATTGCTACCTGATTTGTTTATCTTCTTTCTCCGCCATTAGAATGAGTTCTCCGCCAATAGAATACTTCATCTTTTGTGCTTTGAATAATATCCAATCCATAGGAGATGCTCAATCAATATGTGTTGGAAGGATGGATGGATGGATGGATGGCTAGATGGATGGAAGGATGGATGGATAGACAGGATAGATAAATGGATGAAGCAAGGACCAATCAAAAGATTAGGAACACAATGTCAAAGACAGACTAAGCAGCCTGAGTGACTTCATGTGGCGCTAGAGGCATAGCCTGGCTCTCTCTATGTCTGCTACATCTCATCGGTCTGAGAGCAGGGAGCTCTAGGCCATTGGATACAGCTGCCCGGAACACTGAGTTGAGGAGAATTTGAAGACTGCAGCTATCTGGGTTTAGCAGAAGGTGATGATCAGTTAGCGATGTCTATCTTGGGCAGGAAAGTGGTGGCAGCATATTTGCAATCCTTTTCCTGTTGTTGGACTGAACTTGCTGATGGGGGTCAAATCATCTCAGCTGTGGAAGGAAGCAAACTACAGAGGTTGGAAAAAGGCAGGACCTGACAGTAACATTTTTGAAATGCCATTTACCATCTGTGCTGGCTGTGATTACACGAAGACTGACAGTCGTGTGATTAATGCACTGAGATGATTAGTCTGAATGGGCTTTCAGCTCCTGGCTTTTTTCCCATTGATTTTCAATGGGTAATAATAACACCCTGATAACTTCTGCATAGGAAAAGGACGCAAAGGGCACAAGAAGGCTTTCACGCCCACATTAACCAGGCTTGTGTTCCCCTGTGACACTGGCCACGTTTCCCTAAATTAGTACTTGTGCTAACCCCCTTTTCTTTCCTGCAGTAGGATTTCTTTTAACCGGATGGCCTGAAGCAAAGCACCTGGAGGCTGATGAAGCCTGGTCTGACAGTAATTGAAGATAAGGACTAGGCCTTCAGGTTTTGAAGCTTGCTGCAAGTAATTCAGCCTTGTTTTAGCAAGTTGCAAAGCTAAGGGGTCTGTTATTAACATAAATTGTCTCTTGCAAAATCATTTTCTATTTGTCCAAGACCAACCATCTCTTGCTCTATTAGAAAGGAGACAGCCTCTTTCTCCAGTCAGGTTTAAAGCCTGGATGCTCCCTGATACTCTGCAAGATCTTGCAGCTTGAACTGCTCAGTTGCTAACAGCACAATATGCCTGATAATACATAACTTCTCAAGGCTTTCCCCTGAAGGTCACACTTCTCAAGGCTTTCCCCTGAAGGTCACTGAGTCTCTGCTGTGCGGCCTCTCCCTTTAAGACAGTCAGAACCCAGAGCTCTTTCCAGCCAGACATTAGCATGATTGGCTTGACATCCTGTCCTTGCCAAGATACCACTCAGGATCCAAGCTGGCAGTATGTCTATGTATTCATATCCACATCCATTTTCAGATCTTTTAGCTATCTTGCTATGTTTTTATTATATTCTTCATAAAAGTTTTGTAATTTTTTTATTTATTACTAGCTACCTCTTATTTTTGGATGCTCTTAAGAGTTTTTCATTTTTAAAGCATGTTATATAAATTCAGTGTTTTCTTCTCATTGGTTGTTTCATCAGATACTTTGTTGAATAACTTTCTTATGTAGATCCCTTTGGATGTTCTTTGTGGACAATTTTATATTCTGTTAGTATAACTCTCAGGCTCCTTCCATTCCAATCTTATTCCTTCCCCTTACTGAACTAATTAGGACCACTACTACAACATGAAATAATAAAGGAGATGGGAAGCTCTCTAGTCTTAGACCTGATGTTAAAGGGAATATTTTCAATACTCCATTATTTATGATGTTTGCTGTTGGACTGCCTGGGGTAGACATTTTGGAGTTAATAACATTTCTTTCTATTGAGAATTCTTCCTATTTGCTAAGGGTTTATATCATGAACACTAGTTGAACTTTAGCAATACATTTTTCTGTAGCTCTTGAGATAATTGTATAGTTTTCCCCCTTTAATTTATCAATGCTGTGATTCATACGAATTGATTTCCTAATGTTAACCTAACTTTACATCTTTTGTTAACAAATGCAAATCATTTATGATATAGTATTATTATTTTTATACATTCCTGCATTCGGTTTGTTATATTTTTGTGGAGAATGTCTGGACCTATATTATAAAGAACATTAGACTATAATTTGCATTTCTTGTAATATCTTTGCTGAGTTTGGGATTTAAAAATTGCTAGTTACATATTCTGGAATTTTGTTGTACAATCTGAGATTATTTGCTCCTTAAATATTTGATACTGCTTGGTAAAACTGTCTGTAATCTGGAATTTTTATGGGAATACTTACATTACTGACTGAATATCTTATTTGTCATAGAACTATTCTTATGTTCTGTTTTTTTCTTGAATCAGTTTTGAGGCGTTATCTATATTCTAGGATTAGATAGTCTAAATTATCTGATTTATTGGTATTTAGTTGTTCAAAAGACAATATTTCCTTTTTAATATATGCATCATGTATAGTCATGTTTTTCCATTTCTAATATTGTTAATATGTGCCTTCTCTATTTTTTTCATTAATTTTACAGTATGTCAAAAAAACTATGACTGTGTTGGTTTTCTTTATTATGTATTAATTTACTGCTTTAATCTGTTATTTCTTTCCTTCTACATTTTTCAGTTTATTTAGCTGTTATTTTTCTAACTTCTTATAGATACTTAGTTCATTCATTTTCTACCATATTCTTGTCTGACTATCCTTTAGACTATAAATTTCCCTCTAAATATAGCTTTCTTGGAAATCTAAACTTTTTGATAGGAAATATTTTCAATAGTATTCAGTTCTAAATATTATTTAGTTCTTCTTTGCCTAGGGTCATTTAGAAGTATACTTTTTAATTTCTAAGTAATGGGAAATTTTACTCAAGTATTTTTTTTTAATTTCTAGTTTAATTTAATTATGGTTAGAGAATATAATTTATATAATAAAAATTCTTCCAATTTATAGAACCTTGATTTGTAGACTAATATGTAGTTGATGTTCATAAATCTTTCTTATGTCCCTATAAAGAGTGGGTTTCTTTTAACTATTTGATGTAGTATTCCCCTTATTGAAATTATTGATCTATGATTAAGTAAAATTTGTTTATTGTGTTATGTAAATCTCGCCTATCTTTAAGGATATTTTTAGTCTGCTTGTCTAGAGGCAATGAAGGTTTTGCCTATTTTCCCTTGTAGTTCTATACATTTTTATTTATTTTGAGACTACATTTACTAAAATTCATATAAACTTGGAATTATCTTTCTGTTAAATTGACTCTTCTATAACAGAGATATTCTTTCACTAGAAACACTTAATGCCCTATGGTTAACTTGATTATTAATAAATTTAAACCATTTTTCTTTTACTTAGCCCTTGACTGATACGTCCTTTCGATAATATTGCTTAATAAACTACCTCAAAACTTGGTGGCTTAAAACAACAATGTTTCATTGTTGTTCCTGTGTCTGCTGATATGGAATTTAGCTGACCTAGTCTCTAGATGAGTGACTCTTCTGAATGCAGATCTCAGGGTTGAGTTGTCTAGGGTGGTTCTGCTCCACATGTCTCTCATTCTCTTTGCACCAGTAGGCTAGCCAGGGTCCATTCTTCTCATCTCATGATGGGGGTGGAAGAATATAAATGAACACTAAGAGAGTCCTCAACAGAATTGGCGTATTATCATTTTCATCTAAACCGCTAGTCAAAGCAAGTCACACTACAAGTCAACGTCAGAGTGTGGGACGTATGGTATACCCATAATGACCCATGAAAAGGAAAAAAAAAGGGAAAGATGAAAAATTGGCATCAGAAATTCTATCACACCATCTTTTTTCTATCAGTCTTTCTGTGTCCTCCGGTTTATACATGTCTCTTGAAAGTAGAATAAAATGGATTTAATTTTCTATTCCGTGAGATCATATTTGCTTTCTCATGTAGCATTGTATTACTGATACATTTAAATTTGTTACTCTTCAATCTAATTCTATCCTTCATACCCTCTTAATCTTCCTTTCATCTTTTCCATCTGTTTTTCTATAGTCCGGTAATTTCTTCATCTCATCTTCTAGTTCATTAATTCTGCTTAACTGTATCTAAAATATTGTTAAGCACATATAATTCATGTTAATTTCAACTATTCTATTTCTCATTTTAGAAGTTCTATTTTATTCTGTTTCAGATTTTCTTGCCTACTCTTTATAGATTCATTCCACTCATCATGTTTAAGCTTGTCTTCTTTGTACATATTAACCATACTTAAGAATACCTAGAGTATTTATAGATTTCTTTCTGAATTCTATTTTTTCTGCTTGTGCCTTATATCCTTGTGACTTTTTATTATGAGCTGCTCACTTTTTTGGAAATTCCTCTCTAGGAACTGTTTGAGGCATGGGATGAAGATGGGTCCTCCTGTGAAGATCTACCTTGATTTCTGTCTTGCTCCCAGAGGTGCCGCCATCTTAAGTCTAATATTAACTTAATTCTTGGTTCAGTGTTTTTTGAATTGCCAATTCCATATGAATTCAGGTTTCAAATTAGCATCAAGCCATGGCTAAAATCTCTAAAAGGATTTTCCTCTCCTCTAATTAGCACCAAGTTTGGAGACTAATCATTTCTTCTGTAGTATAGATTCAGAGGAAAGAAGAGACAAAATAAAGATAATCCTTTAGTTCCTCACCCCATACATATCCTGCATTTTCTTCTGTCTTTTTATTCCTTGAGTCCCCAAAAAGAAAAAGGGAAAAAGCACAAAGTTACATTCACCAGGATCAGAAATCGTACACAAAACATCTGAAACCCTATCATTGTTCCCAATAAGTAAAACCTGTACTTTTACAGTTACTGTACTGGATGTATAAGAGGCCAGAGATTATTTGGAATTACCTCTTCAGTTCAGTAACCTGACTTAAATTCAAAGATGGTATACCCATTTCAAATCAGCACTTCAGGGCTTTATTATTAAATATAAAGAAATAGATGCTATTGAGAGTACATGGGGAAATTACTGTGTGATGCAGGCAGTGTGCTGGGTCATGTCACAGAAGAGAAAAGCTTTGACTTTAGAGAGGTCAAGTGAAGCTTCATTTTACAAATGAGGAAACTAATCAGGGCTGCGATGTCATATGAGATGACAAAGAACATGAATCTCAGAGTCAGGGCCAGAGATCTTCCAACTTCCAGCATAGGCTTCTTTCCTCTTAAACCAGTGTCTTCCGAACTACAAAATGTGGAATAATAGATTTCCCATGAGCTGCTCTCCAAAGGGTTCTTAGGTATAATAAATTTAGGAAATTCTGCATACTACAATTCCCTCTTGGAGACTTAAAAGGAATATAATATACCCAAGGCTCAGAGACATTGTAAAATAAGAAATCCTGTTGTTTAACTATTACTTCTTAGGTAATTTAATCCATCCCCCATCAAATCTTTTTTCTGCAGAACACCTGTGAAAACTGCACAGCGCATTTGAGTTCCCCAAAGCAATTTAGTCAATGGTCTCCTGAAAAAAATGTCATCTCTGCCATTTTCTAAGTAGCATAAAACTCTGTGAAGCCATTACATGGCCGACAAAACAAAGAGGATCCTGTTGCACATATTCTTTTATTTCATTTGAAGTTGTCATGCCTGGAGGCATACAGAAAAAAAAATGTGACTCTTGGCATTGAGTTGAACCTTCAAATTAGAGAAGACTTTCCCTTCCAATTATGATTAGTAGCCTTTATCAGACCACTCCTCCTGAACAATTATAAATGCTAAGTAAAATATTTTTAAACAACTGCTGAAAAATATCACCTATCAATCAAGGCTGCTTGAAGATATCACTTATCAAAAACTGATAGGTCAAGATCCAGGGAGAAGGGCACTTCAGGGAGCTCGATGTCACTACTGACAATTGTTAAGTGAAGTATCGTCATGTGACCAAACGAAGTTTAACTTCTGTTAACTTGGTTTTGTTAGATTCATGGGGCTATGGAAATAAAATCTGGAATTTAGGTGACCAATATGCCAATACCTGAAGTCTGGAGATTCTGGAGAAAAGGAAACTATTGGTAAGTGGGTCCAATGTTTTCTGAGGAATTTGCTGATTCTCAAGTAACGCCATACACCAAGCAAGAGCTTAGAGGTAAAAAGCTAAGCAAGACTCAGAATTTTCAGTCCTGGGGAAAACATGCTACAAATATTAGACTTATCAGATATGGACTTTAAAAATCTATTTTCAAAATCTTCAGGAAAATAGATGAAAAAGTAAAATTCAGCAGAGAACTTGGAAAATGTATCTAATATAATTATAGAATGTATAAACACAACTAAAAAAAGGATCTAGTGGTGGATTTAATTTCAGACTAGGGATAGCAAAGTGGGGCATCAATAAATGAATGATAGATCAGTGGGAAATATCTAACTGAAATACAGCAGGAAAAGTAGGGGAAAATACTAAACTGAGGGTAGGAAACATGGGATATGATAAAACAATAAAAAGAAGTCTTTCTATTAAACTTGACCTCCCAGAAGAAGATAGAAAAAATAGGGCTAAAGCGAAGCAATATTTGAAGAGATAATGTCTGAGAATTAGCCAGAACAAACTGAAGACATCGAACCACTGATTTTAAAAGCTCTACAAATTCCTAGCAGAAGACATATAAAGAAAGTCATACCTAAGTATGGCATAGGTGAACTATGAAAACCAAAAGCAAAGACGTTTTTTAAAATCACCCAGGAAAAAAGACATTGATATCAAAGATAAAGATAATATTGGCAGCTGCACTTTCTGTAGTAAGAATGGAAATAGAAGGTATTGCATGACCTGTTTAAAATGCTGAATGAAATTAACTGCCAACATCCAATGAAAATGTCCTTCAGGGCACTTCCTTGTGGAGTAATGGTTTGGTCTATTGCCTCCAGTCAAAGTGCAGGCCACATACATCCTAAGGACCTGAATTCTCATCTTGGATCAGGAGGAGCAACCAGGATGTACAACTAAATACAAATAAATAGAGCACTTCTTCCTGCCTGCCTGTCTGTCTACTCACCTTCAGTCCTACCTGCATCTTTCCTTTTTAAAAAATGTCCTTCGAAAACAAAAACAAAATATAAACATTTCCCAACATAGAGAGAAAGAGTTTGTCACTAGCAAAGAATTCTTGAGGCAGAGAAAAATGATCCTAGATGGAACAAGCAAATACAGGAAAGAATGAAGGTCAATGGGAAGGATACCTATGTGGGTAAATCTAAATAAAAACTACAAAAACGAAGGATGATGATGATGCTTTGTTTGATTTTAAGTATATATGTAATTAAAATTCTTGACAAAAATAGCAAAAGTAGGAAGGGTTAAAAATAAAATATTCTAAGATTCCCATATTCTCTGAGAAGTGGTAAAAGTGTTCATTTAGAATATGCTCCAAAACGCTGATTCACAGAGATTTATGCTCCCCCATGTTTACGGAAGCACTATACGGAAGTACAATAGCAGAATTGGAAGCTACCTAAGTGCCCAATGACAGATGATTGGATAAAGAAGTGTGGTATATACACATAAGGAAATACTACACAGTCATTAAAAAGATGAAATCTTAACATTTGTGACAACCTAGTTGGAACTTGAAAGGTTTATGCTGCATTAAATAAATCAGGAGAAGGAATGTGCTTAATTAATAAAAATGGCATGTTTAGTCTAAAAGATAATCATTAACAGAACAGTGAACAAATACATAACTAATAAACTAGTGGAGAATAAAATAAAATTTTGGTTAAGTCATACATAAACAAGAAGAGAGAAAAAGGGAGCAAGAATACATGATACGAATCAATGATAAATAGTACAATATAAGAAACAAATAAGAAAAGTATATTGATAATTACATTATGATTATATGAAATATTTTATTTAAAAAAAAAAGCTTGTAAAGCCATATTATGAAAGTCCAATTGTACACTAATGATGAGATACACATTAAATAAAGAAGCAAAATTAAGAGTAAAAGCAAAAATATACCTACCATACAAACAATAAATAAATAAAATATGTGTAACTTTATTAATGTCAAACAATGTTAAGCTTTAAGGTAGGAGGATTTACTAGAGATAAATCTTTACATTTTATAATGTAAAAAAATCTCAGTTCAGTAAAAATAGTGATCCCAAATGTATATATAACAGGTATAGAAAGCCAAATTTTTATAAAATAATTTTATCATTATTTCTTTTGTTTACAAAGTGATACTCATTTCAAGATATTGAAATCACTTCTCAGTCTATGAGTATTACACACAGTACCCACCACCAGAGTTCTCGTGTCCTTTACCACCACCTACCTGTCCCCTCTCTCCTTCTCTCCCCTCCTTATGCCCCCCTGGCAGTCATCACCTCGTGTCCTGTGAATTTTACTGGGGTTTATTTGTTTGTTTTATTTCATTCAATTCCACACACAAACCATCGTGTATTTCTCTTTTCCTTTCTGATTTATTTATCTTAATATGACCCCCTCCAGTTACATCCAGATTGTTGCAAAAGGCACAATTTACCAGTTTTTAGTAGCTGCGTAAAATTCCATTGAGTATATAGACCAGAGCTTCTTTATCCCGTCATCTGTTGATGGGTATTTAGGTCGTTTCCATGTCTTAGCTATTGTGAACCATGCTGCTATGGACATAAAGGTGCAGATATTTTTCCTGATTAAAATTTTGTATCCTCTGGATATATACCCAGGAGTGGAATTGCTGGGTTGAATGGAAGATCCATCTTTATGTTTTTGAGGAATCACCATACTGTTTTCCAGAGGGCTTGCACTAATTTATATTCCCACCAACAGTGAAGGATGAATCCTTTTTCTCCACACCCCCTCCAACACTTGCTGTTTCTAGTAGAAAGCAAAAATTAAAAACCGAAAGAATAAATTAAAAAAAGGATAATCACAATGGGATATTTTAATAAATTTTTTAACGATAGTTCTCCACCCCATCCAACTTTTCTTGTTGTTTCAGTTACACACTGTCAACTGTCATCTAAAAATATTGCATAAAGAAAATATTTTGAGACAGACACAGAGACCAAATTCACATAACTTTTACTACAGTGTATTATAACAATTATTCTATTTTATTATAGCTATTATTATTAATCTCTTACTGTGCCTAATTTATAAATTAAACTTTATCATAGATATGTATGGATAGAAAAAAATAGGACAAACAGACAAAGAATCAATAGACCTTTCTGTTCAAATAAGAAAAATGTAAATAGCATAATTAATCTGACCTAAAGGTTGCATACAGAATACTTCACCTCAAAATTGCAGAGTATACTTATTTTTCAAGTGCCCATGGAACATCTGCTCAGATTGACCATAAACTGTACTGAAAAAGAGTCTCAATAAATTTTGAAGAACTGAAATTATACAAAGTAAAGTTTTTGACTGCAGCCAAAGAAAGCTATAAATAAATTTTAATAAACAGGATACCTCTATATATCTCAATATATATTTCCAAATGATCCATGGTATCAAGGAGAAATAAAAATATAAACTTGGAAATAACTTTTTACTGATTAACAATAAAAATACAACATATCAAAATTTGTGGGCTGCAGCTAGAGCTGTACTTATAGTAAAATATAGAGTTTGACTGCATGTTTTAGAAAAGAAGACTGAAATTTAATTATCTAAATGTCTCAGTAATATTTTGTCACAAGGAACATAAATTAATAAATAGAAAAAATACAGATAAAAGTTGACTTTTAATATAACTTTATGAAATCTATAAACCCTAGCAATAATAAAGGAAAAAAAAGAAAAAGCACAGTTTACCAATATGAGGAATAAAAAGAGATATCACTACATATCTTATAGACATTTAAAAGATATGGGTGCATAATGTGACCAATTTCATGCTAATACAAGTGAAATTTTTGATGAAATCTTTGAAAAATTTAATTTACCGAAGAAAAATAGAAATAAGAGTATCTGCATATTTATTAAAGGAATTGATTCCATAATAAAAACTTTCCTCTAGCACATGTGTGCATCACACACGTGCAGACACACACACACACATACACACACTCCCCCACTAGGCCCAGATGGCTTCACCAATACATTTTTCCAACATTTAAAAAAAACATTAATTTTATACATACTTTTTCAGATAACTAGAAATAGATATTGTTCATCATAATGTGTGTCATGCAGCCATGATAACTTTGATACTAAAATTGACAGAGAAGACATGGAGACAAAAATCACTCTCATGATATAAGCTAGCAATCCAACCCAGCAATAGATCAAATATATACAATATAAATCAAGTAAGACTGATTTCAGGAATTGGAGCTGAATTTAACATTCCAAAACAATCTTTGTAATTTGCCACACTAACAAAACAAAAAAGAAAGGGTGTATGTCCATCTCAATACAGAGAAAGCATTTAGTAAAAGTCAACCCACTTTCATAAATACTCAATTAGGCATAAATGTGAATTTACTGTAAAATCAGTTTATCTGATAAAGGCATATACGAAAAGCCTGCAAGAAGCATCATCATTACTTTCAGATTTTAATCTGTTTATCTTTATTAAGCTTCGATCCTACCCTTCTTCACTTAGTGGTTGGGTCCTGAGACTGCCAAGTACGTTTTTTGCCTTGCCAGTAAGATTTCTGTTAGCCTCTACCAGTAGGGGGCACCAATGGGGGCTGCAAGGCTACAGAAGGAAGAAGGGGCTTCCTCCTTCCTGTTTCTGCTTGTATTCATGGTCAAAAGTTCTTCATCCTGATAGCAACCATTGTCTCCAATAGCAAATGTTTCCAGTTTCCAGTTTATTCATATTTCAGAATCTATCTTGAAATACTTAAAGATAACAGTACCAGCTCCAGAGTTGTCCCCTTCTCAGAAGTCTTAAAACCAGCTCAAAAGAACCCTCTTCAAGGTCTTCAGGCACCAGTCAGATAATGCCGTTTCCAGTGGTCTGCAACCCAAATCCATGGAGATCCTCATCTAAGCTTTGAAATTTTACTGACATGAAGCATTTCCCTTTTCCCAGCACCAAGATAGTAAAAGCTTCACGTGGTTATCTCTATGATACCTAGTGTCTACTCTTTGCTTTTTCTTTCTCTAAAACATGGCTAACAATTCTTTTTATTAAATTCGCTCTCTTAAAATAACTGCTATGGTTTCTGTAGTCTAACTGACCCAGACTGATACAGTTCTTAATTGTAAAATGATGAAACGTCTCCCTGAGACTGGGGATTAGCAAAAATACCTGCTGACCTCCTATCTATAAAAGATTTCACTGGAGGGACCTAGACAGTGCAGTAAGAGAATCATAATTGGATATAATAATTGGAAAATAAAAGTATTTTGATAATGATTGAATACATAGAAACTACAAAAGACTGTACTTACAAATAATTAAGTAAGTGGAATTAGCCAGATTATGAGATAAATGCATCAAGGTCAATATAAAAAATTATATTTCCAACTTCTGGCAAAAAAATTATTAGAAAATGGAATTTTTTAAAGATAACAGGTATGAAAATCATCCAATATGCATTTAATAAAGATGTATAAAACATTACTGAAAAAAAACTTAAAGACTTAGATAAAGGATTACCCACTGACCAGCTATACTTGCTTCATATTTTCTGCTGTGGGTAGAAAATAAACTTCTGTGCTAAGCCAGTGAAATATAAGGATGTCGTTTATTTTATTTTATAAAAAAGGAGAAGCGCAGGTAGGAAGGAATGACTAAGAAGGCAGTTAAGAAAAGAAAGGAGAAAAAAGCACTTTCACTTATTTTCTTTAGTTGTTCAGCTCGGTTGCTCCTCCCAGGCCCAGGTCTTGAACCCGGGTCCTTAGGATATATGGGAACTTTGTCCAATGACCTTATCTGCTGGGCTACTAAAGTATGCCAAACTAGAAATTTCTTATAGTAGCTTAATATTTTTCTATTTATGTGTTTTGGCTGAAAATGCATGCCAATATGACATTTTCTTAAAGATCAATTAACTAAGCACATGATCCCTAAAAATGAGGTTTTTTCCTTAGATTCAATTTCAAAGAATTTTGAATAAAAATAGTCCTCCTTCAGCTTCCACTCTACCCAATTTAGAAGTCCAAAGGTTTCCTATTTGTTACACCTAAAGGATAAGCTGAGTCAAATTAAAGACCATTCTTATGTCCAAGTCAGGAAACCTTGGCAAGAATATCTCTTACATCATATTTCTTTCCATATTTATAATAAATTCTTATTAAAGGGTAGAGTATCAGAGGTAAACTTGCCACCCTTTTCCTTAGAAAAGCTGCTGTAACTCAGCTTCTGGTGAATGCTCAAGCTGAAGATGTGATTCTTCCCTGTTCCCCAGCTAGGTGGGCATAGGACCCAAATCCAGATGACTTATTGGTTTGTCAAGGACAAGTTTGGAAGATCATTCAGATTCACTTTAAATCACATTCAAGCTGATAAGTAAATAGGGAAACAAGTCTGCAAAGAAGCCAAAGAGTTGTATTTATATACAGAAAAAGCAGGGACCAGCAAGCATTTGGAGAGAGAGAGAATATGAGATTATGGACAGTTTTCTTCCCCCTTGGAGACCTATCTATCTTTCCTCAAATAAATCCCATGAGACTCCTCTAGGCTTCCGATAAATCGCTTATTTGCACTAATTCAAGTTGACATCTGCTATTGGTAACAAATAGACCCTGACTGAGATAGAGAATGTTATGACAGTATTTACCTAGGAGATGAGTCCTGTCTTCTCTCAGCCCTCTGTCAAAGTATAATTCTCAAAATACTAAAAATCTAATTTTCATATAGATAAGTAAGCACACGTCAAAGTTGTATTTAATTCATCAGTGAGGGAACCAACAGGATGACAATGCTGTATCAAAAGAGAATATGAGAAGAAAATATTTCTGTAGTCAGTGAGGATTGCAAATTCAGATACAAAACTGGTTGTGTATAAGAGAGAGCAGTAAGATCATATTATTTAGGATTGATGCTAGACAGAAAATAAAATTATCACTAACTTACTACAGTACTATAAAAGGTCTGAGCCCAAATCAATGACCTATTGCATTCCTCTAGAGAATGAAAGAACCCTTGGACAAGCTCCTCAGATCATAGAGCAGTACAGATTCCTGGGTCCTGTCCCCAGAAATTCTGATTCAGTAGGTCTTGGACAAAGCCTAAGAAAGGTATTTTAGTAAGTTCCTGGGTAAAACTTCTAGTCAGTAAGCTACATTTCCAGGACCATGACCTTAGAGGGCATTGAAGTTCCTGCAGTAATTCTTTTGCTTTTTTATAAATTTTGAATAATTTCTTCTAACCCTCCACTCAAAATTCCCAAAGGAAATCCAAGCCACCAGCTGAAAAAAAAAAAGCAAAGTAAGACAATAGCACTTTTCCTTTGGTTGAATATTTGAGTTCAAAGCTATGTAGAAGAGCTGAATGAACAAATGTAAGTTTTATCCTATGCTAGGTAGGTCTCAGTAACATGTACCAAAGCAGACCCTTGGCCTCCAAGCTTATATGTGACTTTGTGGTCTTATCATTGCAATGGAGGCAAAAGATTATCCAAGCTACACCAACCAACCAGTGACAAGGAAGAAGAAACTAAAGAAAAAGGGAGAGAGAAAATTCCTTCCAAATCATGAGTTTTATCAGTCTATAATACAATCACTAGAGACCTCAATTTGGTGCCTCAGTTGAGAAGAGAGCTTCCAAATGAGAGTGGAGATGAGATATTGGGTCTTTTCCCAAAGGAGTAGTCTGAGTTGTCTTACTATTTTGACTCTAAGGGATAAGATTTCCAGATAAAGTATAGGACAGTCAACTAAATTTAAATTTTGTATAAACTATGAATAATTTCTAGTATGTCTCAGTAGTGCATGGGGCATATTTACACTAAAAATAGCATTTATTGTTTTTTTCTGATACTCAGATTTAACAGACATATTTGGTATTGTAATAACAAGTTTATCTGACTATTGTATTAAATATCACAAAAAGTATTTAGAATACAGAAAATATTTGATACATGTTCATTATTAACATCTTTCTAGTTGTATAGAAGGTAAGTCCTGGGGAGAAAAAGCAAATTTCCCGTGTTGCATAGCAAGGTACTATGGGCTGAATTGCATCCTCACAATCAACAACAACAAATTCATACAGTGAATCCCTCACTCCCAGTACCTCAGTATGACTGTATTTGGAGATTGGGCATTAAAAAAGTGATTATGTTAAGGCTGTTAGGATAGATCCTAATGTAATCTTATGTCTTTGTGAATAGAAGAAATTTGGACACAAAAGAAGCATTAGGAATTCATGCACTCAGAGGAAAGGCTATCTGTGGCCATCTGCAGACAAAGAAGAAAAGCCTCAGAAGAAACCAAACTTCCCACACCTTGATCTTAGACTTCCCCAGCCCCCAGAGCTGTGAGGGGAGAAAATTATTTTATTTAAGCCACCCAGTCTGTGGTATTCTGTTATGACATACCTAGCAAACTAACAGAACAGATAAAGAACTGGATTTAAACTCAAGTGGTTGCACACCATAGTTAATCACTGCTTCACCACTAAACAAGACCTTTTAAAGTGATGGCATTGAACTTAATGTTAACAACTGGTGTTGATTTACAGTGAAATCTATATAATGTTATGGTGTAAAGTTCCTTTAATAAAATGAAGTGAAGAATAATAAATATGAAGTCAGCATGGATTCCTCACAACACCTAAAGTGAATTATCCATCTGTTTTGACCAACTCCACCCACAAGTCCTGATTCTAGTACCTAAGAATATGTATGACCCTACTTGGAAACAGAGTCATTACAGATGTAGTTAGTTAAGTTGAAATGGAATAGGGTAGGCCCTTAATTAAATACAACTGGTGTCTTTATTAAAATAAGAAGACCAATGGCAAGAGAAACAAAAGTAAAAACAAACAAATGGCAGGACATCAAACTATAAAGCAACCACACAGTGAAAGAAATGAAAAGGCAAGGCAATGGGAGAAGATATTCACTCATCATACATCAGATGAAAGGTTAATATCCAGAATACATAAAGAATTCATGCAGTTCGACAGCATGAAATCAAACAACTTGATTGGAGAATGGGTGGAAGAAATGAAGAGACATTTCTCCAAATAAGACATACATATGGTCAACAAGCACATGAAAAGATGTTCATCACCCTTTATTATCAGGGAAATCAAGTTCAACTCACACCTGTGAGAATGACTACTAACAAAGAGACGAGACAATAAGGTTGTGAAAGAAAGAAACCCTGTGGGACCCTGTCGGTGGGAATGTAACCTGGTATAGCCATTATGGAAAACAGTATGGAAATTATTCAAAAAATTGGGAATATAAATGTCATATAATCCAGCTATTCCACTTCTGGGCACTTAGTCAAAGAATATAAAAACATTATTTCAAAAATACAGGTGCATTCATTATTCACCGAAGCATTATTTTCAATAGCCAAGATTTGGAAATATCCTAATGCCTATTGACAGATGAATTAATAAAGAAGATGTAATATATATGGTGTGTGTGTATATATATGTGTGTCTGTGTGTGCATATATGTATATACATACATACACAATGGAATATTACTCTATTTTAAAAAAGATGAAATTTTGCTGTTTGTGAGAACTTGAATGGACCTAGGGATATTATGCTAAGTGAAATAAGTCAAATGGAGAGAGACAAATAGTATATTTCATTTATATAAGGAAGATTAAAAACACAAAATGAAAACAAATCCTTAGATTATGAGAACACAATGGTGACCAGAGAGGAAGGAGTGGATAAATCAGGGAAAGGGGGTCAATGATAGAATAGAGACTTTTGGTGGTGATCATAAGGTAGTATATACAGATGTAAATTTGTAATGTTATAGTCCTGAAGCCTATATGATGTTATAAATCAATGTTAAGTCAAGAAAATATTTTAAAAATAAAAATAAATAAATATTTTAAAAATAAAATATTGTGTGTGTGTGTGTGTGTGTGTGAGAGAGAGAGAGTTATGACGAGAGAAAAATATATTAATGTGATGCAGTCACAATCATAGTGATACCTAGGGTTGACAACTGCTACCAGAAGCTAGGAAGAGACAGGAAACTTCCAGAATTTCAGAGGGAGCATGGACCCACTCACACCTTCATCTTGAATTTCTGGCCTCCGGAACTGTTTTAAGTCACTCAGGATATGATCCTTTGTTATGGCAGCCCTGGGAAACTAAGGCTATATGCCTTTGTTTTCCCAGGGTTGTTTGGATCAAAATATTTTAAGCAGTTTTACAGTGTGTTACAGTGATTCTGTTACAGCTCTTGGTGGCTGAGTAACAAACAAAAATTTAGCAGCTTAAAACACTTGTAATTTTTATCTCAAGATTTCAGGGATTAGAATTCAGAAAGGACACAGAAAAACAGTTCATTTCTGTTCCACAAAGTCTGAGCACTCCCCGCCTCTCTCTCCCCCAGCCAGGCCCCCACAAAACCCCTCCTTCCTCAAAGCATGGTATAGTTGAAAGCCCCATATATAGCTCATGACTCTGAGAGTATTCTGAGAGACCACAGTGGAAGCTGCCAGTTCTCATAAAAGCTAAGCCCAGAAAGGCATAGCATCACTTCTGTCATATTCTGCTGGTCAAAGCATTCGCAAGCCACCCCCCAGTTTCAAGAGGAGGAGAAATAGATCCACTCTCTCAAAAGCAAGAATATCAAACAGTCTGTAGCTATCTGCATACATTCACTGTTTTATAAAATTCTAAGCCACGAAGGGACAAAGGGCGGTTTCTTAAGACCATACAATGTAATCCACTATGTCTAACTAACTTCAAAGCTCACGTGAAAAGCCTGATTTGGGTAGGTGTCAGATCTGAGAGTGACACAGTCTTCTCCAATGGACCCTGTCTTTTCCACTGCTCTGAACTTCATGTAGCACCAGGAAGAGTCAAATCATCTATAAATCAAAATGCAAACACAAATAGGAATCAAGAAACTTTTATTATAAACTTGTAAATTATACGATCTGAGTAAGCTTGAAAAACACAGTGAAGACACCAGAGAGGGATAGAAAGGAGAGGCTGACATTCACATTCTGTCCAGAGGACACTCGTTTCTGTCCTCCCAGGAGTGGGAAAGCCTTCCCAAACAGGAGCTCTGCTCTGCAGACAAAGAATCAAGATGAGAGAAGAGACAAAAGGAAGAGAGAAACCCTTCTTGTTGCATCTTTCTTGCAAGCTCCAGGTCAGGTGGACCTGGGTTTGAATCTGTTGTGTCCCTTGCTAGTTGTGTCCCTTGGCAAGTTACTTCACATCTCTAAACCTCTGTATCTTCATCTACAAAACAGGGACACTATCTCTGGCTTCATGGGATTGTTATGAACAGTAAATTAGATCACGTTGGAAAATGCACGTGAAGCAACTAGCATAGAGCTCGACAGGGAGAAAGAAGTGCTCAGAACATGTTTGCTGCTACAGTCCTCATTCTTGTCTTTGTCATCATCCTAGGACTGTGTGATTAAAGATAAATACCTAAAGGAACTGACTAACCTGGAAACAGTGGGTCACTTTGGGTATTGAAATGGCAGGTGCTTTTTTTGTGTTCCAGTTTTATTTAAAATGAACAGGCATTATTTTTCTAACCAGAAAAATATAGGTAAGTTATTTTTTAAAGCTGGTCAATCTCCTTTTAGAATTCTTTCAGCTCATAACAATGAAAGCTCTGTTTCTGCTCACCTCTCCCTGTCCGGAGCAAGCACAGGTGTACAGGCTGCAAGCACACTTAGCACTGGGATCCTCACAGCCCTTCTTTCATGGCATCAATAGCTTCCTAGGGGTCTGGAAGCTGCAGAGAACAAAGCACCCCATTCCACCCTGATGCATTCCGGATTGGCCACCACTTCTCCAGACACTAGACAGGAACATGGGCTCCAGCCTGCCTTCATTACTACCAAATGCAGTGCAAGAGTATTTGACTGCATCAGAGCCAGTGCTGAGGAGCGGTGAATGAGGTGCCTGCGCTGTCTGATCATGACTCTGAGAGCACCTCCTCACATTTGCAGCCTCAGCACCTCACTTTCTGCACTCTAGTGCCAACCCTCATCCAACACCATCGTGTCCAGGAAGACAGCCAGGACCCCCAAGGAACTCCTCCCCCATCTCCAACCACTGAAAGAGAAAGAGGATTTGCAGACAGTCCCTTGTGGTGGGGGTACTGCCTGGACACCTGACAAAGATGCTACAGTCCAGGACTGAGATCTAGGCAGTGATGGGATTCTTGGATCTCCAATCGCATGGAGACACTGTGGGCATAGCTTGTCCAGAGCCTGGGCTCATGGTGTCCTCTGGATCAGGCTGTCCCCTAGCCTGAACAGGGCCTGCCTTTTCTCTCTCCACAGGGTTCTGCATGGGGACTCCTGGGGCCAAACCTAATAGCTCTCCTTGCCAAGAGCTGAGCTCATCTCAGTTACTTTCTTCACAAAGGGGTGCTGTGCCCCAATTGGTGCTGTCCTTCTCTTCCCATTTGTCTACCAGAGCCTTCTCCTCGCTCGGTTACACAGCCACCTGTGATATTATTTCCTCCAGAGCTTCATAGAGCAGCTCCCACCCCGGAAGCATCTCCCTTCAAGAGCCCCACAGAAGTCTTTCTGACTTCTCCTCGGGTTTTTTGGGTTTGTGTAATTTTTAGCGCTGAAAGCAGCTGATGATTAATTTCTGCTAGTGATTTTCTGCCTTGCCTGCCTGCCTTCCTCTCAGTGACTCCAACCGAATTCAGCATTAAATGATTCAGTGTGTCAGCCTGGTTTATCTCTGTGGCTCACCGAGACCTCCCCTCGGCCATACCTCCAGTTTCCCTCTCGTCTAACAGTCTTTCTGAGCCTTCTTTTCTGTCCTCCAGCACTGCTCTTGTTCCTACTCCACCTGCTCCACCCCTGGAGTCAAAACAGATGGGTGGAAAGAAGAATGTCCGATTCTTCTCTCTTTGGCATGCCTCGTGGACCCCTGTCAATGACTGGCAATTTTACAGGTGTCACTTTTAGTAAAGATCATCTTTCCCAATTCTGCCTTCTCCAGCTGGGTTCCCTTGATAAGTACATGCAAGATGATCTCATTCCTCTTGTCATATCTGCTCAACTTGTTTACCTCACTCAGCAATGACTGACACTTTAGCCTCAGAAAATAGGCCCAGGTGTGTGCCAAAGCTCTTCATGAACTGCTAAGGATTCTTCCGCTGTTGCCCGCTCCTTCAGGGTTAGTCCTACAAAATGCAGATATTTAACGGGAGTTCATTCCCACAGTTTCTCTCATTAACCCAACACTGTCCTGCCTCCCTTTTCTTTGGCACGTGTCATGTTTGGGGAGCCAGCATTATTGTCTGTAAATTCACCTCTTTTACGCACACTCAGCCCCTCAGCCCCTGTGACTGAACTAACTGAAAAGCAGAGACTCTCCAGTGAAATAATGAGCAGAGGAGAATTAGCATCTGACTAACACACCTTATTTTGTCTCTTAGACCAGTCTGAGTCAAAGTCCTTTTTGCTACTTGTTTGTATTTGTACATAAAGAAACAGAGAAACCTGAGTTGAAACCTGAGAAACCTGAGCAAAGAATCTGAGAGAATATTCAAAGTCTTCAAGGATTAGCTTCTACCCACAGCTTGAGAAAAGGTAATGGTGACACAGATGTTGAAAGGATGTCCTCATTTGGCATCTGGCCAAAGATTATCGCTCTTATTATGTGGTGATCACCGTATTGGTAATTTAAGACTGGCAGGGTATTCGGTTATTAACTCCAAATCATGAGCCGTTTCTAAATTACATTCTCCCAGGAAATAAACTCATGTCTCTAAGATTTTCTATGAATGAGGAAACATCCCTGGGTAGGAAGGTATAAACAGATGATGCTTATGTGGCACAATCAATGATTAAAAGGGCCAAATCTATTTGAAACGGTGATTAGATAGTCTATTGATGTTAGACTCCGCCTGAAGAGGGGACTTCTCACCCCATAACTATTTGATTCCAGCCCGCCTGGCCCATTTTTCTCTTCACTATCTTCTGTGGAATGTCACACAGTTGGCCCACTCTATAGGATTCCACATTTGCTGTTCTCCCAGTTGATTCCAAAAACATTGTTCTATGCATAGCACTGTGTTGGGCCAGCAGAAATGCAGACATGAAGAGACTGCCCTGCACTCTCAAAGATATTGGTGTCACGAGGGAGATCTATAAGGGGAAAGTCAAGGCAGTTATTACTATTATTTAAAAGACAAGAAATTAACTCTGACTTGATGTCTATCTTGACTTATGTCATGTCACAGTACGCAGCAGGTACTGTGATTTCCCAGGGAGCGTTAGCGTCTGCCATGTTTCCCAAACTCATGTGCATGGTGCATGTCCCTCATTTATGGCAAATTGGGGAGCTCCCTGAACCCATTTTGTAAACTGCTGGAAAAGACATGTCTTTACAGAGGAAGATGTGTTTGGAAAGGGAGGTTGGGGTACTGGGCCTGAGCCCTGAAATCACCAGTTCCCCAGAAATTGGCAGGGCCTTCTCTTCTGCATTTGGGTTTCCTGGAGAATTGTTTGGTTGAGGTCTGCTGGTGTGTTTCACATGAAGCATAATCTGTTCCTTGGGGTTTAACCCAGTCTGAATACAGATGGAGGCCCTTTGTTTTCTTTAGCCAGTATGAATGCTTAAACACATGTCAGTGGACTCAGAACAAATGCTTTGAGTCAAAATTTATTAATAATCTAGTATAAAGGCCAAATAACTGTGTCCCCACTGCTGAAGAACTCATCTGTAAAGGACAAGTTTCCCATTTGCAACCCCCAAACATGCCAGTTACAAAGGTGAATGCAAAATGTGTAGTTCAGAGGAAAAACAGACCATTTTACCCAGAATACATGTTCAAATGATAAAGAAGTATAATTTCTCAGAACATAGTTATTTTTTATGAAATTAGTTCATGAATTGTGTTTATAATCCAAACATGTTTTCTAAATCTGAGCTGTGTCAAAACATGCCTGACTGGGTAATCGACCACTTAAAAAGAATGGCCATCGAGGGGCCAGTTTCTGCCAACATTCCTAATAGCTAATATTTGTACCACGTTAGGAGTTTGCAGAGTGCTTTTGTACTCATGACCTTGCTTAATCCTCACAGCAATCCCGTTAAGAAGGTAGAACACTCCCACGGACGCATGAGAAAACTGAGGCTCTCTGTGTGAGAGCCACACATAGCTGGGGAGTGTCCACTAATGAGCATCAGAGTTGACCCAGACATTCTAGGTCCAGTGTCCCTTCCACTCTCCATGCTGTCTCCTGGATCAAAAATGTCAGCTGCTTGAAGTAGTAGACATCCTGAGAAATCTCTCAAACGTCTCAATTAACTTGGCTATGTATTCATTTATTTAACAAATCCTTGTTGAGCACTGTATGAGAGTCATGGAAGACAGAGTGATAACCCAAAATATATCCCCTGTCTTCTTCCAGTTCATAGTCAGCTGAGAAGACGCATAACCAACAGGCATCCACGACAGAGTATGGTTATGCTTTGACAGGGCAGTCACATTGTCACTGCCCTAAACTCAATGCAACATTTGTATGTATCCTTCAATTGTCCTTCAGCTTTGCTGCTTTTGTGTGTTTGTTTGTTTGTTTTTGAGGAAGGAAGCAAGCAGGCAGGAATGGACACAAGTAGGCAAGCAGTCAAGAGAGGCAGAAAAAGAAGAAAATTTTTTTTAGTTATTCAGTTGTTCATTTTAGTTCTTCCCCAGGTCACAACTATGCCTCTATAGCTGCCTGAGGCTCTAGAGCACACCATGAGGCTTTTAATATAACAATACCAACAACCATTCACTATGTGCCTATTATGTGACATGCACAGCATTTGGCTTAGATACATTTCTCTCATTTAATTCTCACTACAACTCTTACAAAGGAGATATTAGGATTCCACTTTATAGTGGGAGACATGGGAGAAATTGTGTGATGATGTAATCCTGACGTATTGCCACAGAAAGAAATCCCCCAAAACATGGTGGTTATTAGCTCCGTGTCTGTGAATCAGGAATCTCAGCATGGCATACTGAGGTCCTCATGCATAGGGTTTCTCTCAAGGCTACAATCAAATTATCAGCTAGAACCATAATCAAAGCTTGACAGGGGAGAGGTTCACATTGGAACTCATTCAGATGGTTGCTGGAGGATTCAGTTCCTCATGGGATGTTGGGTTGAGGACCTTACTTCCACACCAGTAGGCTGCAAGCCACCCTCAGTCCCTTGCCACAGAGTCCTCTCCATAGAGCAGCTCCCAGCCTAGCAGCTGGCCTCATCAGAGGCAGAGAGAGCAAGTACAAGCAACATGGAAGTCACAGTATTTTACCACATAATCTCCAAAGTGATATCCCATCCTTTTTGCCAGATTTTACTCCTAAGAGTCATTATCTCCAGGCCACACACATGAAAAGAGGTGGTTACACAAAGGGGTAAATATCAGAATGTAGGATCACTGGAAGCCTGCTCCACTTACCAACAATTAATTTGTGGTACATCCAGAACTCAACTCCTATCTGTCTGGCTTGTAAATATCCATGCTCAAGTCACCACCTGGCACAACCTCACAATAGAGACTCTCCACTGGTATTGCTCTTCTTTCTCAAGTACAACTGCTCTTTTCTCACTGTAATATCACTGACCCATTCCGGCATATTATGATCATCTCTTCCATTTTGTTTTTATTATTTCAGTTTTGGGGGTATGTGGCCAGTAGCTAGCATTCCCCTTCTGAGTTGATGACAGGGTCCACACCAGCATCAATGTTATTGTTTGGAGTTTTTTTTGAGATAGCAATAAGTTTAGCAGTTATTACTAAGACATAATATAGGTCAGTAATATACTTTGATATTTTATAACCTTTTGTACATTCCCTTCTAGTTAAAACATAGCAAGTAAATTGAAAACAAGTTAATCTTGAGCTCATTTTAATAGCTAACATTTTACATCTGTGACACACACTTTTTATATCTTTGATATCTTGTTGCTTTCAATGGGGTTTCTTTTCATTTTATAGAAATCTGCTTGTATTTCTTGGCTTAGTTGCAATGAATTCTTTTAACTTCTGTTTTCCTGGAAAGCTTTTTATTGTTCCTTCAATTCTAAGTGATAACCTAACAGGGTAGAGTATCCTTGGTTGGTACTTCTTTCCTTTGAACACTGAATATTTTGTGTCATTGCCTTCTGACCTGTAAAGTTTCTGTTGAGAAATTTTCAGACAATCTTAAGGGATTCCCTTTATATGAGACTCACTTTTCTCTAGCTGCTTTTAAGATTCTCTGTTTTTGGTTTTTGTCATTTTAATTATTGTGTATCTTTGTGTATGTCTGTTTGGGTTTATTTTGTATGGAACTCTTTGAGATTCCCAGATCTGAAGGCCTGGTTCCTCCTCCAGGTTAGGGAAATTATCTGATGTTATAGATGACCCTTTCTCTCTCTCTCTCCTGCTTCTAAAACCCTTATGATAAGAATTTGTTCCTCCTGATGTTATCCCAGAGTATCTTACGCTATCTTTTGCTATCTCTTCTTTTTATTCTTTTTTCTTTTTGCTGATGTGCTTGGGTGATTCCAGCTCACTGACTCAGTCATAAATTTATTCCAGTTTACTGTCGATCCTTCTCTATGTTTGGTTCAGTTATAATGTTCTTTAGCTCTATGATTACTGTTCAAAGTTTTCTCATATTTTCTCTTTCTTATGAATCTTATTTTTTATCCACAAGACAACCATGAGATATCATCCTCCACCTGTAATAATGGCTATTATCCAAAAGACTGAAACAAGAGTTGGCAAGGATGCAGAAAAAAGGGAATCCCATGGACTGATGGTGGAAACATCAATTGGTATGACCATATGAAAATTGAAAATAAAAACTCCATATGATTCCATATCTCTCTTCTGGGTATTTACTTAAACACACACACACACACACACACACACATAAGGCCCGCCCCGGTGGAGTAGCAGATGGGTGCAGTCCACATACATCCCAAGGTCCTGGGTTCAATTCCCAAGGTCAGGAAGCAGATAGAACCAAGATGAAAGACTAAACAAAATAAATATAATACTTTTAAAAACACATAAAAACACTAATTTGAAGAGATATGTGCATTCTCATGTGTATAGCAGCATTATTTACAATAGTAAAGAGTTGTAAGTATCCTAAGTACTCATTGACAGATCAGTGGATAAAGAAGATGTGGTTAAAATACACAATGGACTACTACTCAGCTATTATAAATCATGAAACCCTGCTACTTTCAACAATGTAAATGAACCTAGAAGGAATAATACTTAGTGGAATAATTCAAGAGAAAGGCAAACATCACATGATTTCACTCATATGTAGTACATAGAGAAACCAAATGAAGAAACAAAAATAGACTTTTAGTGGTTACCAGAAATGAAGAGAAGGGGAACAAAATAAGGCAAAATGATCAATTACATAGTGAAGGATAGAACTGGATAGAACTAGCTGTTGACCCTAATGTAATATATACAAATGTTGATTTGTTGGTTTATGATGATGTATACCTTAAATCTATATAATGTTAAAATGTAATGTTCCTTCAGTAAAATTAAAATACAAGAATTAAAGTACCAAAGCCAAGGTAAAAAAAAAACAGAAAAATAAAAATCCTTTTTAGAGGCTTAAAGGTTTATAAGTTTTTTAAAGGTTTTCAGCATCATCATTAGCATTTGTAGAGTTACTGCTCTAGGCTACTTCAGCCCATGGGAGCAAAGGAAATAACCCAGGAGGACGACACTGAATTTTTTTCTCCAATAGGTACATTAATTTATTCAAGCATTTATTCTCTCACTTATCTTAATGCTAATAGCAATAATTGTATAAAATTGATTTGGTTCTTACTATATATCAGATACTACATTAAATGCTTTTAATTTACTACCCACAACAGATTTTAAAACTTAATGCTCTTATTATCTCATTTTATAAATGAGGATTTGAGATTGAGCAAGGTCAGATAAGTTACTCAAATTCACACAAGTCCTATGTGTCAGGGCAGAATTTGAACCTCAGGTCATTCTGATTCAAGAGCTTATACTTTTAACCATTGCACCCTTCTCTGTTTTCTTAATTCTAGAATATATTGAGGTGATTTAGAAAAATACATTTATACACAAGATAAGAAGACAGTAGAGTAAGAGATGAAGTAAAAAGTTAAGGTAGAAATAAATAAGATGAAGCTGGAATCAGTATACAAAATATGTAACGATAGTCCTGTGTACTTTGTAGAAGAAAGTACCAAATTTGGTCCTGCCTTTCTCAAAGAGGGAAAATGAGTTCATTTACAGATTTTAGAGTGCTCATAAAATCAAAGAAACATAAGATTCAAGCCATGGGTTTCAAACCTGTAATTCGGGAAGTCAGAAAAATGAAATAAGAAAAAAATTAATGAGGTCCTTGGGGGTAAAAATCTCCACCCTAGTACTGAGACTTACAGAAAAGTTCTAAGTTGAGCTTTCTTTAAGAGGACTTGGTGATGTCATGATAGAGTGTCATGCTCAACAGCATCCCTACAGTAAATTCAGCAATGGTTCTTCAAGGCTGTTTCATAGATCCATTTATAACGCATCTCTACATCCCCAGTGACTTAGTTTCAAAGCCCAGGTGAAAAGAGCCAGACTCAGATCTGACAGCTTTCTGATGGCCTGGCTGAATCCCAGGGAACATAGCTCCAGATACACATTTTCCTAGCATCATGGGTGCGGATATTCCAGGACAGCAGCTCAAGTCAGGCCTATGTCCTTCCATCGGGTATCTGCAAACCGACAACCTCCTATGAAGAATGAAAAGCATTTTGAGGATGGAACCCCCCTCTCCCCACATTCATGCAAAGACCTGGCACCAAGTTCATGGTTTTCTTGTCCACTTCATCTTCTGTTATTCACGAGTAACATTATCATCCACATGGAAATCTCAGCTTCCACAACCTTCAACTCTATGCTAAAACAGTGACTCTCATCCCAGGTCCTGTGCTTAACAGAATAGCTTCACCTTATAACACAATCACATCCCACATTCTGATCACAACCTTTTACTCTTCCAGCTCCTCCACTTACCTACGCTCACTCCATCAGGGTTTTTCTGCCACTTGAAATTCCCAAGCCATTTATCCCTTGTACTGACCTGCTCCTCCTGCCTTCACTTCCTTGCCCATCCAGCTCCCAATGCTCATTCGTTCAGCTGCCTCTTACCAGTGTCCTCAATACCCTTACTACATTTGACCTCCTACGGTACCTACCTGGAAAAATCCCAAAGCCAAATCAATCCAAACATCTGGCTTCTCTTGTCTCTACCTGGGCTTCTGAGCACTGCTTATGAAAGTCAGAAATGCCCATCAGAGCTCTAATCAAGGTCCTCCACCTCACTCAAGTCCCTCGAGGTGATACAACAATCTTTGTGTTTTCTAGTTAGCTTTCTCTACCAGGCTCTAGAGTGGCTATATCAAACCTTCCCCGCTCTCACCAAACCTCCAACTACTTCTTCATGTTTTTATTTATCCATTCACTGTGTATTTCAACAAATATTACTGGGTACGTGTCATGGGAGTGGATTCTTCCGTAGAGCTTCCAACAAAGAACACAACCCTGATCTCAGACTTGTAAAATACTGAGCAAAAAAACAGCTGTGCCATGCTATGCCCAGACTCTTGTCTTTCAGAAACCGTGAGATAATAAATGAGTGGTTGTTGTTTTAAAATAACAAATGTGTGGCTATTTGTATAGCAGCAATAAAAAGCTAATACACACACTAACTGCTCCTTCTCTGCCCCTCTGTGGACGCTGCTTCCTCTGCCTGTCTCTTAAACACTGATTCCCATTATTTTCCACTGGTAATATTACTAATGCCATACCTTCAATTTCCATTGTGTAGTCTACTAAATCCCTAAACTATAATTCTACATAAGATATCTTTGCTTAGTTCCAAACCTATAGCTCTGGTTGTCTGCCAGATATCTTTATTCCTTGTCTCAGAGGCATATGAAGCTCAGTAAGTCCAAACCTGAACTCATTTTCTATCCCTAAAGGTGTTCCTGCTCTGAGACCTCAGTCTATTAGGAATGGTATCACAGACATCCAGCTTCCAATGTCTAAATCTGATCGTCATCTTTTTCTCTTTCCTCCTCTTCAATGCTAAATCCAAAACCCTATTCCCTTTTCTAGCTTCTAATTTTCCTTAATCCATCAGCTTCCCCACACTTTTCCCATACAAATCACTACCATTTCTTTTCTATGCTACTGAAAAACCTCATTGCTAATTCCCTTACAGGAAGTCATCCATAAATAAAGCAAAAAGATTTTTTAAAAAGGAGAGAAATGCAAGGGAAAAAAGAAGAGACATGGAGTACCACCTCATAAAGTCCAGTATCACATATGACTTTTAAAAAGGAGGATGCATCCATTAACAGATAAATAAAGAAAATGTGGTATGTCCACAGAACGGAATATTATTCAGTCTTAAAGAGAAGGAAACATTACATTTGTGACAACATGGATGAACTCAGAGGATGTTATACTAAGTGAAATAAGCCAGTCATAGAAGGGCAAGTCCTGCAGGAGTCCACCTCTCTGTGGTATCTAACAGTAATCACACTCACAGAAGTAGAATAGAACAATGGTTGCCACTGGGCCAGAAGAGAAAGGATGATGAGGAGTTGTCGCTTAATGAATATAAAGTTTCAGTTATACGAGATGAGTAAGTTCTAGAGATCTGTTCTACAACATAGTGTCTATAGTTAATACAACAGGCAATTTAAAATGTTAAGAGAGTTGATCTCATGTTAAAAATTTAAAAAATGCAAAATAACAAGGAAATTTTAGATGTGATGAATATGTGTGTAGGGCCTTAGTTGTGATTATGGTATCATAAGTGTGTGCATATGTCCAAGTTCATCAGAATATACACATTAAATGTTTATAAGCAAATGTTTTGTATATAAACTATATCCACCCCCAAATTTTTTAAATAAAAAAGTGAGAGTGGGAAATATTTTTTAAATAGAACCAAAGTTCCAGAAAGGAATTCCTAAGTGCCCATGAGGATTATTAAAGAAGACTGATGCCTAAGCATATCCTAGTAAAATTCCTCATTGGTAAAAGTGGACGTCTAAAGGCAAGAAGAAATGTATTGAAATTTCAAATGGAAAATTATTTTCAATCTAGAATCATATTCTCAGCCAAACTGATTTAGTGTGGGAAAGCACAATGAAGGTATTTTTCAGATAAACGTAAAGATTTTCACCTCTCTAAATGAACTGTCATAATATATACTGCGCCATATTTTGACTGACCTTCTGCAATTCTAGAAAGTCAACTTGCTCTGACATCTTATGCAAGCAAAATTTAACAGTTTATCCAACCACAGTTGGAAAGCAAAGAAGCCAAAAAAACTGACTTGAACTGGATATTATAGTTAAAACCAAATAAATTGGTACATGTTTTACAGTTGGTCAAATGTCTATATTTTGTCATCTCTTGAATATATTAAACTTTGATTATTTGAATCATGTCATGAATTTCAGAGCACTAAGAGACAGGCTTAACAAAATATCTCACAGTCCTTTATTCACTATCATATTGATGCTTAAATGATATTGAGGTACTTGTCCACTGCTCAAAGAATGGAAACCAATTTTGCAAACAGTATCAGGATCTGGGACGGCTTGCACAGTGTTACAGGGTGGAGTGTACAAGGAATTTGAGGATCTTAATGCCAGGTCCAAGGAATTTTCAGGTTATAATTCCAGCAAGTAGATTGTAAAGCTATGGTGAAATCTGCTTAAAACTATCACCCCTGGAGATATCCATTATGAAATCTGGCCATAGCAAAATGAATCTCTTAGAACTTTCTTCTGATACAAAGGCATATAGCAAAAGAGAAAGCAATCAAAAGTCCCAAACAAAAAGCTTCAAGTAGGCCTTATAACTCTTCTTTTCATTTTTGTAAATATTGCAAGCTATGAGCCCTTGACCATTATCACTGAAAAGCAACGGTCACAATTAACCACATTGTCTGCTCCAGGGTTTTGTTTTAGTATTGACTAGAGGCCATAGTTACAAGAAAGACTGCCTCAACTACATTAATGACACAGTAGAAGCTTAAAGTTGTAAATTCATAATGATCTTGCAATTTAACTCTAGTTGTATTGTCTTTTTTATTTGATTTTATATAAGCATTTCCTGACACATTTTTTCTAAGATGTCAGCTTTTCTCCTGTTCAATGCATACAGCATATTAATTGTAATATATTCTTTATTTATTCTCTCCAGGTGTTTAAAACATAATATTCTTCAAAACTTTAAATATTAATTTTTCTACAAAACAATTAATAGATTCACTAAGGCATACATAAAACAGATTAGAAATTCACAATTAGAGAAAAGCAGCTCTGAGATAAGGTTAATAATGATCCTTAAATTACCCATCTCTTAATCCCCAGAATTTGTGAATGTAGCTTTTACGACTAGAAGGATTTTGTACATGTGATTAAGTAATGATAGTGAAATGGGGAGATGACCCTAAATTAACCAGGTGGATCCAATGATGTAATCGTAAGTATCTTTATAAAAGGGAAGCAGTAGGAGATACTACCACAGGGAAGATTATGTGATGATAAAGCAGATATTGGAATGACGCACTTTGAAGATAAAAGAAAGGGCCATGAACCAAGGAATGCAGACAGCCATTAGAAGGAAATAGGATAGAAGAACAGATTCTCCCCTGAGTCTCCAGAAGGAATCAATTTTTCCCAATAAAACTGATTCCATACTTTTGGCCCCCTAAACTGTTGGAGAAAAAAATGTCATTTTAAGTCATTAAGTTTGTGATAATTTATCACAACATCAGTAGGAAACAAGTACCTTCTCTATCAAAACAAAATAATTTATTTGAAAATTTAAAGAAATTAAAAATAGTTTTTAAATAAATGTGCTATCATTTCAAGTATAAAATCCATTGTATTCATGAATTTCACCTGTTTTTCACTGGGTAAATTATAATACATTTATTTTTAAATGAGTTTATCCCTTTTCGTGCTCCTTAATAAGTGTATTCGTTTCCCTTAAAAAAATCAAGTGAAATAAAATGAGCTAGTTAATTAAAATACTAAGTACAAACTATTTAGAAAATAGTAAGTATGCTGCATATTGGAGGCTAAGAGATTCAGCCACAGTAGTAATGAAAGGAAAAATGTATAACCTCATATACATTTATAGAAAAAGATCATTAAAACTAAGTGTAGTGTTCCATTCTAGAATATAAATAAAAATGAAAGAATAAATCCAAACAAAAAGAATTTACTAATAACCAGTAAACAAATATTACTGCATTAGCATACAAAATAAAAAACAGCAGGTTAAACTCTAAAAATAAAAATTGCTTCTTTTGAAAGATCAATAAAATAAATCTGGGGAAGTCTTATCCAGAAAAAAGAGAGAAGATAAATAAATGATGTCAGAAACTCAAAAGATAATGTAGCCATAGATACAGAAAAGTTACTGAACAGAAAACAGTCTATACAAATTTACATCAATAAATTTGTAAGTTGACATGAATTTCATGTTTTTCTATGACTGTATATCACTTGAAAGGGGTAAGAAAAATTTAGTGGATTTATAGCCAGTTAATGAATGTTTTAAGATTATAAAATATTTATCCTGAAAATGATAGTATATTCAGATGATTTAAATGGCAAGTTCTGCCGAGTACACAAATGCTGTGTTATGTGAAGTTTACAGAAGAGGGACAAATATGGAACTGCTATAACCCTGAAAACAAAATCGAAAATAAAAAATAAAAATATTGACCTATCATTTTCAGAAAAATAAATGTTAAACTCATCAAAAAAGCAGCAAATGAAAACACCATAGTAAATTTTTAAACATACATAATGATCCATTGAATTGACCATAATTATACAATGATGTCTCAATTTTAAGATAGCTATGCAATTCAATACATTATAAAGTTAAAGAATGAAAACCATAAAAAAAAAAACTTCTAAAAGAACATTGAATAAAATAACTCCCTATTCTTATTTCAGAGGGGCAAAATCTTAGCAAGTTAGGACTAGCAGTTAGAAACTATCAGATTGCTAACAAAACTTATACCAAAAGCATTTCCATTAGTCAGGTAAGAGGCAAAAAAAGTATCATCATTATGCTGGAAATCTTAGTCATTGCAATAGGGCAAGAAAAAGGAATAAAATGTGCTAATTGCAAGAGTCAAAAGTGTCAAAAGAGCTATATTCAACATCTGATCTGTAGAAAGCTAATAAACAGGAAGATGAGACAAAGAGCCAAAATCAGACCCAGATGTGGAGCTTCCAGCAATGTTATTTTGAAAATACTATATAAAATTACTAAGTTGGGTAAACTACTCTTTGAGAATCTTAGCCTTTCCTCCTTCTTTTGCCTGTCTATATTATCTAAATGTGGGATTTGGAACAAAATTTATCATAAATACATACATATACACTCATACACAAAAATTCCATTATTTGCAGTGTAGATGATACAGTCTAAGAAGTACCAAGCTAATTTTTTAAGTGCAGACAGGAATGAAAGCAAGTAGGCAGGCAGGCAGGAACCCTGAGGAGGAAGAAACATTGTATTTTAAAATTTCCATTTAGTTGTTTGCACTAATTGTCTCCCTTTGAACCTGGAACTTGAATTCGGGAGTATGTGGCTTGCATCCTTCAGAGACAATTGACCTAACTATTCTTCCACCAGGGCTCAACTGCCAGAATAAATTTTTAATGAAAACTAATGGTAGATTCATCAAAGAAGCTGGATACAAACGCTATACGAAGTTGATGTTTCCATGGAATTAATCAATTATGAAATTAAAAGGAGGACTATGTCACTATGTCAGTATGTAAAGCATATGGGGGGAAAGTAACAGGAAATATTCAGAAAATAATATGGGGAAAATAAAATAAAAATAAAAATAAAGATATTGAAGGATATTTTTAAAGACTAGGCTAAATTAAGAGATATCCATGTTCCATAATTGAAATGTTTATTGTGATAAAGACACAGTTTCTTCCAAATTAATGTAAGTACAATAAAAATTCCAAAGGAATGTATTTTTAAGTAGTTAACTCTAAAATTTCATCTGGAATAAAGAAATATTAGAATGTCCAAGTAAATTTTTTAAATGAACAATAGTCTACCAGATTTCAAATTATGTTAAAAAGATAACATAACTTTAATGGGGGTATTGGAGCAAGAATAGGCAAATAAATCATAGAAATTGATTGTGGATAGAGCCTAATGTGCACATGAAAATTTATTATATAATAAAGAGCCTTTGTTGTTTCTGCGGATCTCTCAGTAAGAAAAAATGATATGTAACTACCCTTTCAAAACAAAACTTACATCCTTATATCACACCATTTATAAAAACTAAATCTAGATATATTCAAAAATTAAACACAAGAAACAAAACCATAAAATTATTAGGGAAAATGGTAGAGACATCTCAAAAACCATAAAGAAAAAATCAAAATACTAAGTACATAATTTTTTAAATTTTTATGTGGCAAAAAGTCATAAAAAGTTTAAATGCTAATGTGAAAATCCTGAGAAAACATTTGCAACAACTGTGGAGAAAAAGGATGACTATCCAGAATGTACAAAGAGATACTATAAATTAGTAAGATAACAATCTGAATTTCTTTTAAATAGGGCAAGGGATAGAAACCGGCACTTTATAGAAGAAAAATACAAATGGCCAATAAAGATTAAAAGATGATAAGCCCACTAATGAACAGGAAATCCCACAGTTAAACAACTATGAAACGTATTATTATCCGCCATATTGGTACAAATTTTGAAGCATGAAAATCCAGTGCTACTGGAGCACTCTCATACACTTTTCATGGGATGGCTAACTATTAATGCCTTTCTGTATTAGGATTAAAATACACCAAGTGGTGATTAGGTCCACTGCCTCTGGCCAAGTACAATCTACATGCATCCCTAGGACCCAGGTTCGCATCCCTGGGTGAGGGATGTGGGAGCAGCCAAGATGAACTAAATAAAAGAGAAATAAAAATGTTTCTTCCTCCTCTCTCTTCCTGACTTCACATTTCCTTTAAAAGTATAGAAATAAGATGCCCTTACTCTTCCACCCAGCATTTCCAATTAGAACTATGGACCTACAAGGCATACCTACATGTATCTACAAAGACATATGGTCACTGCATAATGATTGGCAATAGAAAATGGGCAACATACTAATTGTCTTATAGAAAGGAAATGGCTGGATAATTTATGGAAGGGTAATAAAAATCACTAGTTTTCTAGACCAAATCTTTTAGTAGAAACAACTAAAATGCTGGGGAAAATGTTAAAAATATCTTAAAGGCAAAGAGCTAATGAAAGATCATGAGTGAGTTTGGGGAAAGTAAGCAGAGCACAGTTGCTGGCTTTAAACCAGAGGGCATTTGCCAGACCTAACGTACTTGTATTTTAATTTTGCAGTCTAAGGAGAGCCAATATCCGCCAAAAGTAGGAAGACTAACAGAAAATTCTCATCTCAAAGGGTATACTCTCAGGAGGAAAACAAAAAATCCTCTAAGTTATACCCACAAGCCATTCCTCACACCAATTTATTGCCTAAATTCACAGTATCGCAGGTCGTCTAAAAAATTCTCAAAGAATTTGTTTCAAGTGGTTCTGAATTGATAATGCTCCCAGATGTATTATAAGGCCAAATACTCTGGAAAAATTACCTTCCTTCCTGTTTTAAGAACTTTCACACACGCAAGTGAAAGTACATGAGATTTTTTTCAACAAAAATTTACTAATCATATAAACCTGTTATCAAGAGTTAGAAGCAGCTAAAAAAAAAAACAAAACAAAAACAAAAAAGGCATCAAAAACAGACTCCCAAAAATTTAGATATGGGAGTTATCAGTCAAAACCATAAAATATTACTATTACCGAAGAAAAAGAAGTTTCATATGTGCAATGAAGAAGAAACTACAAAAAGACCAGGAAGAGTTTTAAAAACTCAAACCATATTTCTAAACATAAAAAGTATCATAATTAGCATTTAAAGCTTAATAGAGAGCTAACAAAAATAACAATAAGCTGGAAGATAGACAAAAAAATGCAATCCAAAATGAAGTAGACAAAAATATATCTAAAAGATGAATAAGTTAGTAAGAAATATGGAGGCTAGATTTAAATGTATCTAGTTGGAGATTAGGGAGAGGAGACAAAAGAATGAGAAGCAAATATTTTAAAAGATAATAGCAAGAATTTTCCAATGGTGCTGAACATAGTAAGCTATATAGTCAAGATAGTCAAGATTCTAAAATATAGTAAATAAAAATAAATTCATGCTTATATATGTATATATTTAGACATATATGTATATATGTCTATATATTTATATATGTAAACTGTGAAACACAAGTCTCTGTTAAAACAGGAGAAAAGATCGGGCATCTCCTATCAGTTGGAGCTGAAATTTCAACAATTACAATGAAAGTCAGAAGTCAGTTTAATGCCACCTTCAACAAAATGAGAAAAATATCTGTCAACACAGAATTTTAGATGCCCCAAAAATGTTATGATGCATCCATATGGATCCTATATGACATTTTTAAGGAATGAGGCAGATCTACATGTACTGAAAAAAAAATTAGTCTAAGGCATATCATCACAGGCGAAAAGCATGTTACAGAGAACAACTGACAGTATAATTTTTATGATTTAGTCTATGTAAAATATATAGACTATGTTCTTATATGGAAGGATCCAGTACACAGTAAACAATGGTTTTCTGTAAGAGGAAGTAATTTATCAGATCATTGAGACAGGGAAATGAGGAAGGAACAAGGAACCCTGGGTTTTTGTGCTCTGGAATTCAGACCAAGTCACCTTCAGGACTTAGTCACTCTTCTGCCCTCCAGGCAACAAGCAGCAAACTAGAGCCTACCCTGAGCTGGGCATGGGCTCGTGGATCTGCTAGGCCCACTGGCTCCATCCCCCACTGGATAGACAAGTTCAACACAAGATGGCGAAGAAGCCTATTGCCTGTCTGGGCCTTACCATCCAATAACATTTTTCAATCCTGTTGTATCAGAGATAAACTTCATAATTTGATCCCATCCTGACTTCTGTGTCTTTTTTCTCAATATCTCCAGCAAATTGAACAAGAAGAGATAGATCCGAATAACTGGCCTAAATATATTCACCCATGGGAATATATTTATGCATTAACTTGCAGAATCCACACCCACAGCATGGTCTCAAAACAGAATACTGAGAAGTATTTGTCTTGAAAAAGAAACAGGTTGTCTTCGATTCAGTTCAGTGCAACAGAGATGTTTAAAACATCTTCTACATGCAAGCAAACCACTACTTGAGGGAGATACTCACATGAGTAAGACAAGATTCAACCTTAAAGGAAATTGCAGGGAAGAGGAGGGAATGCAGCAAACAACCTCTCAAGCAGCACAGAAAGAAAACAGACGCTCAGAAGTAGAATCAAAGCTCAGCTGGAACAAAAGACCAGTAAATTAGTTCCACTTTGGGAAAATGGGAGCAGATGTCACAAAGAAAAGGCATTTGAAATCATTGGCAAGATGGGTACAATCATGATGGAGAAAGAAGAGCAGAGAGAATAACAGAAACCAACTCAGCAAGGGTGGGTAGAGGGAGGGGAAATGCATCCCAGGTTTGTAGAACTCTAGCATCAAAACAAAACAGGAGAGAGGAAATGGGAAAAGGGGGTTGTAATCAGATTAAGAGAGGTGAGGAATGTTGGACACAGCAATGATGCTGTAGGCAGTGGAGAGTAATTGTGGATTTTTACACCTAACAGATCAGATGTGAGCTCTGGAAATACTCTGGTGTGATGAAGGGACTGGAAAAAGACAAGAGGGCATCCGGGTAGGAATTTGCCGCAAGGTTGATCCATAGGTCAGAGACAGGAGGGGTCTGCGCTTTGGCATTCTCATGGTTAAATGTGAAGCATGGTGATGGCAAAGGCAGAAGTGAGGGCAGCATGTAAATGTGGTGAAAACTGTTTCAGCCTCCAGTGAGGGGCTTTGAGGGGGAGGAAACCAGTGCTCTCCAGGTGCAGTCTGGCCACCCAGGAGCAAAAGGCAGTGCCAGGAACCCACAGCGATCAGCAAACCTGATTTCTGGAACACGCTGAAAAGGAGATGTCGCCACAGAGCAAAGTGAACCGTCAGGGGAATTGCAAACAGGCCCTGCAGCCCAGGAGCAGAACCCGAACGACGACTTTTCATTTTCCCTTATTAAATAGAGGGCCCTGGGACAGGGTTTCCCATCTACCCCCAGGCCTCGGCTGGTCTGGCAGGCTCCCACAGCCACAGCAGAGTCCCTGGGCAGGTCTTGAAACAGAGGATGGGGCCTGGGCAGGGTTGGGTTTGGGGGAGCAGCATCCCTTCCTTTTGGAGCTGCAGCAGAGTAAGTGGGAGGTCAGAGGGAGCTCTCCATGAAGAGGTCTGCAATCCCTGGCAGCACCCAGCCACCCTGGAATAATCCAGGACCAGACAGACATGAGCAACCTGAGCTGCTGCTCCTTGTTAGCCTTCAGTTTTACTGTCTGGACAAAACAAGCCTCATTTAGATATCTCCGAGATCTCCTGAATGTGCCTGTCCTGTCTTCAAAGCCTCCCCAGCTGAGACTTCTTTGATCCCTACAAAGGACTTTAATTACAAAGATCTGAATCACTTGATTAATTTTCAGTATGCATAGAAGCAGTTCATTTCCATTAAGAAAAAAAATAAACTTTTTTTTTTTTTTTTTTTTTTTTTTTTCAGAAATCTAAAGGGGTCCTACCTTTGTACTTGACCACGATCGTTTTATTCCCACCATCTTTGAGAACCCCAACTCCAAGCTTTGAGATGGGAGCTTTTTCAAAGAACCTTTTTCATTTCCATGGCTGCCTTATCAAGATCTGGCCTCCAGTTTCCCCGCCCGGGGCAGTGGCCTCCCTCTGTTGAGCACCCAATCCACAGATGGTCTGAGGGGCTGCCAGACGCAGCTGGGGAGGCTTGGCTCCAGACCCAGAACCTGGCCGCTGGGGACGGGACCTGCCGCCTGTGCAGGACGCTGGTACAATAGCCTCAGTGTTGGAGGAGAGCAAGCTGGCAGAGCCGCACAAAGAACCCCTGGCCACCAACTCCTCCAGGTATCACTCCATCCCCTTTTCCTGTCTCCCAAGGACTGCTTTCACCGCAGACACCAGTGTCTCGTCCAAGACCCCTGCTGTTCGTGGTGTCAGGCTGCAGAGACACACCCAGGACCACGGCCAACCGCCACCACAGTCATGTAAAGGAGAGCGGCTCCTACCTGAGGAGCGCCCACTGTCACGTGCTGGACAGGTGTTGCTCATGGAATCCTCCCCACACCTAGGAGGCAGATGTCACCATAGTCACACTTTTAGGGGAGGGGATTAAGGCTTAGAGTGCCGCATGAACGTGTGCCGCGTGGCACTGCTGGCAAGTAGAGGCTGGTGCCCAGGGCTGTTGGCTCCAGTCCCAGCGCTCGGCACTGCACCTCTCTGAGTTGGTAAAGCTTCATGGTTCTCCACTCGCCTTCTCTGCTGAATCCCTGACCTCCAAGAGGGGCAACTGGAAAGACTGCCTCACTGAACAGAGACCAACATTATCAGGATGGGACAGAACGATGGGCAGACTCTAACACGAGGGAATGTCACAAGAACAGAGTCCTACTTCAGACTCCAAAACACCAGCTTCCTACAACATCACATCATGTGAGAAAGACCCAAGTCAACCCTCCTATTTGAAACAATACCAACGATCACAATACTAAGTGTTTTTTATAGCACATGTACCAGAAACCAGCACTGTACTCAGTGCTTTCCTTGTGTTAACTAATTTATCCCCCCTTAAACATTTAACTTCAGGAGATTCGCAATTTATGGAAGAGAATCTGAGAGTCCAAAGGCTCTTGCAGTGATTTCCAGTGGTCTCCTCACTAGTAAAGGGCAGAGCCAAGATGAGGACCCATGCAACCTGATTTAAAAAAAAAAAAAAGTGTAGGCAGGAATGAAGATGAGCAGGCAGGCAGGCAGAGAGAGGAAGTATTTTTATTTATTTTATTTAGTCATTCATCTTGGCTATTCCCCGCCCCAGAACTCGAACCGGGGACTTTGAGATGTATGTGGACGCTATCTAACTGCTACTCCACTAGGGGGCGCCAAAACCTGATTTTCAATTCTCTGGCACCCTCTGAGCTTTAAAGTGGTTCACTAAATAAGCCGGTGCAATTAGAGACTGCGTGCACTGCAGTTTCTGGGATAAGCAAGTGCAGCTAGGCCACAAAATACCACTGCAGCCGGCTCAGGAGGCCATGCTTTAAAGACGACTGAGTCAGGAGTCACTGAGGAGAAGACTATGGCCAGGACGCCAAAGAGCCTGAACTACGTCCCATGAAGAAAAGTTAAAGGAATTTATGAGAGTTCCCTGAGGAAGATACTTCAAATTCTTCAAATAAGCCCCTTTCTGTGGTTCGGGCAGCTCAGGAGGCTAAGGGGCGGTCTATGAAAGCCATGGACCCGTGTTCGAGACCTGTCATGAGTGGTGGGGAGGTTGGGGGGCGGGGGAGGCAAAACAAATTCTTCAAATATGGGAAGGACTTATTCGTGAACGAGAGACTAGGCTTACTTCAGTGGCCTTCCACCAGTGGGTGGAAGTTACTGGGAGAAAGCCTTCAGCTCAGTAGTCTGTCAACTCTGGAGAAAGCAGGAGGGACAGGTGTGCTTCGCTGGAGGGGCTCCCACAGGCTGGGCCTCACCTGGCAGTGCGGCCATTGGGGTCCCGAGCAGCGGAAGTGTTGCTGGATGAAGTACAGAGTGTGCACTGAACACAAGCGTTCTCCCAGCTCTCACCGTCAGACACGGCCCGTCTGTAACCGTATTGTCGGAGCCCTGTGTCCGCCCTTGCCCCCACCCCAGGCACAGATGATCGAAAGAGGGACAGGTGCCTGAGTCAAACAAAACCATCAGAAATCCCATTCTGGGAACTGGGGCTTGGGAATGAAGAAGAGTGAGCAATAGCCAAAGGACTGACTCTACATGGTGTCAGTCTGAAGACTTAAGGGTGGCTTGTGCTCTGCCGAAAGGACAGACAAGTAAAGAAATCAGTCTACTGAGCTAACAAGAGCACACAAGAAGAACCTTCCAGCTCCCTGTGCCAGACGCTGTCGGAGACTGGCTGCTCCCCCAACCCTGACCACAAAGAAACCACCTTGTACCCTTTCACCAAACATTCCCAAAGGGAGCTTGTGACGCTTGTTCCCAAAAGAATCCCAGTGACTGTAGCAGCTGGCTGGTCAAGTTCCTTCACACTGAGGGCCTGAAACTGGAGGCGCTTTCCCAACGCAGCCCCTTGAAGTCGGGCCCTAAACAACAGTATGTGGGCTGAGATAAGATCCTGAAAGGTTACTCTTGGGCTTTCTCTTTCTTCCCTCACTTGCTGACCTTGAAGGGAGCAGAAGGCCCTGAGACAAGAGAGCTACAAGTCTGTGCTATCCAAGGATTAGAAAGAGCCCTTGTCCTTAATCTAAATGTCCTTGAGTTGCAGGGACACAGAGAAAAGGAAACAGGTCACATTCAAACTCTTTTACTTGTAAACTAGACTCTTGGAAAGCAAAAAAGAAAGTCCTGAATGTGAAGAGAGGAAACAAAGGAACAGATGAAACACAACCAGCCCTGAAACATCTGCAACAGAACTGAGGTTACCAAAAGGGAATGGGGGGGGGGGGGGAAATGGGGGGAGAGCCCACTGGACCATGGGGAACAACACTTGGTGATGTGGTAGAGGGTGTGGTGTGTTGACACATAACAAAGATAGGGGGAACCTGTACACAGGAAATCATTTTAGTGTGTAGAATAATCACAATAAATTTTTTTTTTTTTTAAAGAAAGCCCTGAGTGGAAGAGCACTTAGAGTTTATGCTGTAAAATGTATATATTTAAAGTGGGGGCAGAGAGAAACAGCCAAGTGCCCCTCCCCACTCCAAGGGACACAAAGAGGACACCAGGCTGAGACTAGCAGGCGGGGCTGTGACCATGGGGATCTCTGTGACCAGAGATAAGAGGGTTACGCCTGGCATGGGGTCAGGAATTGCTCTGAGAGGGGGACGTCTGTGTTGAGAGGTGTCTGGGTCCCTAGTGAGTCCAACAAGTGCCACCATCATCCCAACCGTTCCTGAGAACAACCCCGGTGCAGAGGCCACGTCTAGCACTCCCTGTCTGTCAGCAGCAGCCTCTACATCCCCTGGCTCCCCTGGCTGCTTTGCTAAGCCCCCATCAGAACTGTCTCAGACAGCCCCTCCCCTTTGATTGCCTGAAATGCTCTCATGTTCCTAGAAGTTGTCGTCTTAGCCCCAGAGGAGCCATGATGACATGTAAGAAAACCCCCATCAGCCAGACTGGGTGGTCAGGCCAGTTGGGAGCCCCTTGCTCAACCCCAGTACGCACAATTCCACAGGCTCCAGTGACTGGAATTAAAGACCACGTGGGGCCCATCTCCAGGCAACAGCATAAAGGAAAGACCTTGAAGGTCATGGGTACTGAAGAAAAGAATGACAAGAAGCTGACTGCATTTTGTTTATGTTCATCTTTCTAGTTTACAGGTTGGAAACTGAGGCTTGGTGAAAGGAAAGGGGAGAAGGAAGAAGAGAAATCAAATCAATTTCAAGCCTACATCAGGGTAGGGGCTGCACTAGAGTTGATTTCCTTGGGTCACATCAACTGCGTCTCCAATTTCATTTCTCCTTGGCACTATCTCATCTCACTGTCACATGCATCTCTCTGCTGTTATTCTCCAATTCCTGGTACCTTCCATCAGAATCTGTGTTCCACCATGATGACTCACCCCCCACAGAATGCCCTCAACAATGCCCAGCTCTCTGAAGGACATCATTCCCCTGCCCCAGGATACCCTGGAACAGGAGGCAGTATCGATATCCTTATATTGCTTCCGGAGGTCTTACAGTCTCCCCTCTCCACTCCCAGAAAATCTCCCTTGAAGCTCCCAGCACTCTCCACCCCTCCCTGGCACTACTGTCTGTCACTCTCCATGATTCTCCACAGTCACCACCCTGACCTCTGATTTATCACGTTCCCCCAGTCAACACCTGCTCAACTTACCCAGTACTCTCAGCTTCCTGCAATGATCCATGCGTCCCATGCGTCCCATTTCTGAATTTCAGCTGCTCTGTTTCCACGAGCCCTCTTCATGAGCACAACTGACCGAAACTACAGCTGTTCCTCTTCTTATGTCTTAAGCTGATCACCCAAAATCTGAAAGTCTTTCCTCCACAGCAAACATCGTAAACACCCAACATGCTGCTCATGGAGGAGTGCTGACTGACATCTCTGGTTTGACCCAGGCCTGTGACGAAAGGTCACCACCCCAGTTCCTGGACACTGATGTTCAGTCTCCAAACACAGATGATATAGTAGTGGAGAGACTCCAGGGTAGGTCTGATGGAGAATTACAATGTCTTCAACTCATCTAGTGTCAAAAAAAAAAAAAACCCATTGATCCAAAGAGGCCAGGTTCAGAGGGATTTTGCAGCAATCCCCAGAAAATCCTTTGATTTCTCCTGTCTATCTGAGCAGAACTTCCCTGGATAATTATTGGGGAAGGGGAACTAATTTTCAGTGAATGCATATCACATTCCAAACACTGCTCTAAATCTCTTCTCTGTATGTATATAACTCATTTAATCTTAATAATCCTCTGAGTTCAAGAGGATTCTTATCCCCATATTTGTCAAAGAACAAAAAGTTGAGCCATAAAAAGGTTAAGTTACCTGCACACAGCAGCTAAGTGGCAGAACCAAGATGCTAACCCGGCAACCATACTCCTAGAGCTCATACGTGGCTAGAGTCAAGCACGCGGTATCTGACACCAGTGGGTTCCTTAAATAAGATTTGGTCAAGCTTTCATCATATTCTGGGGAACACCAGTGTCCTCAAGTTCCTGAAACTTCTCAGCCAAAGGAGCAATGGTCTCATAGTCACCTCAAGCACCAATTGTGTGACCTTACTAACCTTGTCAAAATTCCCTTCTTGATTCTGTCACTTAGATATTAATTTCTCTCTACGCTGACATTGAACTAAGGGAGAAACCCAGTCCCTTTCATTAACTTTTTCAAATCACAATCTCCCTCCATGGGTAGATCATAAAATCAGTGTAGTAGGTCACCACCACCAATTTTTTTTTAATTAACTAGAAAATATTCAGAGTCCTTAGGAGGAATCCTGCAACGAAATATTGCAATAAATGCTGTGCTCGGTTGCTCCCTCTGATGAGGGCAGGTGACAAATACGTACATTGGCTGGGAATTGGTTATTTGTTCTTTTATTCTTTGACATCTCTTTCTATCTTTCGGTTTATGATGGTCAATGTGACCATTACCATAATAGGAGGGTTAATTTGGTGCCCTTTTATTTCATATCATGATAATTTGCATTTCCCCTGTCAGCAAAACTGTAGCCATTTAACTGAGTTTTGATTTGTGGAGAGTCTAGCTAAATTATTCCATAATGTTACTGTCTCATACCTCTTTTGCGTGATCAGGTGAACTTCAAGGGACCTGAACTGACGATCCCTGGAGCACATACCCTAGATAACAGCCTACACGTCACAAGCAAGTGTAAGTTTCTAATACGATTTCCTAACAACCCTGGTGAGCAAGTCTCCCTTGCTGTGTCTTCTCCTCGTGTGTCCCTTAGAAAAGACCCCCTGAGAACTTACAAAAGCCTTGTCCTTTTAGGACTGAATGGACCAACCCAGTCTTAGTCGAGGAAACTCAAAGCTTTCCATTCATGGACCCATAAAGACACATGGCCCAAGCCCTATATTCTCTCTGCCAGCATTTTGCCTTGGCATTCCTACATGGTCCCTTGAAGATGAGCCACGTACCTTCTCCATGACCTGTGAGTAATAAATGTCTTCATTGCAATTCTCTTGTGGTCTTCTGTCAAACCCAATTGTAGCTCATCTTTGGACATGCGGGCTAAGTTATGACAGGTCACACATTTGCAATGTCTTTTTCAGAAAGGATACTATCTACCATGACATTTGGAGGTTTTTTATGAGTTTCTTAACAGTTATCTTTTCATTGAAACAATAGAAATTGTCCTTAAAAATGAATATCTTATTACTAGAAGATAAAATAATGATGAGGTTTTAAAAAAAAAATAACCCAGAGACATGTATACTAGTCCAACTATTGGAAATTAAAAACTGTTGATATTGAGCAAAATGCTTACTTTAATCAATAAGCTTGGTCTTACTTTGAACTTCTTTATAAAAAGTAAATTCAAGATTTTACAATGAAGATATTTTTAAATATAAGTTCTAGTATGAAAAATTATTTTACAATGACAGAACCCTATGCTTTTATTGTGATTATATTTTTTTCAATAAGTCCCTCAAGTCTTTTCAAAGAAAGAGGGAAAAATAACAAATTATTGAGACAATTTGCAATATGAGAGGTAGTTCAATGTATTTCTTAGGAATCCAGTTCTGGAGTTAGTTGCCAGGGTTTGAATTCCAGATGCCCCTCTTACTGATTGTGATATCTTAGGCTCTCTCCCCGCCTCATTTCATTATCTGGAAAATAAAAATAACAGTCATTAGTTCACGGCATAAATAAGACCCATAAAAAAAATTTTTTTCCATAGAGAGTGCTATATAGTGTTAATAAGAAAGTCAATATCAAATATAGTGGTGGATGGTAAAAAAGAAAATAGAATACACAGCTCCTCAAAATAATAATTTTTCAGTGTACATGGATATGGATTCTGTGATCTTTAATAAGTCAGCAGACAAAATTTAAACTCATCTGCATAGTGAAAGCACAGTATTCACTGCACAAAGGCTAGTCGAGATTGTGAGATCCAACTTAAGGGCACTAATATTAAACAGAAGCAATCCTTTTCATGTATATCATATATGCATGGTGAGAGAATTCATGGAGAACTTATTCTATAGCTTAAATTGAATCTCACTCAATTGAATTAAATAGTTACAAAATTAGAAACATACATTATTGATCAATAGCAATTAAACTCTAAAATATATATCTCTCTCTGAAGAGATTAAAAGCATAGGGCAGTAAATACAACTAGAAAACGAGGTTGAATTACCAGAAAATGGCAACATGCGACTAGAAACAGTGCTGTTTGGAACCTGGCTGACACATCTTGGAGTTTGGGAATCTAAAGATGTTCTACCAAACTTCACAGACAAATCAAATAAATGCAGATGCTGCAGTTAATTTTATTAAAGGGAACTCAGTGAATGACTTTGGGGAATATTTTATTCAGTCATCACAGTTAATCATATCCACTTACTGAATCATCTCAAAGTTTATTGGTTATTACAAGGGAAAGTGTCAGGGAGGGCATATAAAGTCCAGAATGAGATTCTTATTTTTCGTATTGAAAAGGAGCATCATTTGACAATTTTTTCAAAGATGACATGTGTTCATAAAATTGGCATGTTTTGCTAATATTTTCGGCATTCTTAATGAACTAAATTTGAAACCCTAGGGTAAAATCGACAAGATACTCCACAAATTCAGAGGTTTCAAAAGATTTTATTTTCCTAGTAAGACAAGTTATCTCCCTATCTCCTAAATGTTCCTAAGACTGTTACAACATATCAAAGAGAACATTACTCATGAACATAGCCTGAAGGAAATAGAGACAGCATGAACTCTCTTCTGCCCCTGACTTTTAATTTTTAACTTTCCAAAAGAGAAATTGAAACATTAAGGAAAATTCGCTTGGATTACAAGCCCATTTTCTTTTCCAAACTCTGATCCAATAACTGAAATTAACTTGGTGTTGTTCAAAGAACGGAATAAATTATTTCAACGCAGTCACTGGCACTAAAGAATGATGATAAAATAATGCATATCATTTTGGGTTAAGGTTAAATAAAAATTTCTAAAATTAACTAGAAAAAGTATGTTGTTAATATTATCATTCACAGTAAACATTTGGGGGAACTAAATTTTCAACCTTGATCAGATTTTTTCTTTTTAAACTGTGATCAATAATTCACCAGCTATAACCGAAATCTTGTTCATAATTTGTAAACAGGTAAGCACAGCTATCTTATAACATTTGTATTTATTTAAAAGTACATGACGTTGGCATGGCCTTGTGGCTCAGGTGGCTGAGACGTTGGTGTGTGGACCACATAGTGTCCAAAGACCCAGGTTTGAGACCCAAGACCAGGATAAAAAATCAAATGAACAACTAAATAAATTTCTTCCTTGTCTTCCTTCTTCAGTGCTTCTTCCTTCTCTCCCTCCCTCTTAAAAAAGTAAATATGTATATACACATATATATTTGATTTTGATTTTGGGGAATTGTTCTATATTGCATTTAAAACTTAATATCACATTTTGTATGTAACATAATTCTTTTTTACTTTGTTACACAGAGTAAGAGAAAGCGATAATATATATGTGTGTGCACATGTGTGTGTAAATGGATTGAATGAAAATGCATTCCACAAAGATTACTTATTTCTACCCTAACTCATTCAGAAAAACAAGAATATTGCCAACATCAAAACAGGCAGGGGCATGCAGGGCATGGGGATGGGTTACATAGCCATGACTTAGAGCCATCAAGTTGAAATTGCAATTAAATTGTCCTTGTTGTTTCAGCCATCTTGGATGGCTTTGGGATCCAGTTTCCTGCCATGTGCTGGCCTCTCCCATTTTCCGTTCCTTCCCCTCACCCAAGTCACCTCCCCACATACTCTCAGAAATTCCAAACTCATTTCATTCTTTTAAACTCAGTCTTTCAACTCTCCTCAGTAACCCCACGTCCACCTGAACATATGAAAAGCCCTTCGAGATCTCGGCTAAATTAACACAGGCCCACTTCCCCCAAGCAGATCTCTCCTTCTTTGTCCTCTCAGACTGCAAGCCCTCAACTCATTCCCACATTCCTTTACCCCTGAGATTCAGAAATTATCTCCTCAAGGCCATCTCTTCCTTACCTTCCAGCCTACTTGTGTCATCTTTCTCTCTCCAGCCCTGTTTCTCTCTCTTTTTTGCTTAACAGGTACTACTAAAAGAAAAAAAAAATGACATCCTTTCGTAATCATCAATCTCCCTGAACAAATACTCCTCCAGCCAAGACCACTCTGAGAACTCTTCCTTCTTCCACTAAGATCTGAAACTCTCCCCCTTGAGAGTTCTTTCCTCCTTGACTCTCCGGAAAAAATGGCTCTACAGTAACACTTACCATGCACTTAACTCGCACTAGATGCCAAGTGCTTTACACTTTATCCTCACAACAGCCCAGTCAGGTAGATTCGATCAGTACCTGCATTTTACTGGAGAAACAGAGGAGGTTTGCAGAGACAAAGTAGTTTTCCTATTCACGCAGCTTTGAAGTGGGCAGCTGGGATTTGAAAACGCCATCGCCCTTGCTGACAGCCGTGTTCACACTCAATCCTAACGCCCTGCACCACCCGCTCGGTGGTGTTAAAGACTGCTCTCTCCACTCAAACCACACCCTGCTGAAACGGGAGCCAAACAGAAAGAAGAAAGAAAAAACTCTGGAGCTGCAGGAAGACAGGGACTTTGCATGCTCCCCACTGCATCTCCAGGACTCCGAAGGAACCTTGAACACAGCACACAGAAGGGTCTCAGGAAGGATCTGGTCACTGATGAGTGAAATTCAAGTTCCTTGTCTACAAGTTCATTTCTCCGCCATAAGAGCCTCAGGGAGGGGTTCTTAGCAGACAGCTCACAGGCATAGCCACCTGATTCAAAGGAGCAACAGCTCCAGCAGTGTAGAGGGAACATCAGCCCCGTTTAATCAACGCCTTCTGCCTTAGCCAGCTCAGGATGTGACAGCTAAACATGTGCACTGAGTGGCTTAACCAACATTTATTTTTCACAGGTGCCTAGGAATTTCAAGATCAAGGTGCTGCCACTTTCAGTTCCTGGTGAAAGCTCTCTCCTGGTTTAGAGAAGTTTCGTTCTTGCTGATCCTCACGTGGTAGAGAGAGGAAACAAGGTCTCTCTGTCTCTCCTCAGAGGGACACCGATTTCATTACAGGGGCCCCACCCCTAAGACCTCATTGAAACCTAATTCCCTCCCCCAGGAGCCCTCCCTAAGGCCTACCTCCAAATACCTTCACCTTGGAGATTAGGGCTTCGACATATGAATGGGGACTGGAGGCAATACTAGCATTCAGCCCACAGTACCCAAGATGCATTGAATAGTAGGACCCAAGCTAGTGGTGTGAAGAACTATAGCCATGTAACCCCTTCATTCATTCATTCATCCATTCAACAATAGTTATTATTGAGCACCTGCTCCAGCCCAGACACTGTTCTAGTTGCTGGGAATTCAATGGTGAATAAAAAAAATAAATTCCTGCACTCGTGGAATTAAAGATGAGTTGAAAAGGCAGAAAAAACTATTGAAAATTACATCTTCAAATACAATGCAAATAAAAGATAAATATATATAATTTTTTTAATAGTAAAGCAGGAGAGAGATGAGGGCTATTATTTTATCCAGGTTGGGGATACCTGAGCAGTGCTCAGAATGACTTGAGCAGGTAGGGACACCAGGCACATACCTGGATGACAGGGTGGAGGCAAGAGATGGCAGTGCACAGGACAGGCAAGTATCTACATGGTTTGTGAAAAGAACAGCCGTGAGGGAGGACAGCTGGCGGGCAGCCTCATGTCACAGAAAAGGGAAGCAATCAGATGAGAATCCCACTATCTCCCCAAATGCAAATCTACACACTAAATTCTTCCACAGCAACCTGGAGGGTTGGGGACAGGTCCAAAAACTTGAGTCAAAGAAGGGGCTGTAAAGGCAATAAAACGGTGTGTGACTCCACGTGGTAGAGGACAGTAGGCTTCTCGTGGCTTCTGAGTACACAGGCTATCCTATGGAAGAGGCACCCTGAGAAAAGCGCCCTAAAGGAGGGTTATCTGCAATCACTGCCGCTTCAGGGCTGGCCTCTGAGTCAGGGGGTGTTGGGCAAAAGAAAGTCAGGAACTCATCAGGAGGATGAATTGAAGTCGAAGTGTTTCATTTCTGATCTGAATTATTCAGGAGGTTCCCTTCTTCTCAATTTCTCTTGGCTGACAAGGTCCTGACACACAGGTCTAGTTAAGCCAGTGTGAGCCTCTGAGCATCCTTCTACCAGCGTTCAAACTTGAGCTCAGCCCTGGAGCACCCATGAAAAGCACCCCTTTCAATCCACTTGAATAAACAGATTATGGAGATAAATATTTGGGGAACAGATCTGGTTACATTCTATCTAACCTGTCCCAACATTGAGGGTTTTTCATAACACGTGCAATAAATAAAACTCCAAACTTTGTTTTCAGTGCAAACACCCAGGCACCCCTCTGCAGTAGACAAACACATAGGAAGGCAAACATGAAATGAGGACATGAAACCAGAGCCAGAGACCAGGGTATTGGCTTTTTTTTTTTTTTTTTTTTTTTTCTGAAGAATGTGGCCACCCCTGACCATGTCTTTTGACCTCTCTCTCTGCCTTTCTTTTCCTTCTCTGCCTGAAGAATTCCTATTCATGTTTCGAGCACTAGTTCAAATGCCACCTCTGCTGAGAAGCCCTCCTGGACCCGCCTCTCAATCCTCTGTTCCTTCAATATGTTCCCACGTTTCTTTGCAGTTGTTGTAATCAGCTCCTGTGTCTCCAACACCTCCTGCATCCATCCGGCTCCTTCCTTTGGTTCACCATCACCCAGTCCTTCACATTCTCCTCCTCATTCACTGGTCAGGCTCACAGCTTCTTACCCTGTAGGTTCCTGCATACAAATGCCTCCTTCTAAGAGGCCCCTTGTGTAGAGTAGTTCCTCCCGCTATTCTTTCCCTTCAAGCCCCAATCACAACTGTCTCTCTCAAACAAGTATGTGACCAAGCTAGAGCTTTTCCCTCTGCCTGCTCCATCTTCCAACACTTCTCCTGCCTTGTCAAAAAATCCAGAGCTAGTTATCATTCCCAGCAATGGGAAGAGTCACTGTTACGCTCTCTCCATGATCTGAACTGTATTTCGTTCACCTGAAAATGTGTTGGGTTTTGTTTTTTTTTTCCAGCATCAACTGAAAAAATGCCAGGTCATCACTCACTGTCCAAAGGCTGCCTTGCATTTCTAAATCTATTTCTAGCCTGGCAATGAGATTGGAAGGACAGGTCAGAGGGAACTACGACTGCCCCTTCAACCAGAGCACGCCTAGAAGAGAAAGCACAGCTTCTGACTCTTTCCTCGTAGGATCCAAAACTACCCACCACAGCCCTGCCTACCCTGAGATCTTCTGCCAAGACCTGAGATTATTTGTTTGAAGTCAGAGGACAGGGAAAACAGTCTACCCAGGATTAAAACCCCCATCCTGTTCTCTATGGAACAGCCAGAAGGATTTTATCAAAATGTAAATCTGATCAGGTCTCAACTTATAAACCCTTTTGAAGACATCCATTGCTCCTTGAATGAGCCCAGACCTCTTAATGAGGCTCTGAATGGTTTGAAACCTGATCATCTCTATGGTCACAATCTATCCCTCTTAGTTTCTTTCAGGGGCCCACGAACAGTGTCTTTTTCCCTCCTGACTTCTGGACAGTGGAGAGATGGGGCATTGGAGTAAGCAGATGGAGACTGAAATGGCATCTTTGTTCATGATAAAGGCAAGCTGGGGGATACAGCTGGAGGCTTCCGTGCCTCAGGACTAAGCAGACTTCTGGCCTGAGGAATGTAGTACTGATGGAGGCTGCCAACCCTGGGCAGAGCCTCTTCCTGGAGAACCAGAGGAACCTCAATCCACCCAAAGCACCCCTTCCCTAAGAGGAAAGGAAGGTGTGGAGCTGAACTGCCCAATGCTACCCTACAGAGGTCACTCCTGTCCCATCCCAAGGAAAATGAGTGAGGGAGGGGTGGAGACAGAGCAGCGTTGCTGCAAGTAAGAGAGTTCCTGCTACACGAGAGAAAACAAGAACCGAAATTAGGCATTTGATAAATATTTGTGAAATGAAATAAATGAATGAACACATCTTAGAAGCAATAGCACATGGACACAATAACCAGGGATCCCACAAAGAGAATTATTTGGGTCCAAGTTGTCCCTCATCCTCAGGACACTGCCACTACTGGCCTTGTTTCTCTGAGACCAGGGACACAGTCTTTTACTGGGAAACAGCCTCTGAGCTAGTGAATTTCCTCTAGGAAGAAGAGTAGAGAGAGCTCTCAGAATCAGCACCTCTGGAAGAGTGAACAAAGCAGAGAAAAACGTTGAACTTCAATAAAGTCACACCACAGGCCTTAGGGAAATCTACAGGGAGGCCAAGAGCTGGATGATTACAGAGATTCCTCCAATCAAGACAGGGCCCTGGACTCTGGGCCTGTTATGGATATAGACGTGATGTAGGCTGACCTTAGGAATAGGATATGACCTTGGAATAGAGGTCCCTCTGCAGTTAAGGACAATTCTCAGAGAAGGACTCAACTGAGGGTCATCACCTGCCAACGCTCCCAGCAGCTGAGGGAATGAAGGCTCCAGTCTTAGAACAGGAAGGAGACAAGGTGGCGCACTCAGCATCCACTGCAAAGACCCTCTGTGACCTCCTTTCCAGGTACACTTGAGTTTGGCCTCTGTTTAGAGATGTGCTGATTGGATGCTTGGTCACTTCTCCAACAAACAGTCCTTGGATACCTGTTATAGTTAGCACCGAGCTTTGTCAGCCCTGTAAGAAATTGTGCTGGTGGTATAGTGGTGAGCATAGTTGCCTTCCAAGCTTACAAGAAATACCCAGGTACTGCACAAGAGTCCCACTGAAAGGGTTCAAGGATGGTTACAATAACAGCTACCCGTGGGCACATTTCATGTGCTAAGAAGTCTATGATAAGCTCAGATTCTTTTAAGTCTTGCATCATCTCTGTGAGACTTATATTATTATTCTCACTTTACAAATGCAGAAAATAAGGGAATCAGAGATGTCTAATGACTTGACCAGTGTCACACAGCTCACAGGCAACAGGACTCTGACCTCAAGTTCATTCCCTTTAATACAACTTTATACTGCTCTCCTCTGAACAAAGAAACATACTCCAAAAATACTTTACATTGGAAACACATGCAAATACAAGTTAACAGGAATTCTAACTTACAAGGTCTAAGCAAATCACTACCTAATTTTTTTCATTTATGGAAAATCTGGAGGTAGTCCACCACTGGTATTGGCTCAGGGAATTGATGGTATTCTGTCATCTTTGTAGATATCTTGATGTTTCCCACATGCTTTTTTGCTTCATGGCTTCACAAATGGTGGATCAACCTTTACATAATAACACATTCATATTTAAGTCAAAAAAAATGGAAAGAAGTAGTATTAGTGACATCTTTTTATGAAGAAAAAGATTAACTTTCTTAGAACCACCCTCATACTGACTTCCTCTTACTTCTCATTGGTAAGGCTATTTACATGACTGCCTTCCTGCACTGGAGGCTAGAAAGTGAAATATTTTACTTTTTATAACCAATCACATTCCACAACCATCTGTCTGCCTTGTAGTCATTGCTTATGTGTGTATCTCTCTCCGTCACAAATCAGACAATACCAGAAATTGCTTCTCACTCATGTTTGTGTCTCCAAAGTTCCTGGAATATTGAAAGTCGGAATTCAATAAATATATATTCTATAAAATTAAATGTCCCATTTTCCAACTCCTGCTCCAGGACTGATGCCTAAGGAAGAGACCATTCTTTCTTCCAAATGGACCCCTTATAACATCCACAACTCCACTGGAAAAACAGATTTCTGGGATTTTCAGATATGTGTAGGCTTCTGAATCCAAAGCAGTTTTCAGATCAGAAGTCAAAAGAAGGATGTTGAAAATTACAGGAGAACCGTAGACATTTCAGTGCAGTGTAAGGGTCTTTATTTAGCCTTGTTAGTAGACAAAACATAGGTCTCCGAGTTAGAGACCTAACTCTATACCAGTTTCTTCTAATAACTAAGCGTCGTCATAGGGAATTTGCTTTCCATGCCTCTAGGCCCCACAGTCCTCATCTATAAAATAATAACATCCAACAATGGGTCTTCAAGAGACACTTTCTTAGAATGGGAAAAAACATTAATCCCTTCTTTTGGAGATGATATAATTGGGTCACAGGGAAGGAAAGTGAGCTGTAGAAAGTTTTCCAGCGAGAATAAAGCAGAGTTGTCTACATGAACATTTATATAAACACAAGGAACATGGTAACAAACCACATAATCATGAACCCTGCCACCTTCTGACACTGGGTAACTGGCCACTGACCTGGAAAAGGCTAAAATACCTCCAGGTTGCGGCATCGCTGACATCCTCACTGAATCCAGTTCAGGATGTTATTCCCTAATACCCAAGGAATCAGATTATATTAAGCCACATGTGTCCTGAAAAATAATCTTCTTATTCCTAATTACACCAACAATGGCAGACAGAGCAGTAAAGTTTTTGTCAAATCTTGTCTGCTGGCAATCACTGAGCCTTTGACTGAGCCCTCATGAAAGCCTGAGCTCTTCACAGCTGTGCCTCTTCATGTCAGCTCTTACATGTAGGTCAGTGGTACCCAGCTCCAATATGACAGTAATCGAGGGCCTATCCATCACCGAGAACGCACAGGTCGGACTGCTCTTCCAAATTCAGTAGTGCTTCTCAATAATTTGTATTTTACTCATCAAAACAAGTTCTACATATATTTTCAAAACAGGCATTCTAAAGTATGACTACTCATCACTTATTTAGTCTAGAGCATCAGTGCTTGCTGTTCATACATTGGGAACCACTGTTCTAAATGTCAAAAGACAAAGTACTACTATTCATGTGATCCATAAGTATTCTTAATAGAGAAAATGTGGTTTGGGGGAAAGAAGAGTCAGTGGGAATCATGAGACCTGACAAACAACCTCGAACTGTATGGCAGTGCATGATTCCCATTATCTCTCAAGACCCTCATTTAATTTTCTCTGGGAAAGTGATTCTTAACATGGGACACATATGGGAATCACTGTGGTTCTAGACCCAGATCTTCTGATGTGATTGGTCTAAGAGTGGCCTGGACACTGGGAATTGTTTTATGCTCCCGAAATGATCACATTATGCCGCCATGTTGAGAACCACTGTTACAAGGGGAAGGAGTTGGACTAGATAAGGTACAGCAAATACTGCCCTATCTTCTGCCATTACCCTGTTCTCACACATCCATTGCAGGCTTCACTATTGATTGGACGCTCCTTCTGCTAAGCCTAGATGTCTCACTCTCTTTCGCATCACATCCCACACAATCCCTACTAATAGTTCAGCGTTGGCAGAAGGGATGAGATCTCTCTACTACCAGCATTAGATAAGTTTAAGCTTCCATCTCTAAAAGTTTAGTGCTGAGAATTCCTCTAGAACTGAAAGGTGAAAATAGTAATGGAGTTCACAAGTTAATTCATGAGTGATTTCATGTGACTTGGAGCTATTTCTTCTTGTTTCCTTGCTGATGGTCACACGTGCTTTAGTGTTAATATTGAAGAGTTAACCCACATTAAGGTAACTGGTCTGTGTTTATCCTTACACTTGGCCAATAAATTGTGTTCTGTCTTCTGTAATTGAGCACTCAAATATTGTGATCATCTTAGCAAACCAAGCCACTGTAAGTCTCCTAGAGGTAACAATATAGAAATTGGCTCTATGAGCAATAAAAAATCTAGTTTGAAAACAACAGGGAAGAAGTGATACTTCCTGAATTGTTAAAAAAAAAAATTCCATTGGTTATCATTTTTTTCTGACTCAAATCAAAAGCTATCTCTGTGCATTTAAAAAAAATAAAAACCTTTCTATCTTACATAATTTGGCATCAATATATTATGAATGAGATTTTTTTAATAACTAGAGACTATTCATATAAAGCATTTGCATTATATTAAGGCAAATTATTTCATCAGACATAGTTGAAATAATGGTTTTAGACATAGAGGGATAAATATCATTTGACTAAAGATCAGTTAAGTGGAATGTTTCATTCCTGATAGATGTTGGGTGAGATACCACTATATTACATTTCAACAATAATTCTGTTCTCGGTATTTTCCTGTTCCAAATCAATCTTATTTTTAACATGAGAAGTCACTTTGCCTTTTTAACCAGTATGCTGTGATAAGTTAATAAGTTTCAAAGATGATTAAACATGAGTCCTATAATCATCTCCATGAATATTATAACCTATATGAATTGCAACTCATTTCTAATATACCTTTAGCTCTTCTGTCTAGTGAGCAAACATCATTTTCATGCCTGTGAAAGAAAATTAAAATCTTTTCTTGAGACCTAAAAAAACGAAAACAACATAATTACATCTAAGCTTATTTGAAGTTATCTCATATAACTTTGTAAATTTGAAATATCTTTTATAATTTTTTGCTTTATTTTTGTTGTGAAGGGGAGGCCTCAGTACTGTAAATAAATTCATGGCAAAGCACATGAACAAAGGAAAACTGTTACCTACAGTTTCAGCATCACGCTTTGTCTCTCAGTGTTCCCAGGGCACATATAGAAGAAAATATGCCCCTAATAACAAATTTTAATAGACAACATAATCATATCTGTGCAATTGATAAATGGTACATTCTGAAGCAATTTCTAAGCAATATTCCATAACTTATGATGATAGCTTTAAGTTGTTCATTGAGTGATGAAAACTGTTCACATTCTCTTTTTTTCTTTTTTCTTTTTAAAGGAAAGGCACAGGCAGGCATGAAGGTAAGCAGGGGCAGGCAGGCAAGAAGAGAGAGGAGGAACAAGCAATTTCTATTTATTTAGTTGGTCATCTTGGCTGTTCCCATCAGTCCCATTCTCATTGGTCCCATTCCTGTTGTCCCATTCCTGTCCATCCAGGGACATGAACTTGGACCTTGGCAGGTATGTAGACTGCGCCCAATCCTTACTCCCCCAGAGCACACCAGTACTCTCTTTTTAAAGTCCTTTCTAAGGCAGAGGTTTGAAGAGTAAAGATTCTCAATGTTTGTGTTTCTGAGATACCTCAAGTTGTAACTTTAGATGTAGTCTTTTTCCAAGGTTGATTTATTTCAAAGAGATCAAAACAGAACCAGTTAATACCTTCCCACTAGGGTACCAATAAAGTGTCACAATCACACAATAAAGTGTTTAAAGTGACTCCAAAACACTCAGGACAATAGTTGTCAGTGTTAGTTCCACACAGGAATTACTCGAGAAACTTTAAAGGCCACTGACGTGTATGTAGGTCCCACTCTGGAGATTCTAATCTAACTGGTCTGGAGGGCAGCCTGAGTGTTGAGAGTTTTAAAGTCAACACCATGACTCAAGGCCAAGTACCACAACCTCAGGAAAACATCATGCACCTTGAGATGCAGGAGACTGCAGTGACCAGGACATACTCTTTGTCCCATTATCTCAGTTCTTCATAGCTATTCATTCATATTGCTGTTTGACTTAACTGAGTTAAGAACAAGGAGATAGGGAACTCTGGGAAAGAGAATAATAAAGGAGCAAACCCAGTAACAATGAACTAAACCACAAAAAGCCAACAAACACAGCATTCAAGAGGCAAACCTCCCCCATCACACCCTTGTTGGGACCATTCTGGCAGGAAGCCAAAATGCTGGGTTATAGGACATGGGAGCCACACTCCAGGAGAAGTTATGTTTGGATTAGCCAAGTCAGAAATCCTTAAAGGAGGAAAGACTATCCATTCACTCTGCTCAAGAGGAGCCCCAGATGGAGACAGAACCTATTCGTATAGCGAAAGTGGGTGGTTGCAATGAAAGCAATAAATGGGAAATTCTGTAAATTGATGACCAGCATGTTTGTTTACATTTGCCCCTGGAACAGGAAGAACTTTGAATGTCTCCTCTGCTCCCACTGTCTGTTTTCCACATGTTCTAACAGTGAGCAAAAGGGAAAAGAAAAAAGAAAATGGTATTTTAAGCAGCACAGGTCATAAAACCCTATTGGACAAACACCCCCTTTGCCTGGTACCAGACAGTTCTCCTCTCATGTCGTCACAGCAGCTCGGAATGAAAACACTGACCTATAAAGATCACTTTGTGGTTAACAGTCCCAAAGGTGACCTTGTTGGAATAATTTTGCCATCATCTGGGAACTGTGTTTTCTAGCCCAGCACTGAGTTAATTTAAAATAAATGACCACTTCAATGTATTTCTACCCTATAAGATGGGGAGCAATTTTAATAAAAAGGTAGATGCTTAGCAGAGCAGTGAAACACACACTGAGATGACACCTGTTTTGTACCAAAATTCTGGGCTTTATACCAACATGTCATTAAGTCACACATTTGTTGGGAGCTGAGTTTTGCTCTATAAACAACTCTAGCCTGGGAAGGCCTTTAAGGATTTTCTTGATTTGAAAATGCATTTAATGATCTGTAAAGGGCAAAAGAAAAATGCTGAAATTCACAGCAAATAATAATTCCCATGTTCAACATGGGGAAATGATGTTATCGGTAATCATTAGACATTGTGTTTATCCAGAATCATTCTCTAAGGAGGCTGCCTGATTTGACAACAATGTGGAGAATCACCTTTGAATAAGTAGTAGCTCCCTGTGTTAGCTCTTGAACAAGCCGTGGGGAGGGGGAGTCTCACTGCATGTGCACACATTTCTCCTCCTGACTCTTCACTCATTTTTCTCCTTTCCTAATTTTCTAACATCTCCTATACAATATCAGTTTCAGTGAGATATGGCAAAGACAGCACTTCTCTCTCAAATTTTTTTCTAATTAAGTTTTTAATTGAGGCAACTGTGATTGAACAAAATAATATAAGGTTAGATGTGCAGATTCACTCTTCATCAAACATAGGATAACATACCACACCAGATCACCAGACTTTTAATAGTCTTCCCCCACTGTGATTGGACCCCCACCACCCTCTAGCCCCACCCCACCTCTGATAATCTAGTTCTTTTATCAGTGTCCAAGAATTCCTTTTTGTTTTGTCTTTTCTTTTTTTTATTTGTAGTTCATTTTGAATGAGCTCGTCTGTTTGTCTTTCTCCTTCTGACTTATTTCACTTAACAAAATCCCCTGCTGTTCCACCCATGTTGTCACAAATGGCAATATTCCATCTTTTTATGACTAGGTCATATTCCAGTGTGTATATACATCACATCATCTTTTTCCACAAGATGACATTTTTTCACAGTTTTTCTCTAAATTGATATTTTAATGTAGTAAATATACATTGGCTCTTATGGCTGTCAGAGAAAATTTCAGAATAACCTAGGATGGAGTTCATGCATCATCTTGCTACGGCAAGCAACCCCAAGTGTCCATTGCTGTGGGTGACCCCTTTTGGGCTCAGAGTATTGAACTCTCCAAAGTATCAGATTTCTTATTTTCCCTAACATGCCACATCTCTCAGGCAATCAAGTTTACCCAAATGGAAATCCATGCCATAGGATTTTTCACTATCTTCCCTTGTTTGACTTGTCACTAATTTTTGTCATTTCTTTCTCTGACTTTGGCAAAATCTGTCCTTGATTCAATTCTATATCTCCAGTTGGGAAAACAGACCTCTACCTACCTAGACATGTGAAATCCTGAGCAGTCAATAATTCCATGATCCTTCAGACCAACCGTTCTTTGATATTTGTTCAACATTTATTTACTGTCAACAGGAGCTGGTCTCAGGGCTGATGGTACAGACTTCTTGAGCACGCAAGTAAGTCACACGTGTCTACTCCTCAAAATGACAATGAGAAGAGGATCTTTAACTTCTACCCTAGAGCTTTCCTATTTTAATGTGAGCACAATCAATTTACAGTTAGCAAATTATGAAAGGTATATGCAAACCTGAGTTACTCTGCATTTACAGGTTGGCGCCCAGACAATTCCTACCCATGATCTGTTCATCTAGTATAAAGAATACTGATTTCTCAACATTCCTTTCCACTAATGAAGGGAAGTTCCTATGCCCATTTTCCCTTCCTTCAAAAAAATTCCAATTAATCTGGTTTACCTTGGCCAGACTATTGCTCAGTCTGAAATCCAAAATGGGTTTCCTTGAGCTTCAAATGGCTTATGAAAGAAGAAGGGAATAATGAAAACTCAGTTTCCAGAACTAGTGAAGCCACCATTCCGACGGGGTGTTGCTATGGGTGTATGAGCTCTCATAGCCAAAAGAAATGGATGCTCACAACCATTGAAGGCCACTTGCTGATTCCATCGTGCCCACTTCAGGGAAAAGGGGCGGGGGGGATCCTCAACACTGCAAGGAAACTCTTTCAGTCAGAAGCACATGCAGCTCAAGTCCTACACTCCTAAATGAAGAGAGAATTAAACTGATAAGATAATAATTTCATCCATCACATGTGTCTCTTGGGAAAAGAAGAAATATGCTTCTCCCTTTAAAAGTAAGCTAAATCCATTAAGGGCTTTTCTGTGATGAGCCTACGTAGAACTAGGTCACTTGCCTCCCAAACACAAGCAAAGATTGTGCTGCCAGAATCCCCAGGAGCATCCATACTGGCTAGAGCAACGAGAACTAATCCTGTCTCTGACAGCTGACTGATCACCTCCCGGCAGTCCTCTTAGACTCCCTGCGACTGCTTCCTCGCCTGTAATAAGGGTGAAAACAAATCTTGGTCAATCTCCCATACAATTGTTTTGAGATTCTTGGGGAGAAAGGATATATATCATAAACCAACTTTGCTTTCTGTAACCCACTCTATTTCAAAGGAGACATCAATAAGTGAACTGAATTAATTCTTGTTCCATTGAATCACTCTGAAGAAAAACAATGCACTTTTAATGCAAAGAGAAACACCAAAGCTGGTGATTTTACAGGAAAAAGAGGAATATTTCTTTCAATATCAAAATATCTTTGCAAGAAAATGGTAGCAAAGACATCACCATTTTTTGTTTGTGGACTTAAAATCTCCACCCAATTCACTGTCATCTCTGTTGTTAAGGGAAGTTCTAAACTGACCAAATGTGAATCAGGTAAAGAATTACTTCTCTGCCTGATTCTTCTCCCCAGATTACTCAGGCAGATGGCACTAATGCCGAGACACTCCTTCTCAGGAGAACCCCCTTCCCTCCTCTCTTCTCCACTCTCTGTGATTTATGAAAGGACAACAGTCTTGCACCAAGCTTACCTCTGTCTGCCAGTTACTCTCCCCATGCCCATGCCCCATCCCCATGCTACAAGGTAAATTTTCTAGTAGATCTGTCTGCCCAGCAGACATTCACCGGGCCGTGTTTATTATTGGGAGACTAGCAGTGGGAAATGTTAGTTGCCTTGAAAGTAAGAACCCCTTGACCTGTTCCCTCTCTCGTGGGCCCTGTTTTTTGCCACTGTGTGCTAGGGCCTTAGGCAGGGCCTGTCCTCTCAGGGCACATCAATAGTTCTCACTTTTCCAGGCCAAGAGGCTGGAAAGATAAGGAGACTCCAGGGTCCAATGGAAACCCAGAATCATTCTCTCCTTCCGTGTGTGTGTGTGCATCCCCTGTCAAACTCCCTGCTGCTTACTCCTAAACAGCAGCCAGGGCCATCATGCTCTTTCCTCTTTCACTGAAGAAACAGATTAACGAAGTAGTTAAAAAAAAATGGGCTTTGGGTTCAGATTGCCTGATTCTGCCACATACCAGTTTTGTAACCTTGACAATTAATTCCACATGCCTCAGTTCCTTCATCTGAAAAACTGCAGTTGAATAATTGTCTCTACCTCATTTAGAACAGCACCCGGCACACAGTACTTATTCCATAAACGCTAACCCCTAGAATCACTGGCAGCACTTTTATTCCCAGAGTCCATGTAAGAAAGGCTTCTCAGGAGCCCCAAGTCTCCTTTCGTCCTTGCCCTCACATGCAGCTGGGAGGCAGGTAAGCCAGGCATTGTTCTCAGGTCAATTCACAGCCCTCTCTGCTTAAACGTCCTTCCTCCATGCGGCAGTCAGGACCAGAATTCGAGGCCAAACAGAAAATAGCACATAGGTCCCAAGTGCAAACATCTTAATACCACACTTTATCAAGTTTCTTCCAGTGTTTCCTTATTCTCATGCATTTCCTATTCTCTCTAAAACTCTTTGGTCTCAAGAGAGAGAGGTATTATTAGAGGCAGAAATCAGGCATTCCTGGGTCTCTGGTCATAAAAATCAGCAAAAGAGCAACAAGTCCTAGTTTTATGGTGAGTGAGAACTTTACTGGGTTCTGGAGGCACAAAGATGAACAAGGCTCCACCCTACCTTTTTGGAGCTTATATTCTAACAGAGATTATTTCTCTACAGAGTGGTTCTCTTAACTTTCGTAAAAATCAGAATCCCCTGGAAGATTTACTAAAACACAGATGACTGAGTCCCAAGCTCATCATTTTGGATTCAGTGAGTCTGGGGCCTCAGAATTTGCACCCCTAACCAACTTCTGGGTGATGGTGGTGCTGCCTGCCTGAAAACCACGGTGAGAACCACCTCTTTGTGTGGTTCAGGTGGGCACAGAGGGTCGTGGAAGGACAGACAACTCTACTGTGCTTGGGACACCTCTACAGACTCACAGTCCCCAAGATCACCAGGTGAATACAGATGAATGCGCTGAAATTCACCAGAGACTATGGAACATTTCCTGGAGGACATACCTGCACAAGACCCTAAAGGTGACACGTAGGTAGGGATTAGCCAAGCCTTGTGTGACCTCTGAGTTTGGGGCTCAGAGAGGAGGCCTGCAGCAGAATTGCAGGTTTAGGAGTTACCCATTCAGAATACTGGAATATGGGAGCACACAGTCTACGGCCTCCAGAAAAGTTAAGTCCAAAGCTAGTGGTGCTGTGCACTGATAGGATCTAGAAACAGCAGGAGCCAGCTTAGCTACTCCTGGGTATGTGGGGCCTTCTTGGATCCAGAGTCCCAGGATCCACAAAAGACATGACCAAACCAGTCATCAGATCAAGGACAGATAAGGCAATCAGATGGGGAAAGGGATCTGGAAAAATATCCAGAAAAATAAGAAGGGAAGGCTGTTAGAAAGAGATAGATTTCAATGTGCATTTGGGAGGGAAAAGATGGGAGTGACAGTTTCGCTGACATACAGAGGTCATAAAGTGTAATGAGTCTTTAGAATAAGATAAATCTACAGTCAAGTAATTGGAATACAGTTGGGGAGTAGCAATAGTTGCTAATTGAATATGAAAATATTTTTTATCCTGTGCTTTCAGTGATCTTGGAACAATAATGCATGTACCCATTTAGGGAAATGGTAGATGCCACCTAGAAAAGGGAGTAGAAACATCCAGAGACATATGGAGAAACAAGAGCAGCTTGGAAGAGTGAACAGCTTCCAGAGCATAGCTGGGGCTGTGATTTGGGGGAAGGGCTCTGCGAGTTCTCAGAGCACACATCTGACACTATATCACTATATCACACCCAGTTTGGTACAATTTCAGAGGAAGGAGCAGGTGTGATACCTAGAAAAGAGGTCAACAGGAAGCCCCCAACCTGATTCCTTTTTCTTCCCACTCCTGGCTCCATTCTGCATTATAATGGGGGTCACCCACATGTTTACAGAACACTCCTCCCCTGCAGTTGTCACCACGTGGCCATCCATGAACCTAAAAATGGAGCCACTGGTGGCCAAGGAAAAGACATGCAAGATCCTGGAAGTAGTCTGAGGACTGTTGGCACAGGGAACCTCAGGGAACTGAGTCTCCAAAGTGAGGTCTAGAAAAAGAGCACACCCTCTTGGCCCCTGGACTCTTCACTGGCAAGAAGGGGTATAGCCAGAGGGATACACTCCAAAGTGCAGTGCCCAGGGCAGAGCCTCAGAACAATACACGGAGGAGTCAAGATAGATAATCCTCTGGGATGATGCAAGTAATCTCCCATGACTGATGTCCAATGTGCAGGAAAATGAGACCCTGAATGCTGGGGACATTGAGATTAGAAGCAAAAACAAGGTTCAGTCAGCAACCACTGATGCCAACGTGTGTCCCAAAGGCAGGACAAATGACACCTGCAGTAGATTCAGTGAGGACAGAAACTGGTACATGGAGATAAGTAGGCCAAGACACTTTAACAAAAATCAGCAAGAATCCAGAAAATGCAGGCCAACAAAGTTTACACTCATACACTGGGAGCCATCTTGGAGTGAAGATGGAGGAAAGAGAGACATTCACTCTGAAGATCTAAGTGTTTATAAGGAGACATTGAGTTAACCTGAAAGAAACTTAGAAAAGACGGAGATACATTGTACTATAAACTGGAAAGTATAAGTACTCTTCCCCCATACTTCCTACCCCTTTTACCTGACAGGGTGGTCTCCAAAGCAAAATCAATTCATATTAGTGTTTCCCAACCTTTTACACATATTGGTACATGTAGAAGATGATAGTGCTTATATGGAACAAGGGGAAAACAGATAAGGCAACTGGCTAAGAGACCCCATCCCTTCCCTGATGCCCCATGGGTATAAAGTAATAACTAGACACCCCTACGGCTCATCCCTGTGCTTCAGAACATCAGTGAGAAGTCCTGAATCATTGACAATAAAGAACCTATGTGTTTCTCTGTATGCATGAACAGTTTAATCCACGTCTCATCACTTGCTGAGTGAGTAACTCTAGTCAAGATACTTAACTGCCCAACTTCCCATGGAAAAGTAGAGATAATAATAGCTACCTTGAAAAACTTCTTTATGGGGATGAGATGAGGCAAATATGTATAGTCTTGAGGGCAATTAGTAGAAACTCAGTCAACATTGACTTTTTTTTTGACGACTTATCCTTATCCACTTTCAGGAAATCATCCCAGAGGAACTCAATTAGCTGTATGAACAAAGCTCAAATCTTTGCCCTTGTCATCAGAGCTCTTCCCTGGTAGACCCTGATCTCCTCAATCGCCTGGAAGTGTTTGCCTGAGTGGTGAGCTACAAATCTCTCGCTCCTGGTCTACTGTGTCACCATCCGTTAAACTGCATTTTCTCGACTCACTCATCCTTTGACCTCTAGATCTTGCCCTCCTTACCTTCATAGTCAGCTAGCTCCCATTTTCCCTCTCTGAACCTGTATCCCACTCTTTCCTTCAGGAGCACAGAGGAAAGAAGCATGAACAGCATATCCTAGAGGAAGGTGGGCGATTTGAGAGAGAAGGTCGTGTCAGGAGGCTCTGAGTGTATCTCATAAGTCCTGGCAGATGTGAAAAAGCCTCAGTGACCTGTAAGATTGAGACACTTGGAGGTCAACAGCATTTTTCCTAAAAAAGTTTCACATCTTTCCCTGATGATCAGTTATCGTCCAAATAAATCAGTAAGTCCATCATCTCATGTCCTGGTGGGACTTGTTTTTCCCTTGTTATCTGTGAGCCATCTCATCAAATCAACACTCAGAAAGCTTGGAGACTGAAGATCCCTGCACTGCAGCTGTTAATGTGTAGCAGAAATATAATTAAACCTTTTCATTTAACAATGAATCAACCAAAGCACTTGGGAAAGATGTGACATTTACAGGAACATTTACATTTTTGTGCTAAAATATTATTTTAAAACTTCACACTATATCACCAAATACAGTTCTGGGTGGAATTAAACACCACATTTTATGTAACTTGGTAGCTATGTGTTTTTAAACTTCGGGCTCTTGAAATGTCTGAGTTTTCACTGGAATTGAGGCAAGAAAAACAGCGGAGAGTAGGGGAATATGTACATATGTGAAATGTGTCTTCTGTTCTGGAAAACAGAGCCAATATGAGTGGACTGGATGACCCAGGCAAGCAACTGCAACTGAATGCATTACCCTGAGGGCACACATAGTTCCTAAGAACTGAGAGGTGGGAGAGCTCACCTACTTGACAAGAACTCAACTCAGGAGCCTGACTAGTCATCAATTGCTTCTAATCTGACCTTTCTGACAGCTCATTAATTTCTTTCCTAAACATGCAAGGTGCTAGACAGTCTTCTCTGGGGCTGAGTTAAAAATGAAGCGAACTTTATGAAATATGGAGTTGAGCCACTCCTCTCAACAGATATCCAGAAGGGATAGCTGCTCAGGGAATTCATGCAGAGACAAATGGTGGTCAGACTTGATGAGGAATGGACTGGGACTCACTGCCCCAGCCAAAAGTGTTCCCTGGATTTTAACACCTTTCACACTTCTCTCTTTGTTTTGTATTTATAACTTTAGCACGGTCACCATAACTCAGAGAACTAACTTCATGTTTTCTGCGAGATACTTTGACCACGTGGACCTAACTCATGTCTTACTTTAAATAAATTATTCCCAGTGAATTGTGTATGAAGCATGGTGATGCTTTGTTTTTTAGAAACTTGCATTTTGTAGATTGAGGTTTTCACGTCATTCTCAGTAGAATATTTTGTTTCTGAAGTATTCATTGCAACCTCTTACACCAGGCACGTCCAAGAGAAGACAACCTACTCTTAAGCTCCACTGACCCCTCTGGACTGTTTGTTTTCCTGTGTTCCATTTCTGACCATGTGGTATACTCATTCAAGCTATCTTTAACCAAAAAGTTGGAGATCCTTACATGACAAGTCAGGTTTTCCTCCTAATGCCCTTCCTGGAGCCAAGTATCTCTAGAAGATTTTCATAATGGAATTTAAGACTTGAGAGATGATATATTAATTAGGTTATTAATTCCATTATATGAGAAGATACTCAGAATAACACTGGTTAAAAACAAAATATAAATATTTTCCTTCTCTTTGAAAGTTACCCTCAATCACATGTCACTAACGACTCTATAAACCTCACTTCTGCTGTCAGGAAAGGGGAAAGAGAATGGACGCTCCTTCCTTCTGAAGTTTACAACCCAGAAAGTCACATATCACTTACTCTTGTATCTCAGCAACCAGAACTTAGTGACTTGGCTACAGCTGGTCGCAAGGGACTTTGGGAAGCATAGTCTTTAGTCTGCGATGAATTGCCCAATAATGCACTTGAAGGCTGCTCTTCTATAAAGTAAATTTCCACATGACAACTATGAATCCAAAACAATTTGAGACTTTGGACCAGCTTCTTCCCAGGAACTGTGAAGAGTACTTCCTTTACTTCACAATTCCAGGAAGCAGGATGTAAATAAATAAAACGCTCCATACTTTGGGATCTGAACTTCCAGATTCAGAGAAAATTCTATATAGGTGTGCATGAAAGAATCATCCAGATCATTCAAGGTAAATAAGGAAACATCAGGTTCTTGAAAACCAGATTTCTTGGGCTTGGGGGCCTTAAACCAGAAGGATCCTCTCTGTGAGGAGTCGGACATGCTGAGAAGTGTTTGGTGAAAATCCTGCAGCAGAAGGGACTATGTCAGGTAGTTGGACCAACTCTTCCCATTATCTGATTAACATTATGTGTTGGAAGAAAGAAGTGTTAGTTTCATTGTGAATACTGAAGCCATTGAATATAACACAATATTTAGTAACAAAAGTCGAAGGTCAATTCGTCAAAAGTCACCATCCTGATATTAACCTACCTGGGCCCCTCCTTTAGGCAACTGTGCTTTCTCTTAATTCTCTGAACTAAGGCTGCTAACGGATAACTTCTAAATAACATTTGGCTGGGGACTTAACTGAGAGGTCTCACCTTTGAATTTCACCCTGAATTCAGGAAAGGATATCCAAATGGGAAGCGTTAGGTGCCTTGATTCCTAAATGTTTGTGTTTCCTGACAGAAGTTATCTAAGGCATTGGTTCCTCTCCCCTTACATTGGAATTACCAAAGGAATTTTAAAAACACCAACTTCCAAACTCAACCACACATGTTCTAATTCAGTTGTCCTGAGGTGGGGCTAAAGGGTCAAATGTCTAAAACGTCCCTGAGTGATATAATATAGTCAGGATTGAGAACCAATAATCTAAGGAAACTCCTCCCTGTTTGGTTTTTTTGTTTTTGTTTTTATTTTTGTTTTTGTTTTGAAATGAACCCTGATCCATCCCAATCATTCCAAGATTGTGCAAACAACATTCAGACCCTTTGTCTTCAATAGTTATAACCAATTATCACACACCGGACATGCCAATACTAACCCTGGGAAAGGGTAACTGTAATAAATGGAGGTTAAAAAAAGAAGATGATTGGCTTTGGTCACGCTCTTTTTTGTACAAGAATCCAAAGTACCCTACAAAAGATGTGCTTTGATATAACCCTATGTAAGGACTTGAAATGGATGTAGAAAATGAGATGATTATAGGGACCAGATCCTCCGTCAGTCTTTCTCATGGGCCTCATATTGAAGACTGACTGCCACGCCACCTGAAGGATTTACTTTCCATCTTGTTTGTAACTCCTTCCCTGTAGTAAGTAACCCAACACTCTTCCCAAGCCTGACCACTCTTTGTTCCAAAGCCTTCATTACCCTAAAAGGATATGAACTAGGCCTCCCCTAGAACATGTTGTATCTTTATAATGACACGTGTTCTATTCTACCTTATTTTATACCTGCTTGTATACCAGTCTTTTCCTGCTAATCCTATAAAAGCTTCTTGCAAATAAGCTACCCATCTTTTCATTCATATAGTCCCTAACACAATGCTTTCCATGTGATTATCTCTCAGAAAATATTTCTTGAATTGATACAAATTTCCAGAAGTTTCTCCAGATGGTTCTTTCATTTAGTGTGTGGATCCTAAGAAAAGGAGCCTCATAGCTTATCTTCTGCTTCTGAGCTACATAACCTTAGAAATTCATTCAGATTATTTGAAGGAAGAATCTTCCTTCTTAGGCCTCCCCATGATAAATCACTCTAGACTTGCCACCTATTTTTTATGTAGCAGCACAGCCATCTAGTATCCCAAATGATTTTCTTCCAGCTGCAGTGAGTCATTTGACATTTCTGAAGAGAATAAACATCTCTTTTAAAAGCGAAAAAAAAATCCTAAAGTTCCTCTTTCAAAACCATGGAGATATTGAGGTGTGGGGGGCGGGGGAGAGAAAAGACGGTGTTGGGAGGGCAGAGGTGGACACTCAAAGAAAATTCTTCCAATGACAATAGAGCTTTTACATGGTTACAATACAGAAAGATGCTTTCCAGGTGCCAAGTCATTTTTCAGTTAAACAAAACTCTCTATCTCCAGGGAGGCATGGACCTTCTGATTTGGGTTGTTGGGAGAAGGAAGGAAGATGGGGAAAAAGGACTTTACTGCTAAGCACATTCCTGTTTTCTAAACTTTGAAAAATTAGGCAAACACGTTGCTTCCATGGGAAACAGGAATGATTGCATCCACAGAGTTTATGCAGGCTGACTGACTGATACTATTGTCATAATGAAATGAATATAATTGATGTGTACACTGACATGACCCATTACCATTTACAAATCTTTTTTATGTTGTCTCATTCACCCTGTGACTAACAGAAATTATGATTCCCATTTTACAGAGAATGAAACTGAGGTCCTGGGTGCTAGTAACAAGTTCTTTCCGATGACAACACATCCTGTTATCAGTCAGTACAGGGCTGCAGGATCCCTGTGCATGCAGGCACCCCCATATCCACTCATTCAGGACACAGGGTGGGTCTAGTGACTGAGAGCACAGCCTCTGGAGTCAGACAGACCCAGCATCCCAGCTCTGCCTCTGCACAACCTTGAGCAGGGTACTTATTAACGTCACTGGGTAGCTGGCTCCTAATTTGTAAAATGGACATAATAACACTCACAGGGTTTTCCTCAGGATTAAATGAGTCTGTGAAGTACTTAACACAAGGCCGGGCACAATAACTATCCCTCATGAATGGGAGTTATTAATATTAGTTATAGGCTTCCTATATGAGCAATAGCACATCACACATTGCAAAGTGCTCTATAATTACGGTTTCTGATTAAATATACAGCCTAATGGAAAAAAACATCTGGGAGTTTTCTCTGGTTGAGAGTAAATTCTAATTTCAAGTGAAAAATCTGTGCTAAACCGTTGTACCTCAAAGGGGACTCCAATATTTTTTCAAGATTATGCATTCTGTTACCAAAAGTACACACACTAATCAAAGTTGGGTTTTATTTATTTTTAAATGCCCTGTGTTTAAAATTTTCTACCAATAAACCATGTCTGTTAGATTACCCCACATTTCACTGCACACTTCAATAATCTTTACACATTAATCAGCCACCTTGAGTTTGTCCCTCTGTATTTATTAAGCCTGCATTTTATTATTTCCTAAGGAAAACTTGTGCTTTAAAGTCTTTCTAGAACAACTCAATCACAAAAATGTGCTCCTGGGTGACACTTAAGATATAAGGTTTTTAACCCATAGTGAAATAATTTTAATTATAAAAACAAAACCATGAAATAGAATCCTAGTGACAATTAAACAAATCTCTGATTATCCAACCAGCTTACAAATACCTTCTCTCTCCCTTCTCATTCGGCTTGCAGACCCGGATGTCATCTCATTAAATCAACAGCTCAGATGTGCACACAAATACACCAAATACACTTTCCTCTTTCTACCTCTCTCCCAACATTTAAGCCTCTCTTACATACAGCAACATCAAATTAAATCAGGGGGGAAAATAAATAAGAAAGTCAGGTAGCCAAGGCAAAAAGGAGCAGCTGTAGCTGGTGCTGTCACCAACAATGCCCAGGTGTCAAAAGGAGATTATGTGAATGTGAATGCAGTGTGTGTGTGCAGACACAATTCAACCAACACTGAACTCCTCCCATTTTACTCGGTGTATTTCCAGTACTAAGATACAGGCTGGCACAATGTCTTAATAAATGTTTATCAAATAAATCAGTGAATTAAAAATGCTTTCCACTAAAATCACATACTGTAATACCCTTGGGAATGTTATGATCCCACTCATTCAATATCTATGTTTAAGAATTTGCTTTGGTGTTGAAATGTTACCATTTTCAACAACATGGATTTTGCCATTTTCCACAACATGGACTTACAGAGTATTAGGCTAAGAGAAATGTCAGATGGAGAAAGACAAATAACTTATGATTTCACTCCCATGTGTGATAAACAAAATAAGCAAAAACAAACTCTTAGGTTATGAGAACATAAATGATGGTTACCAGAATGGAAAACGGAAGGGGACAGAAAAGTGGTCAAAAGGGGTTGATTGTATCGTGGTGGGTGAAAACTCAACTTTTGTTAGGTCAGATATAATGCCATACACCTGAAACCTATATAATGTCTTAAACCAATATTCATTTTAAAAAATTTTGCTTTGGTAATTAAAGTTTAATTTTACTTTCTTTAATCTCAAAGTATCATTCAGGTTAAATAATATATGCTTCCTGTAGCAACTTCTTTATGTCATCCATCCAAACTAATCTTCACCTCTTAACCCAAGAGCTTGCCAAAGTTTTTGCAAGACATGGGAATGTGTGTCACACACAGAAGGAAAATGGAGGTGACTGTGCTGACTGATGGGTCAAGAAGAATAAACCAACACTCTCATTCTCCTCAAATCTATTTGGGACTGAATTGTCCATGATCGCCAGCTGTAAACCTTCCCTGTCCTCTGAGCTGAGTCTAAAGAAATGAATAAAGGGGCCCAGGGCCTGTATCCTGGGAATGGCTTGCAATGGCAGGAAGTAACACAGGGCGTTAACTTTGGGCGTACCAATCTCTGATGCTCTTGGGATGTCATTGTGGGAAAGAACTCTCAGTGAGGAATAAAAAAAATAAAGCCAAAGTCATTTTTAAAAATACATCTGCTTTTAGAAAGGGAGGACAACACAGCTCTCTTTATGGAAATGATTTGCAGGGAAGTGGGAACTTTTAGGTGTCATTCCCAGGGATACCTAAATCTACTACCCAGCTAGACCTGACTCTTGTCATCAAGTACAGGACTCATATAAAAAACCCAAAGCCATCATGCCATCCATTTTCCATTTAATTATCAGACTTCTTTGCTTTTAATAATCTTTCATTCTCACCATCTGGAATTGGCAACTGAGAGTTGTCAAGGGTCTTTAATATCTTTCTCTGAGTTAGTAAAATTGGATGAATTTCTTTGGATTGGAATTAATATTTAGGTAGCTCTTTGATTACAGACTCAAACATCTCAGAATGTTTAATGAGCCTGAAAACTGTGTTCAGAATCAGACTATAGAGTCCAACTCTTCATTTTACAGAAAACAAAACTTAGACTTGGAAATACTACAGGCATAGTATGATCTTAGAAATTAGAGTGCGGACTCTTGCATTAAGGAAGATTTGAATTGAGATGATCTTCAAAGGCTATTACAATTTAAAAGACTATGTCTTCCAAAGCACAGCTAAAAACATAAAGAGGCTGAGGATCATGGTGGCTAAGAACAAAGGCTTTGGTTTCAGAACTGGGGTCAAATCCTGGCCCTACTATATACCAGCTGCATACCCCTGGACCAAGTGACACTCATCAATCTTGCATCTATTTTTCTTCATTATCCACAAAGTGACACCAGTGTCTAAACTGCCCCCAGAGGACTGCTGTAAGAGTTAAAAGAAGGTATGTTAGTCAGCTATTATTAGCTCAGCTGAGCCTAATACCTAACTATGTAGGTGTTTCACTGAGTACAAAATGTAACTTTCAGCTGCTTCTGCACTGAAAAAATTCTATGTTAAGTGAATCAATTTGCATGAACCATCCTGTGGAATTCCATCCTTTTAGAGCCTTTAGAGTTTCCTACTATGACAGATTTCTCTTAGAGAAACTGGTATCTGAATGTTTATATTTAATCATTCATTTATTGAGAAGCTACAGTGAACCATACCCAGAGCTACATATTGGGAATAGAAACATAAATCAGACACAGTCCTTGCCATCAGGAAACAACTTGGAGAAGAAGATAGAAGATTGCCAGGTGCTTTATTCACAAAGAACTCCAGTTCATATCATCTCATTGAGAATTTTGAGGGGGTAAATAATTGTGATGGATTGAATTGCATCCCCCTTACTAAAAAAAAAAAAAAAAAAAGATGGGTTGGAGTCCTAACTCCCAGTAACTCAGAATAAGGTGTTATTTGTTGATAGGTGTCCTCATAAGAAAGAAGGGATTTGGGGACAAAGAGAAAGATACACACAGGGAGTTGTGACTCAATGTGAAAAGGAAGGCAGAAATTGGGGTAACACTTCTACAGAACAAGAAGGCCAAAGATTGGCAGCAAACCACCAGAAGCAAGTAAGTAGAGAACAGATTCTCTCTCACAGCCCTCAAAGACAACCAACCTCTTCATCTTTGACTTCTACCTTTAAAACTGTGAGACAATACATTTCCATTGTTCGAGGCACTTGTTTGGTGCCCCTTTTTATCACAGCCTTAGCAAATGAATACAATAGTCTCTGATAGGCCCATTGGGCAATATGATTAAAAGATGCAAAATAAGAGATACAAGGTCTGTAATACAGTGTCATGTTATAATAGCAAGATGAATAAAGCATTGGCATAGCACAAAATAGGAAGTGAGTACTTTTGTATAAGGAGAGTGGAAAGCAAGAGAATATAAAAGAATATGACATTTGAGCTACCTCTTACAGGATGAATACAATCTAGTGGGGAAAGGGTACTTGAGCCAAGGAAACAGCATGAATGAAGGCAACAAGGGCACAGGAGGTTTAAGGGAGAGTATGGCCAGAGAGGGGACTGGGGCCTGAAGGAAATTATTAAAGATGAGACTGTGACCAATCTGCAAAGAATGATATCAGCCTAGTGGAAGAGTTTATTTCTATCTGTCAACAATATAGGTTATCTGCAGTTAAGGAGACTATGCTAAAAAAAAAATTTTAATTAAGACTTTTTCCCCAAAGTGACTCCAGCTGGACATGACCTCACGGTGAATTCAAAAATCTTGTCCACACAGGGAACCCATTACCTGAGGAGACCACTAGATAGGTCTGGATCCCCAAATCCTTGGCCGAGAGCTGAGAGAACAAACACACCTAGTTCAGTGTCAGACATAAGATACTTATTAGACAACAAATGATATTTGTTTAGCTGTGTAATAATTTAATGAGCACCTACTATAGCTAGGCCCACTGTTCTAGGCACTGTGTACTGGGATGCCAACCAAAATTTCTGCCCTTCATTCTAGCAAAAAGAGACATAAAATTAACACAAAAACAAAAATGCATTCAGATACAGAAATGGGTGAACTAGAACAAGTTTAATGGGATAGAGAATATTAGGGGCTTGGATGTGTGCCTGTCATGGAAGTTTTCTCTAAGGTCATTTTTGCTTAATCAGAATGGCATTAAGGAGCTGGTCACACAGATCTAGGAGAGACTTCCCAGCAGAGTGAACCTCATTCCTGCAGTGGCAATGAGTTTGGAGGCTCAAGAAACAGAAGTGCAGTGTAGTTGGACATAGAATCAGTGTGTTTAAAGGTGTTGCTGTTCATCTTAGGAAGCTTGGATTTTATTCTGACTTCAATTAAGTCTTTTTTTAGGAAGGGTGTTTGATCTCACATTACTATATGATTTTTAGATACTGAATTTGCACCTCAGTCTGTATTTCTTATCACGCCACCACCAGAGTTCTAGTGCCCTCCACCACCACCATATTAACTCCTTCATTCCCTTGTTTCCTACACCCTACCCTTCCCGCTGATAGACACAGTACAGTGTCCTCTTTAGTTTGTCATATCAATCACTGTGAATGAGCCTAGGAATTAGAAGAAATATTTGACATAATTTACCCTTGAAAGTACAGGAGTCAAAACAGAAAGATGACTTGGGAGGCATCACAATCGTCCAATTGATGGATGCAATTGACTTGTTCAAGTGGAAGCCAAAGAAATGATGAGGAGAACTAAAATTTTGGGTATATTTTCAAGGGAAAATCACAGGGTTTGATGAATGCTAGTTCATGAGCCTAGTGGGTTCAAAAGATGAGAACTGAGACTGCATTAGTAGTAAATGGTGATGTCACTAAATAAGGCAGAGGGTTCAGAAAGGACAAGTTTGATGGAAAGGTAATAAAGCCAAGAATTCTATTTTGAATGTTTTAATACTGACATACCTATTAGACATCCAAATGGAGATGTCTATTATGTTCATCCAGGAGTAAGAATCATCTTATTGTATCTGTTAAATTATATTCAATCTTACCTTGGGATCAGAGAAAACTAAAACGTTCTTGATTTTGAACTGTTATTATCCCAAAGCTTGATGTTCGCTGTGTTACAGTCTCCCAGATGCCCCACCCTGTCTGCACATTCCTTCCTCCCTCACTCAGAAGTTTGTTCTCATCCCTTCTTCAAGTCAATCTGTGTTGGATAAGAGCACATAAAGTCTCCCATTGCTGCAGAACAAGAAGTATGGGAGAATTAGATTCTTGGTTGGCAGTAGGCAATTTCTAGCTTTTGGGATTCAGAGAGAAGGGCAACAGAGCAAGATTAAAAATGCCTCAAGGCAGACAGAGGAAGTGAGTCATCACTGGCCATGAGAGATAAGGGACTGCTACAGCTGGACTCCATGAAAGAAACATACTGGACACTTCCAACCCCTTCCTTGGAGCCAAGCACACTGGAAAGAAGAATGGAAAAAGACACTCATAGGTTACCCCTTTAAGAGAGTCTATGAAACTGAACAGTATGTTATGGAAAATTCTGTTTTCTTAGAACAGGGAAAACATGAAACTGGGCTTTGTCAGGCTAGAAGCAAGGAAAACCATTTAAAAAAAGTCAAACCTGCACCATGCGCTTGGCTATTCAGATAAATTCACTCATTCAGCTCCCTTCTTTCTAAATTCATCTCTCTCTACTCTTTGCTTCTCTTCTCTTCTCCTCTTCCTTCCTGCAGTCTTCTTTTCTTTTCAGGAAAGTCTTGGTTTGTGTATTTGATGAATTTTGGGGGTGTTTGCTGATGAAACAAGCTCATTCTGTCCAGTTGTCTCAGGTTCTGCTTCTCAGGGGCAGGAGAGATGAGTGAATCTCCTTCAATTGTCCTTCAGGAGCAGCCTCTGTGCTCTCACGTTGATTTTTGAGAGGCTAATAAATAGCGTGCCTCTTCCCTACTGGAATTCTGAAACAATTCAAGAGAAGACACAGGAATCTTCTGGATGAAGATCAAAATATCAACTTCAATACAGATAACAAATAATGTTGGAGGGCATGACCAAGGCCAGTGTGCCTGACATCAACCAGTGACAAATGTATATGGAAAATGGCAGGCTCTACCTTGAGGCCAACCCAGTCTGACTTTTCTCATAACTGAGAACAAATGCGGCACCATTCCAATTTAAAGATTCATCGATAAAGTAAGGCCCTCCTTCTTCTATGGGGTAAAGTGTCACAGACACAGAGGGAAACCAGGTGTTCTTCCAAGGAAGGATCTTCTGCACAGAAGGAAGTAGCAAGAGTATGAAATATGTATTCCTTCTTCACAATATCTCCTACAGGAAGTGGTTCTATGAGGTTGACTTCCAATGCCCTTCCCAAAAGAACGATAGCATCAGTAGAAGAGATGTTTAGGAAAGTTTTCGGATAATTGCCTCCTCCAGTGGCAAGTTTGGTCCTCCTCTGATCTTGTCTCAATATAATCATAAATCAAGAAGGAATGTGTATCATCAATCTTAAAAATCACACAAGCACAAGTAAGCATTTAGAAGTGAACTTGATCATTTCTTCCCAAAACTCTCACCAGGTCTTGATGTCCAGTGAGATAAAATCCAAACACTTAAGGCTGGTATGACATAATCTGCTAATTTTTCCCCGATATCCATCTTCTTCTTACCTTTTTGAATGCAATTCTCATATTCCCTTGAGCGTCAGCTAGGCACAATACTGCTAAGCTAAAGACTACATTTTCCAGTTTCCTATGTGGCTACTTTCTAGCCAATGGGATAGGATGAAAACTAATTAGGACACTGTCAGGATCATGGCCTTAAAAAAAACTATTCTTCTAATTCCCCTTTCTTCCTTCCCATGCACTGGAACAGAGACATGACGGAGGTGAGCCAGATTCAACCAGTCATATCTCAAGGCATAGCGGCACAAGATGAAGATATATGGGTCCCTCAATGACTTTGTGGAGTGGAACCAACCACATCTCTGGGTCACCTGTCAGTTTGGACAGTTACATGTTTTAGAACTAAATTGTCTACCCTTGTTTTTGTTAAAGTGACCAAATCAATAGACTACTATCACTACTGGCACATTAAAGATCTGTAAATTCTCTCCTCGTCATATTATTTCCCCTTTTAACCCTAAATGAACCTATAGGCACTCTTCTCAACTTGCCACATGCATCTTTGCTTTGGTAAGATCATACTGGAAAAGTCCTCATTACTTCTTCATCTATTCAAACTTACTTATCCATCAAGGTTTAATTAATATTCACCTTACCTCATTCGCTTAATGAATATTTAACACGTAATGAATATTTGTAAAGCACTGATTCCTTCCTATAGTCTAAGGACAGTTATTGCTAAATGTCAGCTATTACATGCAACCCTCCAGTCCCCCAGATTTTAGGTCTTCATTTAGACTTCCTGCTATGGACTCTGCCCAGCAGTCTGAATTCCTGGGCACCAACTACATCCCAATTAGGGTGGAAAGCATTTTCTGTGCAATAAAGAATTTGATTGATCTCTGTTCCCAGTTCCTGGAAGGTAACCTCTAACTCCTAAAATTTCCCAAGTGATAGGAGCATCTTTGTCATTCATGCTGGGCCCTAATAGTTTATTATAATCAAGTCACTCTCGGTTCCCTAGATGGCTTGTGCTAAAAAGATGACTCAAGATTGGAGCTGAACATGCAAGAAAGACCAACCATGTGATTAGAAGTTTCAAAAATTGAACCACCTAATCTCAACCTAGCCTCTGGGGAAGAGAGGGTGCTAATGTGGCCAATGATTTAATCATGCCTACAAAATAACATCCAAATAAATACTCTGGACCCAGCACTCAAGTGAGCTCACCTAGCTGGCAATACTCTATGTATTGTCACATACTGATGTACTGGGAAGCTGATACAGCCTGATTACACAGGGAGGGGACATGGAGGCTTTGTCTTTGGGATCCTCCCAGATCTCACCTTATGTGTCTTCTTGTGACTTGTTCTAATTTGTATCCTTTTTGGTGTAATAAAACTGTAGACATGTGTATAGCATATCTTGAATACTGTGAGTAGTTTTAGGAAATTATCAAACCTTAGGTTATAGTATAAGCCCCTAAATTTGTGGCTGGCTAATGGAGTACAAATTTTCAACCCCTCAAATTTTCAACCAGTATCTAAAATGAGAACAGTTGTATGGAGGACTGTGCCTTAAACTTGCAAAGTTTAGTGCACAAGTAGTAAACTAGTCAAAGTAATTAATGGCAGAAATCATGGTATTATGCTTCCTAGTGCTGAGTGTCTGAATTGCCTGATCGTATACTAATTCAATGAATTAGAAAAATACATTGAGCATCAACAATGTACCAGGCATTGAATGAGGGGTTGTGTAAAACACAGACCAATTAATTACAATTACTGCCCTCGAGGAGCTTGAAATCTAATACAAAAGGAAATTACAGTGGTGTAAGTAATCATAGAAGCACGTGCAACGTGTTCCATCAAAGAAAGGATAAATTCTAACATGAAGAAAGAGGGCAGTCAAAGAGAATGACCTCTGAGTTGGCTTTCAAAAGATGGATAAGCATTTGCCTCAAAGACAAAGAGAAGGGAATTCTCCATAGGGAATGCATGTGCAAAGGCACCGTGGTATGAAAATGTACAGTATGTTTAGGCATAACTGAGCTTGTTCAGAATGTTGGAGCACAGTGTGAGAGTGAGAAGAGGGAATTGGAAGAGGTAGAAAGAGGCCTTGTATTCATGCTGAGCAGCTTGAACTTTATCCTGGAGGTTTTTCAAAGAGGAGCCTAGGAACGGGAAGTGAATGATTTTTAACAAGTGTTTTGAAAATGACTGTAAGAGGAGAGGAGGAGAAACTTGCATAGATTTACAACTGTGGCCTTCCAGTAGCCACAAAAAGTTAGCGAGGTTATTCAGATCAAACTTCCAGTTTAAAAAAAAATTTTAATTGATGAAATTATAAAAATAGAAATAAAACACTGGAGATATGAAAATATGTGAAGAATTTCCAGGGTAAATTTTGGGTAAAACCCTATAACCAGAAAAGTAAGTCAAAAATTAGACCTATTAAAAATTGCTTATGGTTCAAGGGCATTTGCCAATTCACAAACACCTGTCCTCAGATTGCCTGTGGGAGACCTGTAGAGACAGGAGTCTAGAGTTTTGGAAGACCCTTCCCATACTGAACTAAGACCCAAAAGAGCTATACTTTTCAGTCAAGCGTAACTAGATCTTAGTCTGTCTACTCCCTCCAGAATTTCTGGAAGCTTCGTGAAAGGCTATTTCAGTGATAAAATAAAAAGGGAGAAGTAAAGGAAAAAGAAAACACAGCTATGATTAAGTATCTGTGGTCAGGGACCAACTCTCTTACAAATTCTATGTATGTCCTCATTATACAGAATCTGAAGCATGATTGACCTTGAACTTGTTCTGAGGTATTTCAAACTAACAGCTTATCTCAAGAGGTAGGGTATCCATGCTAGGTCCCAAAGAATCCTTACAAATAATTTTTCATGAGCAATAACCAACAAGCAGTCAAAAATTACTAGGCCTACAAGAAAGCAAGATGTCGGAACATAAATATGAACCATGAGAAAACACAGACACAGGAACAAACCCACACAGATTGCATATGGAATTATTAGACTCAGATTTGCTTTGTAAAACAGCTTAAATAAATAAACAAACATGAAAATATAGGTACAGACAAGGAAACTATACAAAGTATTATAGCATATTTGAAAAAGAAATAAATTAATAAAATGGAAAAATACAAGAAGCAAAAATACAGCAACTCAACATGCTGTATTTGACTGCAGATTAGACACATAAGTAGAGAAAGCTAGTAAACTAGAAGACATTTTGGCCATCCATCTAGTCAAGTAGAGCCTCGTTTTTTAGGACTTTAGGGCAAAATTGTTCTCTATTCTCTCAATTGCATTATGGTAAATTCCCATAGGTTGAGCTACATTTTTATGCAGCATGTATGGATGTGTCAACTCTACTTCCTTTTAGAAGTGGTGATTCTTGAAATATTTAATATGGTGGTGGATTGCACCCAGGCCTTTGGTCAGCAAAATTCATTCTTCTATTAAGTAGGCATCCTGTCTCAACACTCAAACCAGAACTCTGAAAGAGTGGAAGTTTACCAGCTCTGGCAAGTAGAATTATTAAGCGGGAGATGCTTAATGAAGACCTAGTAGGTCCATGTGGTCATGTGTACTTCTTTTTTAAGCATCAGTATTCTTGGAGCACCATGGTAGCTTAAGCATTATATCTGTGGTTTCAGTGCAGCCCACATAAAGCCCACGCACCTGGGTTTGTGATCCAGGGCCAGAGGAGACAACCAAAGTGAACCACTAAATCAATAATTATATGCTTCTTCTCTCTGTCTTCATGTCTGCCTGTCTACTAGCCTTCATTCCTGCCTGTTTTATTCCTCTTCCAAAAAGAAAAAGAAAAAAGAATCAACATTCTTTAATCACTCCATTATCATCAGCATATCAGCATCCCCTATCTGGTGTTTTGTACTGTTACGTAACTCTCTTCCCAGCTCCATATGGCACCTGGAGGACTGGGGAAATTTATCTAAAGTTTCTATGAGTAAAATTACAGGAAGTACCTATTTGCCCTTTGTTAATTGAAAATAAACTACTCCAAAGGGACTCAACCCTTTGAGGGCTGCCATGGAAACTCACTCACTAGAGGCTTCAGCAACTGCTCAGGCATTTCATTTCACCCGTAGCAGAATGTAATCCAGGCAAAGAAATACTCACAATATTAAAACATGTGTTCACAGAACTTCATGTTCATTTTGTCAGGTACAGGCATCACTTTCTTTCTCTTTGAAGATGCCCAACTGGAGTATCAAGAGAAATGACATCTGAAGACTAACATCACAAACCAGCTGTGAAGAGGGGCATGCCTGCAGGAAATGGGGGAGGGTAAACTGTTTGGAAGTCACCTGCTTCTGCCCCTTGAAGAAATGGGGAAGCTCCGGTCAGGATACTAACCAGAGAATTTTTGGGAGGGAAATCTCTGATTCACCCTCTGCTCTGATCATAAAATCATGCATCCATGGCCAGAATTTGGGTGTCATTTAACCAAAACAAAGCCAATGATATTTTTAACTCCTATGGAGAACCAAGGAAGAGATTAATAAAAGAGGAGGGGATGGGGAAATCTCTTTGAAGAAGACAAAGCTTGGGCATCTTTTATAGTCTCCTACTTGTCCAGAATCCAAACCTCCTGGCTATATTACTAGAGCATTCAGAGGTGGAAGAAAAAATGAACAATTATAAATCCAACATTTTTAGAGAGATGGAAGTGAGATCCAACGATGTGCATGAACGCTATGTTCCAAGTACCTAGTGACAAAAGCAGACCCAGAACCTAGATTCCCTGACTTTACCAATGGCACTGGCCAATCACTGACCCTTCCTAGCCCCAACTTTCCAGCACCGTCATCAACAAATTCTACTGCTACCTTATTTTATCCTTCTATATCTTGTCAGTGCTACCACGGGGTCACAAGCCCTTAGCACCTCAACCCAAGACAAAAGAGGAAGAAGGTCATTTTGTGCGAAGCCCTTGGCAAACAGGAGTTTAATCCTTGCAACAAATTGTGAGGTGAGTAATAATTCCTGTCTTACATGAAGGAACACAGGCTTAGAAATTGAGAGGTCATACAGCTGGCAAGTGACCAAACCAGGACTCAAATCCCTCATTCCTCTGAGCCTCACTCCCTACCTCTGCAGTATGCTGCCTCCCAGGATATTTTCAGTGGTTTCCCATTTAGACCCCCTGTGTTTGTTCTCCTCCCATTTCAAACCATCTTATACCTAAATTAATCTTTTTAAAACTTGTTTTTAAACATGCCACCCCCTTCTTCAAAAGCCCAATCCCTTATCATGGCATTTGAGGAGCGTCCATGTCTAGTCCAACCACCATGTCCCCCAGCCTTGTCTTCCAAGACTGGTGCATGTTCTGTGGATGTGTTTTCATGCCTCTTTCCCTTCCTCTAGAATGCCTTTTCCCACCTTTTCTTCCTCCTCCAAACACCAGCATTGGTTCCTTTATTTTCTCAACACTAATTGAATGCCTACTAGTTCATCTACAAGACTTAATACCAAGAGGCAACATAGTTCAGGGGGCAAAGCACAGACTGAAACGAGGTGCCTGATTTGACTCCAAATTCCACCATTAGCTACATGACCTTGGACAAGTTTCTCAACCTGTTAGTGTCTCAATATCTCAAAACATAAAATGGGAGCATTATGACTCCTACTTAGAAGATTATTAAGAGGATTAAATTAGTTAATACACATGAAATGAAGCATGGACCAGAGTCACAACACAATGAATAAATGCTAGTCACAGTGGCACTAGGCACCAAGCACTGGGCTATAAATCGTTCCTGACTTATGATGGCTTGACTTACAGTTTTTGACTTTACAATGGTACAGAAGTGATAAACATTCAGTAGAAACTGTGCTTTAATTTTTGAATTAAGGCATTCTGTTTTTCACTTTCAGTACAATATTTAATAAAGTATATGAGATAATCAACACTCTATTACAAAATAGGCTTTGAGTTATATAAACACATTAGCCAACTGTAGACTGAGGTAAATGTTCTGGTACATTTAAGATCATGATATTTAGTAGGTTAGGCATATTAAATGCATTTTTAACTTATGACATTTTCAGTTTACAATCATTTTATTGGGATGTAATCCCACAGCAAGTAGAGGAAGATATGCAGTTGCCAGGATACAGAAATTAATAAATTATAGTCAGTCCCTCTCCTCAGGCTACCGAGAAAGGTAGGCGTGTCAGTCAGTTACAGCTCAGTGGTCTGAGCGTTATCACAGAGGCTGATACAGAGGGCTGATAGGTGTCTGAAGCAGGGTAAGTCTCAGCAAAGAAGTCAGGCTTTAAAATGAAAGAAGTACAGGTGTTCCTCCTAGTGGTATCTAAATAAAGATGGCATGATCATTTGGCGGATTCAGGGAGATCCAGCTGGTTGCCTGCTAGCTGGAAATGAATCTGGAGAGACAAGCAGGGGCTGGAAAGATAAGTAGCGGACTGACTTCAGAAAAACCCTTTGTTGTCCTGACAAAGGTTGGAGGCAGAAAAATATTCACCCTCGACGATAATAATCTTAGCCACTTCCGCTCTGCTTTGGAGCAGTCACTGGATATTTTACTGACATGACATTCATTTGTTAGCTTGTATTATTTCCAAGTAACAAGCGGCTCACACAAGCTTTCCTGAGCAGCTCTATTATGCTGACCTGCCAATGTCCCCTTTCTGATGCTTGTTGGTGTGTCTGCTGTCATGTAACCCTACCACCTCCGTTAACCAAGGATTCCCATATGACCTAAAGGCACTTATCTGTCAGCTGGCCAGTGCTCTAGGAGGGGACCTCACGGCGCCACTCAGTGCCCAGAGTCCCTCTCCTTGGAAGTCTGAATGTAAAACCTACAGAGAAGAAAAAAAGACATAAAGGCAGAAGCAGAAGAGAAGTCTCACAATAAGCAAAAAGCAGAAGGCATGAGGTAGAGAGAGGAGTGAGTCCGTAAATCCGACAGTGAAAGCTTAGACTAAAATAGATGAACCACCATAACATGACATACTAGCCCAGGGAACCAGTAAGATAAGCCCTGTTATATCCCAAAACGTGATCTAATTGCCAAAGAGTATCTTTGCTTTTTGTGAGTTCAGGCAGCGTAAGGCCTGAAACAGATTTTCATTTTTCTTACTTCCCTGAGCATCCTCAAAAGGAAGTCCAACAATGGTGAAAGATACTTGATGATTTGGTGGAGGGCAGGGTGTGCTGACATAGATCTGAGAAATGGGGAGACTGCACATTTGGGGAAGCTATCTGTGAGTTTATTTTAATGTGCAAAATCAAAGGCAATGCAATTTTTTTAAATAAATTTTAAAAAATAAAAAAGGAAGTCCAAAACACCCTGAGCTAGAAGTCTCTTTCCCTTGCAACCTGAATGAGTCTAATATAACAAGGACATGTCCTTTGAGCCCAGCTAGATGGTATTTTCCACAAGTGTTTTCTCATGGAACAGCCCAAGAATTGGCAGAAAAGTAGGAATGAATACAGCTTATTCAGAAGCATTACAAGTATTTTCATGGGAGGGGACATAGGCAGCCTGCAGGGGGATGGTGAGACAGGAGGTGGGCGGGTGAGGGAGGGGCCCAGATCCTAAGAGACCAACTCTAGTAAGGAAACTGGGCTGTATCCTGGGACTGGGGGGCTTTGTTTAAGGGTTTAGAAAAAGAATGACATGACTCAGTTTGAGATTGCAGGATAAAATAAACCTTCATCTAATACTCATAATATACATCCAATACTGTTATCTCCCATGCACACGAGTGTATCCATGATGGAAATAAGACACAAAACATTTGAGACTTAAAGAACGCTCTATATGACCAGGAAATAAATCCAACTTTCCCGGAATAGTCACTCAGTCAAAAAACAGAAAACAACGACATGCAGACAAATGACAAAGTAAGTCCCTCCAACAGAACAGCCTTTCTGACATTTATTTCCTTGAGATGAAACACACACACACGAAGAAGACTCAGAGCAGAGGGTGACTTTTCTGAAAAATGTCTGTGACATGGGACATGCGTTTCTCTAGGGAAAACACTCTCACAGCGGTTTAATGGCAAAGGCATACCAGTGAGTCTCTTCCCTACTTTGCCCTGGCCCAAGTCTCACAAATGCCTACTTCTACCCCCATACCATCAGTTACTGGAAGTGTCCAGGAAAACTGACTACCAGAGATGCCTCAGAGACGCAGGACTCAGAGCTGCAGTGAGAACTCGGGGTCACATGAGCCTCCAGGCCCATTCCAGCTTCCAGAACCCAGCCTTCATCTGCCAATCATTTCCTCTACTTCGTGTTGACCTTCTCTCCTTCAACTGACGCCTTTAAATACCCCTGTGTACTTGAGGAAAATGGTTAGCTGCCAACCCAAAGAACACAGACTTCAGAGGAAAGGGCCGGTGAGCCCCCTCCCCTCTCCTGAGTGCCTGCTGGGTGTTTGCATTCTTTACAAGGGGGAAGGAAAAGACCCTGACAGGTGATTCCCACTCACCTCCCGGTGGGGTTAATCCAGGCGCTCTGTGCGTCTTCCTCCACCATCTGTTCACGCTGCCTGCTCTGAGACTCGGCGTGGAAACACACTGGTTTTCATCCTAACTCAGAGGCTGTGAGATGGTTCGTACCTGCACAGAAACCCATGCGAGTTGGCATTCAAAGGAACATCAGGAGAAGGCACAGAAAGACAAGCAGTGGAGGCACCCAGTTGTGAACGCTGACCAGCTTCCATCACGGCGTTCTACAAGTGGTCATTGGACTGTAGTACCTTTTTCTTCTTTTCTTCACAGGTTAAACTCCATCAAATTTGAGGCAATGCTAACACAAACTTCTCTTCATTTCTAAGCTCCCACTGATGGCAAGCTCATTTAGAGACAACATCAATAGGATTGAAATGCGACACAGTCGTGCATCATTTAATGACAGGAATACCTTCTGAGAAATGCATGAGATGTGTGTTGTTTGGGAGTTTCTTGTTGTGCACATGTCCTACAGCACTTCTGTGTAAATTACTGTGCACCTGGGCAGGTTACTGTGCACCTGGGCTATGTCAGAGAGAGCTATCATATATGCGGTCTAATGAGGACAGAAATGTCCTTAGATGGTGCATGACTGTAAAAGCGCAGACCTTTGAGGTGGGTGCCTTGGCCTGGATTTTCCTCTTGTTCTCAGTTCCCTTTTTCCACTCCGCCCCTCCTCAGTTCTTTCTTTTCAGTGTTTAGCCTTTGGTCAATTTACTTGGGGATCCTCATTTCTGCTTTATTTTTCTGATGTCTTTTCTCCCTTTCTTACCACCTCTACCCTCAAACATTTTGCCCTTCACGCTTTCTTCTGTCCCTTGTTTCTTCCTTCTCTTCTCATTTCCCTTTCTTTTGTCTTCCTATCTCTTCTCACTCTTCAGACAGAGGTGTGCCATGGTCCCAAGGCCAGTCATATTCCAGTGTTAGCAGCAGACGCCACACCAGCGCTGGCTCCTCAGAACAGGTGTTCACAGTGCAGCTGGGGTATCATACGGAAGGTTCTCTGCTTCACCACCAGCTGGTGGGTTAAAGGACGTAGACGAGGGACAAAGGGGCAGAAGCATGGGAGAGCCCTGAGGAGACTCCTGGCAGTGGCTAATTTATTACATTGGCATCCAGAACCATGTGAATCTCTTCATGGTCAAGACGACTATACAAGATGTACTAGATCGAGAACACAAAAAAACAGCCCCAGACTTCCAGAAGCCAGCGTGAGTCTATCAGCCACGACTTGGTGTTGGCAGCAGCTGGCACACACAGGGAGGTCACATTAACTAGAAACCATCTCACAGAACACCAACTGCAGACAAGGCCACTCTCTCGCCACGACAGAGCAAAGCAAAGCAAGGTCATTCCAGAATCACAGCTGAGCACACTAATCTATAAATACTGTCGAAAGCGCAAACATGATCACACATGCCCCTACTGAGGAGCTCCTCTCCTTTAACAATTCCAGCTCCAGGCTCCAGTCACTCCTCCCACCTTCTACAGAAGACCAGTTAAGATGGTCAGCAACAGCATGACCGTCACCTGAAAACATCCAATTCTGATTTTTTGAACCCTCCCCCAAATCCTCAAACACAAGCCCAAATCCTGCAGTAGGTTCTTCCTAACACCCTTTAACACTGAGACTCCCCACAGTTCCCCATGGGGTGTGCTTCCCTCGTTTTAACAAGCAACAAACCCAGCTGTTCAGCCAAGTATGTTCTCATGGTTTGACTAGAGGTCATCGACAAGATGCATTTGCATCCTGCCCAAAACCTTGAGACCAATTGAGGAAAGGATTTCTAAAAAGGAGGACCTGAGCCTCCAGTGAAGACTGGTAGCTTGTGAGGAAAAGAAAGCGAAACTGGGCCTTACATCAGGACTCAGCCATCCAGCAAAATCAGTTAATCATGAACTGAGGAATCTATGAAATTTAATTAACATATAATCTAGTTACTGATAAGCTTAATGAGAGATACACAAAAATGCAGATAATGGATTGAACCATCTTCTACTGAGGTGTGAAGACTTGTGTTCAGTTAGGTAAGCTAACAGACCCTCCTGTTAGCCCCAGAGTATCTTCCACCGCCAGTGCCTAAAGAATTCCCCAAAATACTTTACCTTCCCCAGGCTTCCCCGCTCCATGTGTCTCCAAATACCTTACCTTCCCATGCACTGTCCTCTCCACATGTCTATATGACCTCTGTAACCCCAGCAATCAGAGAAATAGATGAGACTGAGCAGGTCTCCCACCTCATTGACAGGCACTTCTCAATAATAAACCTACTTTCTCTCCACCATTTGTCTGCTCAAGAATTGGCCTTCAGGGTGGCAAGCAGCAGAGCTGGTAACTGTAACACAAGGAGGGTTTGTTCCCCACCCTATCCCACTTGCCATTTAGTAATCCTAGAAAATCCCAAGAACATGACAAAGAGGGAAGTCTCCAGTAATGAGAGCACAATACAATGGCTTCCAGATCAGGCTGGGAAGATACTGACCTAGCTGGAGAGTCCTGGCCTAAGGCCTCGGGGAGGAAAGCGTGCAGTTGGATGTAGAGGGTCACTTTGCTGGTTTGAGAGTACATGTCCCCCACCTGGCCCTGCTCTCTACCTGTCCCAGAAGAATTTCAGAGCATCTGTGGGATTGCTCTTTCTGCCTTTACCACAGCCCACGTCCACTGCAGAACTGACCCTACAGCCGCACTCTGACCATGTCTTCTTTGTTTTTCTTTAAATTAATATTATTGAAGGAACATTGTAAATCCACACCCACATTTAATACATCACAATGATCATGTTTTCAAGTTTGATTCAGGAGCTTCAGCGGGCACTATTTTCCCCTTCATTATTGCTTTCAGCTAACACAAGGGTAAAGGCTTAAAGCAAGCAGAAAACATACCCGACCATCACAGCAAATGACCAACACCTACCTTTTAAAACACACCTTGAAAATCAACTCTGACTTTCCAGGTACCTACATGGCCATACTAATGCCCAAGTTCATGTAACAATTAGTTATAAAGCAGCTCTCTTCTGCTTTCAGACACTTGAGTGAAATATGCTGCCTCCGAAAGACATATAATTGCTAGATACTAAATTAGCCACAAACCAAGGATTGCTCCTAAATTATTCAAGATGTTGGAAAGAATGCATAAACAAAACAGATCAATCAAAGAAATCAAATACATACCCTGCAGTTTTGAGACAATTAGGTGAGAAATATTCTGCAACTGAACACTAACAATTATTCCTCCCACTGAGTGATATCAGAAAACTTGGAAAATTTAAGAGTGGTATCGTATCTCCAACCCACAGAGTAGAAGGCATCATCCTGAGCACTGGATATCAGTAAACCTTGAGAGAATAATAAAACTACAAAACAAATGCAAACCTGAGGAAATCAGCACCTTTCAAATAAAACACTGGTTATCTCCATGTGTGAGTTTATCACTAACAGAAGCTCTGTCCCCATTTCAAAGTTCTCAAGATCCCTGGAGTAACCTGGGAATGCCAGCTAGATGGGCAGCTCCGCTCCCGGCAGCACCCGGCCGCCCACTGTGGGACAGTTTACTGAGCAGCTGGAAGGTATTGGGAGAGAATCTTGGCATGCTACGGAGGTATTTTCTCTGTGCTCATTAAAAAGATATTATTAATTGGGATAACAGAGCAGCTATAACAAATAAACCTCAAATTTCCAGGGACTGAATAGAATAAAGGTTTCTTTCTCTCTTCAGTAACATTCCAACGTGGGTGTTCCTGGCCAGTGGGTAGCTCTCCTCCCCGTGACAATTTCCATCTTCCAGCTTTACCACCCCATCCAGAGGGGTGTTTGATTACCCTCTAGAACCTCTAGGGAGTGTCTTAAATTCCTGCTGCCCCACCACACCCAGGCCACTTTAATTGGCATCTAAATAGGCAGTGGAATTTTTTTTTCAAGGTTTCCAGGTAATTCCAATGAGCCATAAAGATTGAGACCACGGCATTAGGGCCCCCAGAATCCACCACTTCCGAGCTAGTAGAAAAAGAATGAGGGACAGGAGAAGAGATCCTCACTTTCGAAGGCACCAGTCCATGTGACAGACATTTCTCTGCTCACTTTCTGTTGTTGGGAACTTATGACTCAGTCATGTATGCATGAGGACTGGCAAATGCATCCCTCCCTGGTTTGTCTCCTCCCAGTCACATTCCCACAGTGTGGAAGTAAGAGGACAGAACTTTGGTGGGCAGCTCACCATCCTGATAGAATGGTGAGTATATGAGAGGGGGAAGGGGAGAAGAAAAGGAGTTAGGAAGAAAGAGACAGATGAAGGGAGAATCATGACTGTTCAGAAGTCAGATATCACATCGTCCCTTGCCGCATTTGGTTCACTGCTCATCTGAAAAGACAACTCCACCTCCTGTCAAGTCTTCCTTTCTGTTCTGGACATACCACTTTCCTTCTGGAACCAGAGTTTTCATTGTAGATTGAGCTGTGTTTGGTGGGTTCCCAAAAGCACAATCTTGTAAATCAGTGTACTGTTTCTGAAATTGGTATGAAACCAAAATCACAAACACTGGGAGGCATTTTCATCTCCCCAACTCAGATGAGAGACCCTGAAAAATCAAGATTATGTGACCATGTTTTACCAAGGCTTCTCCCCACCAAGTTGTCAGCATTATATTTTAGGAGGTGGATGTCGGGGGTCTTAGGTACTTCAAGTCCACTAGCAGAACCCACATTAAGAGTGGAGATATCGACAGTTAAACGGCAAAATGAGGTAGCCGCCAAGGAGAAGACTTGGTGGAACCCCATTGACTGGGCCTCCGTGTTTACAGCCAACATGGAGCCCTATTCAGCTAGCTTTGATCTGGAAATTTCTCTTTTTACCAGTTGAGCCAAGGAAAGCGTCCTTTCTCCATATCACAGCCTAGGAGAAAACAAAGGAGCAGAACCCAGAGGTCGGAGACAGGGGAAGGCAAAGGCCAGCTACTGACAACAGAGAGCACGCCCCAAGCCTTGAGAAAAGAGCCTGTTACATCCATGGTACTGAGCAGCTGGAAGGTAGCTGGTGTTTCTGCTAAGCATTTTGAAGGGCATTAGCCCCCTTTAGAGGCATTAATGTAAGCTGAAAATGAACTTGGAGCAATGGCAGAAGAGGACTGAGAATTCTCTAATAAAGACCCAACATAAGCAATCAATAGACCCACTGGTAGGTTGGGACCAGAATAGTCCAGGCCACATGAGAAAGGGTCAGCACCTAAGAACAGTGTAAGGAAAAGATGCCTCCATCTCACAAGGACTGCACACTTATTGACCACACTTTCTGAGAAGATTAGGAAGTGGAATACTAACAATACTACTGAATGGTATTGGTGATTGTTGCAAATGATGGAGCTTGGGTTACCCCTAGATAATCTACATGTATTGACTCCATAGTGGAAGTTCCACTACCTTTCCCATACGTTACCTTTATAGAGCAGAGTAGAATAGAGCATCACAGCCCTCCAGATATGAATACAAATCAATGCCTAGCTTGGATATGCCCCACCAGACCCATACAATCAAGATCTCTGTCTCCAGAGTGAGGCATCCAGTTTAGCAGCTTCCTTTTTAAAGGACACAGCTATTGGCAGTATCTAAAGAGAAAAAGAATGAAAAGAAGGAAGAGGAGAGAGAGAGAAGAAGAGGAGGACAAGGACGAGGACGAGGAGTAGGGAGAAAAGGAGGCAGGGAGGGAGAAAGAAAAAAATTCTCTTGTTCCTGGGAGGGAATATGACATACTGAAAATAATAAGAGATTCATGCACAAAGAAAGTATAGGACCCATGTAGACTAAGACAAACAATTATTGTGACCTTGGAAAAATGCTTTAGCATCTCTGGGTTTCCATATCCTGTGACATGAAAGAGATAGACTTGAAAAATTTAAGTCCCCTTTCCAGCTCTGTAATACTTCCATTAATGGTGAAGATAATTATGGAAAGATGAATTTTACCTAAAGTCAGCTGGGTGTCTTACAGGAGACAACATAAATCTCTAGTCATTTGTAAATAACTTATGTAAAAGAACTCAATTCCAAAATTATATGGCCTCTGCTTTCTCCTTTCTATTCCTGTTCCCCTTAGCTGTTAAGTTGCTTATTAAGGTTGCCACTGACCAACAACAGGAGAAAAAGAAATTGAGCTAAAATATAATCATTCGGTTTTCCTTACTTAGCAAAGAGCAAATCTTGAGTTACAACATGTTGGTAGGTACCAGTGGGGACTCAGTACATCAAAGAAAAAAAGCAGGAGGAAGGAAGTGTCCTAGGCGTGTAGGGAGAACAGCATATAATGACCATCTTTCCTCACTGTCTGCTGAGGAGACCTAATAACTTGTGCGGGCATTTAATTGGGTGATTTCTCACCATAACCCAGATCTGATGTATGTTTTCCCATTAATGTCGGCATCTTCTCATTCCTACATGTTTGTACTTCATTCTTTTTGTACTGTTTCACACTACACATAAAAAGGGAGCAGCAATTATGTGAATCTGACCATCTCGCAAGCATCAAGCTCAGTTGGTCAACATAGTCCTGATGACAGGGTCATCTTCTAGGAATTTTGTGTTCATGAGTTGTTGGGAGCCCTGAGCCCTTAGATATAGTTACACTCAGAGCTGCAAATCTAAAGACGGTTCACAGCTGCAGCAGAGAGTGCCAGAAGATGTTCACTGTCTCTCAAAAGTCAAACCTCTACTTCGTCATGGAATAAATTAGGATAAGCTAAGTTGCCCTTACAAATAGCTACAAAGATTTAGGAGCCTAAAGAACAGGAAGTTTAATTCTTTCTTCTATGAAAATCCAGGTACCCAGGTTAACAAAGCCTCTGTCATCTCCAGAAGGGAGCTTCCAAGGTCTCCTTGAGAACTGCCATCCCAGTCATCCAGGAGAGAAGAGGAGCATGAAGCAAACAGGGAGAGTTTTATGGGCCAGGCCTGGCAGCTGTACCTGTTACAGCCTATTGCATTCCAGTGGAGGTGACTTAGACACTTGGTTCCACCTCAATGCACAGAAGGCTGGGCCATGTAACTCTCTGTGCAACCAGAGGAAGGATGAATGAATTTTCATGAACAGTTTGTGGTCTCTACCACAGTGCTTTTTTGACTACAGGTTACAACTCATTAGTGCATCATGAAATCAATTTAGAAAAGATATGTTAGGATTTCTAATGAAGTAGAAAAGAGAAGGGAAGAAAAAAGAAGGAAAGGGAATAGACAGGAGGAAAGGAGGTAAGGAGAGAGAAGGGAAGGGAGTAGAATTGCATGTAACGAGGGTAAGTACTATTTCATGAAATCTGTGTATTAAGTGTACATATGTGAATAAGTTATAAAGACGGCAAGCCCTGGTGGTCAGTCGCCTCCCAATAAGTGCAGGCCAGTACCCATGAGTTTGAGTCCCAGGTCCGGGGTGAAACAACCAGTGTGAAGAACTAAATAAAATGCTTCTTCCACCTCTCTCTTCCTACCTGCCTACTTGTCTCCATTCCTGCCAGCATCTTTCCTTTAAAAAACAAAAAGTTATAATTGCAAGTGAATTTCTTACTGAGTCACATAAATGTTTGAAAGTCAACAGTTTATTCTTACTTTCTTCTTCAGTTTGTTGTTTAAAAATCTAGGAAGATGAGTATTTGTGCTCAGCCCACGGAGATGTCTCATGGTAACATCACACTAACACAATTCACTATTCTCTGTGGAGTGGAGTTCTGTCTGAGACACCACAGAGTGGGAGAGGTGTGTTTGTTCAGTCACTTATTTGTTTCAGAACAGAACAGAACTGGATTTGAAGTCAGAAAGCCTGGCTTCAGGTCCCTCTAGGTTCTGTCCATCAGTCATTCACTCCACAAATATGTCCTGAGCACCCACAATGTACCAGTTGCCAGGCTGGTGCTGGATATAAAGCTTTAAGCAAATAATCAAGGCCCCTGCTCTCACTTTGTAGTTAATGAGACATTAACAATGAAACAAACCAGCTAACTACAGAATGTGAGAGTCATGTTCTATTAACTTCATCCTGCCTCTATTTCCTCATTTTTAAAATGTATATTGTACAATCACAGCTCAAAGGTATATGAGGGCACTTGGAAATATTCACACTTAGGTAAACAACTATTTATTCAATGATGATTTGCTGAACTCTCATCCCATGCTCAGGAGTGTGCTGGGACCATGGAATTTAGTAATTAAATCAAACTGCCTTGTTATGAAACAGTCTCACCTAGTGTTAGAAGTTGAATAGTATTAAATATATATTTATACATATACATATATATGAAGTTGTAACCTCCAGTATCTCAGAATAAGACTTTATTTAGAAATAGTCTTTGCAGATGTAGTTAAGCTACAATAAGGTCATTGGTGGGGGGCCTTAGCCCAAAATGACTTGTGTCCTTATAAAAAGAGGAAATTTGGACAAAGACACACATGCCAGGAGAACATAATGTAAAGATGAAGGCAGAGACTGGGGTGATGCGTCTACAAGACAAGAAAGGTCAAGGGTGGTCATCAAACCACCGGAACTAGGCATGAGACTAGAAACAGATTCTCCATCAGTCCTCAGAACGGATCAACCCTGCCGACACCATGATCTTGGACTTCCAGCCTCCAGAATTGTGAGAAATTTCATTTCTTTCTTTTTATTACTTTTTTAATATTTTAATATATAATGATTAAGATTGTTGAAAGGTTTTCTATATGCATTAAGCATATGTTTGATATGCAGACTATTGTCATCAATTTCATATAAGCAATTTCTATGTTAATTGAGTTTAAATCATTTAACAGAAATTCTGCTGCGTAAGGCTCCAAGTTTATGGTACTTTGTTGGAGAAGCCCCAGGACACAAATATACCTAGAAACCTACGTCCAGGACAGCAACTCCAGTCTAGACAATTCTGCAACAGGGTTCCAGATCATTCCTTGATGGATGGATCCTAGGAGTCAAGGCTATCTGCTGAGTAGAAAAACCGAAAATGAAGGCCAATTTGTGTCCAGTACTGCTCCTTCTCATTTTCCCTACCACATTTGCTGGAGTAAAGAAGCCACACAATTATTAACATCATTATCAACAATTCACGTCTGTAGATCTTCATGAGAATTAGATTTTAATGTTTCCTTACACCGAGTGCCGGGTGCCAGCTACACCCAGCTAATTCAGGGTGACAAAACTGGTTAAGTCTTTGCCTGATTTATTTTTGCTCCTATAGAAAGTTGACACTTTATTCATTAAACTACTCCCTTTAACATGTTTCTAAATCATTGCTTTCCACTCTGATCCGGTCTAGTTTTCATTTCTGCGTTTCAGCTGGAATGACTTTCATAATGAATTCTTTTTTTACCTGACAAGAGAAGTTAAAACCTCCCGCTACTGAACAGTTAAAAGGGAAATTCAGGCCCTTTTTTGTCAGGCTGTTTATCATATCTCGCAAATACTCAAATCCATTTCCTTTGGAAAAGGTTTGTCTTTCTATGACAGGCATATAAAAAGGTTTTATTACACTACTCTATTCATCGGAGCTGCTCTGCCTGGAGATAAAAAGGAATTCATTTTCTGGATTTTCCTTGAATGTCAGCTCTATAGTTTCCTCCTATTATCAGGGTTCTTAACCCAAAAAGAATGGAGGAGAGGGAGCATTCAAGTTAATATACAATATCAAGCTCTATTTTTGACTAACAGGAATATCAAAAATCTCACAATAAAATATGAATTTAAATGAAAGTAGTAAGTAAAGACAGAAAAAAAAAAATCTCTATAGGTATTTAATAGCAAACAAACACTGGGTTCGCTTGAAACATACTATGCCACATGAGTTCCCAAGTCTGAAAAATCCCATCAGCATCATTTCCTAAACCCAGTCTGACTGTTCTGCGCAGGCTTCTTTGTGTGCAAATTAGATGGGCCTCTGGCTAAAATGTAGATGGGCTTTCAGCAGCACTGGGGAGTGGCAGGTAGCAGGAACTAGGCTGGGACCTGAGACTCCACATTTATAACAAGTGCTCCAATTTGCAGGTGCTGCAGGTTGGGGCAAACACATGGAACAGTCAGAGCACAGAATTAAAAGGTCAATGCAGTGGGGCCCAGGCCTGAATGGATGTGTGAGCTTTACTCTAATCCTAGAGCTGGATCTATCTGAATAACGACCTCAAGTTTACAGAAAAAGGCTGGGATCCCAATTTCATACCACGTCCAGGGATTCACAACTGTCTGGTCATATCCAGCGGGTGCAGAGTCCAGGTCTGATTCTGACTCCAGCCAGATTCATGGACACACACCCAAGGCCTTTGGAGAAGGTGACAGAATCAAAGGAGCTCTGTCTTCAGGAGGGTTCTGGAGACCCCATACCTCAAGCCTAGCTTCACCACTGCAGGGAGCACAGCTGGTTTATGTGCAGAGAATGCTGCAGAAGACCCTGGTGCCATAGACACCTTCAGAGTTCGCGATCTGGAAAACCTGAGGAGACAGCAATGGTGGCCCTCAAACCTCAGACATGGACAAGAGAGTCCAAAATAAAAACATGGCTTATGGACTCTGGCAAGGCAGCCCCAGAGGTTCCCAGCAATAACTCAGCAGAAATCTGCATGGGCCTGGAGGTCCTTCAGTATTCAGTTGGTGTCATGCGTAAGGAAGCTTGAGTCCCCCTATTTGTGCAAACCGAGGAGACTTGAGAAAATAGGGATAACACTTGCTTCTAACCACTGGGGACTGGGGCCGTGAAGTATGAATAAATCATTACAAGTATATCTAGGACCAGGAAAGTAACTCAAATAGAAATACAAAGTCTTCAAATGGTCAATAAACCAGGTTGATACCTCTTACTCACAGACATGTCTCATTTCCTAAGCCAGAGAGCTGACCAATCCTCAATTCATAAAAATTAAGTATTGTGGAGGGATAAGGGAAATTCAGGAAAGGTAGCAGGAGCCATCAGTTTAATATATGTAGCATCAAATTTCGGAACACCATAAGTTCAAGTGAAGTCCAGAGTGAGATAAATGATCTAAATCAACCCCCACTCTTCCTTGCTAAGCCAAACACACATTCAATAAACCTGACCACATGGATTCAAGATGTGAGCGAGCATCTTTGTTATCTTGAAAGTCCACTTTCTGTGACTTTTATATTCCATTGGCTATTGGTTCTCTTTCTTAACTAAAAGAAAAAAAAATGGAGAATTACGTGGGGAACAGGAAGTTGTGTAGAAGAACTTGAAATGCTCTCCTATTTTTTTGCTTACTTATTACAACAATCAAACAGAAACCAAGACGTTGCATGTCTACCCACATTTACCTACAGGCAACACTCAGCCCCTGACCTGGAGAGCTGGGATTCAGCAGGGAGGTGCTGGGACTGGTGAGAGGCAGTCACTGTGCAAAAATCTGTTGCTATGGAAGCAGATCAACTATCTCCATGCAATCCCTGGCACCCCCATGGGTGAGAGAAATCACATTTTTTGCATATCTGAGCATGCCAGGCCAATTATGAAAGATCCCAAGGTTAATCTTTACAAAAATTGTGTTCCCTGCTGGTGTTTTTAGATTGTCTGATGATCAGTTATAGTGACTCAAGACCAGCTGATGTGTCATCATCATTGCTACCTCCAGCTCCATTACAGTATGTGACCTATGCCTCCGTTTTTTCTTCTATAAAATGGGAATACAGCAATACCATTCTCAAAATGTTGTTAAGAAAATAAGTGAACAACGCATGAGAAAGATTTAGCAGAGTGCTGGCATATAGCAGGTGCTTAATAAATATTGCTGCTGCCTTTTCTGTCCTCTCTTCCAGCTAGGATACAAGGTAGTAGAGTCATTAGAATCCCAGGGTAAGGCATGAGACTGCCTGAGTGTGTGATCCCATCTCTACTGCTACTGGCAAGTTATTTGACTACTCTGTGCCTCGGTTTCCCCACTAATACAATGGAGATTATTGTAAGAGGAGATTATTACATAGCAACTCATAGGGTTGTTAAAAGAATACATGGAATAAATCATGGAAAACACTTAGCACACAGGATTCAACACACTTACATTCACTTTTATACTTTCATTGCTACTCTGATCTGACACTTTTAAATAGATAGTGACTTCCATTTCAACTTTGTACCATGTATTACAAACCAACACCCTGGCACAGGAAGTTGGGTACACCTCCCTGGCTCTTTGGTGTCCTTTCCTGGTCTTACTTTTTCCAAAGATGTTCATTTTGTCCTCAATCCCAGTGGGGAAAATAAAGGTAAAGTCACTCTTTCCAATTACACTTCACCTCATGCTCTTCTCCAGACAAAAAGGAATAGTAAGGGAGGAGATGCAATTCTCTGAAGGCTTTATGAAATCTTGATGTAGACCTTTTATACACTGAAGACATTTTTGAGGATTTGGATTTTTCCCCACCTGCCACCTCCTTACAGCTTATCTAAGAAATAAAGACTACACTTAAGTAAATGAAAGAATCTTAATAAAAAGACTCTACCTCTTTTGCTTTTTGGTATAAAAATTATTTTCCAGAACCCTCTAACAGACTATAAAGAAGGTTTCTTTGTGATTCCCTGATAGTTTGGACCTACCACCTCGCAGAAGACTTTGGAGAAGAGGATTCCCCAAAATTTGATTAAACCCTCAAGAAAGGTGAAGCCAATGGACATAGGCCATCTGCACAGAACTTCAAATCTAGTCTGATAAGCTTGTCCATGATACGTTTTCAGCAATTATGAACACTAGTAACCTGTAGATAGAAAATGATCAAACTTGTAGCTGGCAGTCAAAATTGGTTCTAGGCATGTTTGTCTCTGAGAACCTCTACTCTTCTGTCACCTCTCCCAACATCTTTGAAAGGCCTCCTCCCCTCCACAGTCCAGCCTTCGGGCCCCAGCCTCCTGTCTGCTGCATACATCCACACTCCAGAATCCTAACAACCTGCAAAAGTTCAGGATTCACAATAGAGAAGCTCTCCCCCACCCTAGACCTCTTTCCTCCTTTTACCAAAACTCACCCACGCCAGGGCCTATCTCACGGGCCCTGCTCACTTCTATTGAAAATGGAGCAAAACCAATCTTAATTTAAGACCATAGAAGTGACTATTCATTCAATGTGATCTAGAATGATTTTTGCCCCCCACACCAAAATGTTCCCATAGTACCTGAAATTCGTGGTTTCAGGTTTTGCTGCTTTGCATCCAGTCTTTACTAAGTCCATGAGTCCTCCACTGAATTACAATAACACCTTGCTTAGAATAACATAAAACCATAACCAGGAAGAGCAGGATCATAGAGAATAGACCAAAGACAAGGATGCTGTAACAGAAAAGTAAGGATGGAGAAATACATGTAGAGTATAAAGGATTATTTTCTTTAAAAAGAGCACTGATGGTCCTTGGGCAAGCCAGAGATGACGTAAAGACCCTAAGTTATAGAGAAAAGATCAAAGTCAAAAGGCAAATTAGAAAGGACTAAGAATAAATCTCACCCATTTCACAGACCTGCTTAACTCCTGCACAGTGGTAGATCATAAATGGAATAACAATCAGATAAACAATTCCTCATTTCAGTGTGTTATCTGGCTACTGATATACCTTCCACAGTCTTTTCCCCTTTCAGCAACCCCTTCTCCTCTTCACCCTCTAAAACCAATCAAAATGTGCCCTTTCCTTTAAAAATCACATCAATATGGGTGTTTGGAACTGCAGTAAGCCAGCTAAGAATATCTTTTGGTGGGAAGGTAGGAAATTTCAACAGGCCTCTCAAATCACTGCATTGTTATGATAGCTTGTTTCATTACATCCTAGACTGGATGGGTTGGTTTTGTTCTATTTGTGTCCAACAGAGCCTCAGTGTAGTAGCTTCATTCATTCATCGAATACATATTGTGTACTCACCACATGCAAAGTCCCAGAGAACCAAAAAGAAAGTCATATTTATGACTTCCAGTACTCATGTGCTGGTAAACTGATTCTCAAAACAAATCCTAGCCCTGATTTCATAGTATTTGTTAAATTCTGCAATGCAAATATTCCCCCTATAACCAATACAAAGCTTCCCACAGGTTAACAGCCATCACTCAACATCACAATCGGCTGAATCCAGTACAACCACTGGGCCTTGAGGTTGAGTGAACAAGTCAACCTTCAGAATGCAGAGATGGGCACAGAGTGTTGTGGAAGCACAAAGGTAAAAAAAAAAAAAAAAAAAGTCTACTTAGAGAGGGTCAAGGAGAACAGAAAAGAAAACTCATGAACTTCAACCATTGAAGGAGAGAATTTAACTTTTCAATGCCCCAGTAGACTATAAGCTGGTTGAGAACACAAGCCCAGCTTTCTTTTTCAGTTATTTTCTTATAATATCTTTCAGCAGACTTTTCAGTACATGACAGGAACATACGTTATAGCTATTCAGTATATGACAGGAACATACGTTATAACTATTCAACTGCAATTTTGAAGGACAGGGAATTAAAATAAGCAGCTTACCCTGGTGGTCATAGAAGTGGTTTTCAAACTTTACAAAAGGAAACCTTCCCATTGCTAAGTGCATCCTGAAATCTCATTTTATTATTATGGCTTCAGTTTTAATTAACTGCACATATGGCTGCTCGTTCATTAGGGTCATATGGCCCAGCTGGGGAGGTGTCTTCCTGGCATCTGGGTTGAGTTAGCATGTGCCTTTGGGATTTGGGTCTGTGACAAGAGGTTGTGAAGGAGAAAATTCAGGAAAGGTTACAAACTCAGGTGCCAAAAGCAAATGCATTAGTTACTCCAAAGTGAGACCGCAAGAACAAACAGCCATAGAGAAAGGTTCTCAGGTAGCAGATCAAATTCACTCTGCAACCAAGGTTGGCCGAGGGTACATCAAGCTACTGAAGGACTGGCTGAAGGCTAAAGTGTCTAAAGATTTTAAGATTTGGCAATTTTCAAAATAAGAATTCAATGACATGCCACTAAATCCAACAGCAGAGAATGGCCATTGAACCAGAAGATACCAGTCCACAGACATCGTCACCCTGACAATCACTTCTAGTAAATCACACTTTTTGCACTACCAGTAAATCTCACCTTTTAATGCAAAGCTCAAAAAACACTTAGTGGAAAACAGGTTTGTCACCCTGGTAGACCACATGACTTGCAACCTTCTAGAAGAGACTTCCTTTCTGGAAAATATATGTTTCCATGGACTTATTTCAAATTCTATACTGAAGTTATGTCTACCAATGCCCAAAACAACTAGCCTGTTAGACTGGGTGAGTTTAAAAACTCCATCACCACATTATTGATATTGTATAGACAGGCGGTTGCTTCGCAAAATTTTCAACTCTCTGCTAAAGCACCTGGAATGAAAACCGCACTCCAAAACATAAATAGGACACAAGAAACAGGAAAATCCTGGAAAGTAACTAGCAGAAGCCTCTAGTATTCCTAAGTCTCAATTATAAAAAGCCAATTACTATCAAGTTTTCTTTGGTTCCTTTAAGGAATGAAAAATTCTTTTATTTAATTTTTTTTTAAAGAAAGAGTGCAGGCAGGAATGAAAGCAAGTAGGCAGACAGGCAGGAAGAGAGGGGAAGAAGAAGCAGTTTATTTTATTTTAACTTAGTTGTTCACATTGGTTGTTCCCTCGAACTTCAGGATGGAACCCAGGTCCATGGGATGCATGTGGACTGTGCTCCTTTGGAGGCAGTAGATATAACCGCTTCTTTACCAGGGCAACCAGAACTGAATCATTCTTCACCAGTGGCTACCAATGTCAGCCCTTTCCCTTTCAATAAAAATCTCAAATTCAGATTTTCTACAACATAGATACATCATCAGATTGTTCCAGGGGCCTGCAGACATTTTCTTCACAGCAGAAGCACTGTAGTAACTAATATCTCATATATGACATGTTTGAACATCAAAAGACACTAATCTGGAAACCTCCTAAAATACCAAAAATTTTCCTGAAATCTTTAACATACTAAGCAACAATATTGATAGTATGTATTAAATTATATTTATCATTTGCATTATAGCTATTTCAAAAATATGTATTTGAAGTAGTTTGGAAAATGGACACATAGACTTTTCAACCACTAGTATAAATGTAAAATATCAAAATCTTGGTAGTTGAAAGTAGGATGATTACTATTCCAGAATCTCCGGCTAAGGATAGTTACCATAATTAAGTACTAAGCTTTGCCTTAGAATTTCCTAGCCACAAATAGAAAATATGCTGAATTATATAATTCTCCCTCATAAAATAAAACCAAAGTTTTTTCCTAGGCACTAAAATCTAAGAGAAAATTATTGCTTGAATTCCTATAGAAAGGATATTAAACAACAGTAAGAGGCAACTTTTAAAGTAATTTTAAAGACGTAAACATGTTCTTTGTATGAATATTTCAAGGGTATGAATTTTTTGCTTTATATTTTTATTTTTTAATTCATTTTGTTGAAGGAACAGTGTATATAACATTATATAGATTTAAGATATATATCATAGTAAATCAACATCTGTCTACAATCCATTAAGTTCACTATTTCATTTTTCTTTCACTACATACAATTAATTTCAAGGGTATATTATTAAACCATCATTCTATGAAGGCATTTCTACAAAGACGTAACTAATGTAGATATGTAAATTTCTGTAGTTGTAATTTTGTGTGGAATTAGAGCCTAAAAAATCTAGAACATCGGATAATTACAACTTCTGTTATCTTTCTCAAATGCAAATTACTATGGCTTTGTTTTTGAGAGAACTCACAACTGAGCTCTCTTGAATGTATCTACAGTTCGACTGATGCCTAAAATCAGAGCCATGCACTTTCAGTAACAGAAGCACAGGCAGCAAGATGCCTTCTGGCTGCAAAAATCAAAGAGCAGCTCGGTGAATCTCCAGCAGCACCTCCCAGAGTCCCTGTGGACACCTTCGCTGAAGCACTTAGACCTGGACCAAGCAGCACTTGACTTAAAGGCCAAAGAGTCATAGAGAGATTCAGAGTGTACACCATGGCTTGGCCTGAACACATAAATTAGTCCCTTCTGATTCTCTCCATTCACCATTTTAATCCAAGAATTACTGATATTGGGGTAGCGAACTGTGGAAACAGCCATTGAAAGACCAAGACAGAAGCCAGAATTCATGCTGCTCTATGTGTACAACAAAATTAAAAAGGAGAGAAAGCTAAGGAGATGAGAGGAAGTAGAGGACAAGGATTTGCAGAAAAAGGTGAGAAACTGAGCCCAGAGAAGCTCAAGGAGCAGATATGTAAAGGGAGCTGAGACACATCCGCTCTGAATCTCTAGAATTCAGATCCTTCATCCTCTCTCTAGTTTATGGGCCCTGTCTTTCCTGTCCAGTTCTTCCGATTTTCCGGGTTTCCTGCATGCGTGCAACATTAAAATAAATGGTGAGTTCCCTGCAGTAATATCTAAAGTCAAGTCACTCTTTCTGCACCCAAAGAGGATAAGTTAAAATACATTCCTTTCTCTATAGGAAGAAACTGTCACCTCCACAGCAGGTTGTTTACAGGTGTTTATTAAACCTGAGGCAAATTGTCCTCAAGCAGCTTCTTAATGATATGACAAATTAAAATCAACTGAAGCCCTGAGTTTTCACCATGAAGTACAAAACAAACATGTTTGACCTGAGGAAAATTTTGTAGGAAGGCAAGTAGGCGCACAGGAAGAGCTAAATATTTTATTTTAATTTAGTTGTACATCTTGTTTGTTGTCCTCTGCCCAGGCCATGAGCCCAGGTGCCTGGGATGTAGTTAGCCTGCACTTTGCTGGAGGCAGTTTTCTAAGCCACCACTCCACCAGGGCAAGCTGACCTGCGGAGGATATTTAGGAGTAGGTATTGTCAGCATTCTGTCTTTAGAGGGGTGAGCGGAGGGTGGTACTAGCAGACTTCCCTTGAAGAGCTGGGTTCAAGCAGCATTGCTCCCCAGTCAGGACCACCAGGGATGGTTAGCTGCAGAGGGATTTGTCCTAGACAGTCCAAGTTATTGTACATTAGAGTCCATCTGCAGACTTAAAAATGTCAGCCTGACACAGCAATCTTGATTTGAAAGAACTAATGGAAGAAAAGATAGTGAAGATGGCTAAAGACCTATTTTTCTGGAACAAAACAGGGTTTGATTTGTCCTTTGTAGAATTAACAAGTTTATGCAAAAGAAAAATAAATGAACAAATAAATGAATGCAATGATCTATGAAGATGACTTAGCACAGTATCTGGCACATAGTAGGCCCTTGATAAATCTAACTTTCTTCGGGGGACCCTTGTTTCAATTATTAGAAAGGAAAATAAAATCCAAAATAAACAAGAGATTACATCAAACTAAAAAGCTTCTGCACAGCAAAAGAAACTGCATCAAAATAAAGACATCCAATTGAATGGAAGAAGATATTTCCCCATCACACCTCTGAAAAGGGGCTAATATCCAAAATATACAAAGAGTTTGGACAACAAAAAAATCGTGTTAAAAAATGGCAGATGACCTTAATAGATACCTCTCCAAGGACGACATACAAATGGCCAACATACATGAAAGATGTCCGACTTCTGTTGTCATTAGGGAAATACAAATCAAAACAACCAGGAGATATCATCTCAGACCTTTGAAAATGGTTATTATCCAAAAAAAAAAGCAAACAAGAAGTCCTGGAAAGGATGTGTGGCGCAAAGGGAACTCTAATTCACAGCTGGTGGGAGTGTAGAGTGGTGCAACCATTTTGGAAAACAGTATGGAGAGTCCTCAAAGAATTGAAAACAGAAATTCCATATGATCTAGTTATTCCTCTACTGGGTACTTACTCTAAAACTTATTTGCAGAGATATATATGCACCCCCATGTTCATCACAGCACTATTTATATATTTATAGCCAAGAGCCAGAAACAACCTAAGTGCCCATCAACAGATGAGCAGATAAAAGACATGTGATATATATAGATAGAGAGAGAGACAGACAGACAGAGAGAGAGAGAGAATGGAATATACTACATGATGATCAAAAAGGGAAAAATTCTGCCCATTTGCAGCAACAGATGGACTTGGAGAGAATTATGATTAGTGAGATAAGCCAAAAGGAGAAAGACAGACATCATATGATATCATTCATATGAGATATATAAAGATAAAAAGCAAATGAGTGATCTAAATTAAACAATAATGGATTTCAAAAAAAAAAGAGAGAACTAAGCCAAACAATAACAGACTTTTAGTGGGGAAAAAATGGGGCAAATCAGAGGGTGCAGGAAGAGATACAGGAGGGGTCAGGAAAATGGGATAAAGCAAATTAATTGTAAAGTGAAGGGAAATAAAGGGAATAATGGTAAACCTTCTGTACTATACATACTGATTTAAATTTGTGAGCATATATACCCAAATATAGTTAATGTTAAAATGTAACACTCCTACAATAAAATGAATTTTAAAAATATAAAAATGGGACTAATGAAACATTAATTGTTCAAAATTATTTGGCCTTTATAGAATTAACAAGTTTAAGTTTATCCAAAAAAAATAAAATAAATCAGAAAAATAAATGAACAAATAAATGAATGTAATGATCTATGGAGATCACTTAGGACAGTGCCTGGCACATATTAGGCCCTTGATAAATCTAGTTTTCTTTTGGGGAGCCTTGTTTCAATTATTAAATCACTTTATTTTTAGTCATTGTACTCAGAAATCATCTGTGGAAAAGTTTCAAAGGAGTAGAATTCAAATATAAACTACTGAGAGGCACACTCTGGTGGAGTAGGAGTTGGGTCAGCTGCCTTCCACCAGCACAGTTCACATACATTCTTGGGCAGGGTGAGCAACCAAGATGAACTAAACGAAGTAAAAAAATAGATAAGATGCTTCCTCCTCTCTTTTCCTGTCTGCCTGCCTCTGCTCACCTTCCTTTGTACGGCACCTTTCCTTTTGAAAAAAAAAAAAAGAAAACTGAGAGAAGGTAAATCATGACAATGTAGTAGCAGAAGGAGATTTGGGGACTAAATGCATGGTTTTGCAGAACTAAAGTTCCAAGAGCTTGATTGAGGATGAAGAAATCTTTTAGGATAGTGAAGATTCAAATGTGTATTCCAAGATGGCGCACCCTATCAGATACCTATTTTTAAAATGCAAACTAACTAAAACAACAAAATAATGTTTAAATCACCTTCTGTTCCTTTATTATCTCCACATTCAATATTATAAACTTGCTTCAATAGAATTTCTTTAACTTACCTGAATAAAGTCCCCAATCTGACCACCTGTTTCTAAGTGGACTGTGTACCACCCTTGTCCCTTATCCACAGACATGGAACTGCGGGAATCTGCATCTCTGTGCCAGCAGGTGTTTTATAGAAACAAAAGGCTGCTCTGCCCCCTGTAGCAGAGCAAAAGTGCTAGAAGAAATACCCTTGGGACCAGTCTTCAACCAAAGTCCCTTGGAGTTCAGTGTATAAACACCACAGCTCCTTCACTCTTCAAACAGGATAGCTCAAAGGCAATTGTGTACCCCGCCTCTCAGAGTCCCTCCAGCATGACATCACCCAAAGCTTAGCTGAGTCAATAACACATCCTTCTTCTCTGCCTTTTTTTTCCAGCCTTCTCCATCTCTCCCCACCATGAGCTCCACGCCCCTGGACCTCTCAGATAAACTGCTTGCCTTTGAATCCTGTCTTGGAGGGGCAGGGGAGGTCTGTCTTTGGGGGAAACCAACTGAAGGCATTATCTCTGAAGAAATCTTCTTCCTTCTTAAGCAATCTGAAGTGTCTAAGAAAGCAGCGAAAACTCCCACATGCCTTTTGCATTTTTTTCTTCTTCCCCATAGATTTGCCAAACTGCAGAGATGTGTGGAAGTCCCTAAGCCTGTGAACTGGGAAGACTCCAGTGGGTCTGTGATGAAAAACACCAACGTAGCTCTGCAAGAGACCATCTCCCCGTTTCAGGGGCACTATCCTGGGAGCCAGGCAGAACTCCGTGGTTGCTTTTCATCTTCACTCTGCAGCCCAAAGTGGCTGGAGCGCCTTTGCTGAAGCATCAATTCCCATGGTGGAGACTGCCAGGCAGTTAGGTTCTTGCTCTCTCCAAATTTCAGCAGAGGCACAGAAGTTTTATTTTTAACTGTGCAGGAAGGTGTTGCCATAGCAACATAACGAACTCCAAGAGTCATTTGATTGATTGATGATGCTGTACTGAGGGAGAATTGACATGAAAGACAGTGGGAAAAAAATCATGCAGCTTTATCACCCTGGGCTGAGTTTATAAATCTTGGTTATTAAACACTAATGGTAGGTGGTATCTTTATCCTTATGCAAAAGGAGGCATGAATATTTTCCTACCCTGGTCCCCCAAGGAAAATGATAAGAAACTAATGAATTGACCATCAAGGAAGAAAGGCGGTCTCCTGAATTGAAGAGATATGTGATAAATGTAGCAGAAATTACATAGTGTGTGCTAGGCAGGCTTGGCATAGCAGAACCTCGGACACCCCATCCACCAGGCAATTGATGGGGAACATTCTGCTACTCCCTGCCCGAAGTGCATTTCACTTTCAACCTTTCTCTCCTTTACATCAAAATTCCTCTTTGTAGGGGGATAATATATTTGAAATAGCCCTACTCTCCCTCTTGGAAAGTCTAGATTCTTTCCTTACAACTCACTGTTCTTGTCCCAGGGAAGGCAAGGGAGAATGCCGATAGAGAAGACAAATGGGACCCAGGAGATCCTCCCATCATCAGGAATGCTCTTGTGGAAATTCTGGGAGAGTGTTCAAGAGCAGAAGTTCTCAGAATGTTCTGGGTGATCCTGCAGGTCCTCAAGATTCTTTCAAGGGGTTCAAGAGATCAAAGCTATTTTCATAATCCTACTAAGACATTTTATTCATCATTTGCACTCTCTTTCAGAAAGTTTTTGAAGGTTATGAAACATGATCACAGTAGTTTGAATATTGAAGCATATATTTACCTACATATATATAAATATATGTATTCTATTACATATATGCACATGCAGATTCTACTAAATATATAATCAAATAGAAGTTATCTTCTATGAAGTCAGATATTGAAGATTGGGGGAAAAGTAAAAACTACTTTTCTTATTAATTTTTTGTTAGAAAAATAGTTATTCTTCATTTTTAATGTTATTTCTATTATGTAATGAGTTTATTATTTGTACATAATTGATACATATTTTTATTTTCATTTTAATTTCCTATACAATAAATATCAGTAGATATAACCCACTTAAACATAATATGTTTGGGGTTTCAATAATTTTCCCTGAGCATAAAGGGGCCCTAAGACCAAATGTTTTGAGAACTAGTCAGAAGAGATGAAAATAAAATAAGCACATTACTAAGCTCCCTGACAAAGGACTCAGAACTCCAGCTTCTACCTATCTTAAGACCTGAGCCTAAAACGGGCTAAAAGGAATTCAAGAACACTCTTGCTGCTTTGGAGAAGCCTGGGGTGGGGCTGGTAGGGGAAATGGCAGGGAGCCTTCAAGAAGACCCACACTTGTTCTGGCATCAAGATCACCTGGTGGAGGACAGCAGAGCAGCAGCGGGACAGTGCCTGATAGATGTACCCGATTTAGCATCTCCACTTCCGGTTGGCAGTGGCAGCACCAGGTGGGATTCAGAGGCTTCATCCTTCAGTGAGAGACACAACGGAAGATAAAAAGAGCTAGAGTAGGTGCTCCCTGGTGGAGTAGTGGTGAGGTCTGCTGCCTCCGACTGAGAAGGCAGTCCACATACATCCCAAGGACCAGGATTCATGTCTCAGGGCCAAGGGAACAGATGAACAACTAAATAAAATAAAGTGCTTCTTCCTCTTGTCTCTTTCTGCCTGCCTCTGCTCACCTACAGTCCTGCCAGCACCTTTCCTTTAAAAAAAAAAAAAAAAGGAAAGAAAAGAAAAAAGAACAAGAGTAAGCCTGCAGTCAGGGCAGCCAGAATGCCTACTGTGGTGCTCATCCCTAGAGCCTTAAGAAGAAACCATCTCCATCCACCCACAGATGCTAGTCACCCTTCAGCAGAACAGCACTGGCTGCCCCAGCAGGGCCAGCGGCTTGTGCCAAGGAGAAGGGTCCCAAGAGCCAGAGCTGTGCAAGCTTCTTCCATGTAATGGGGATTAGGTTTTGGCCTCGCTGAGGCAGATTCTTGAGAAGGAGAAAGGGGAAGAGAAACATTTTGAGAAGCTGAAAGAAACCCTCTGGGAAGCTTGTTCTTCAAGTCATCTACATATTTACTCATGAAGGACTACTTTATGCTTGGAGAACACTGAGTTACTAGATTTAGGCAAATTAGAAGTGCTTTTCCACATCGGTTGAAATTGTTGCTTAGAGCAATATGAGATCAGTTTGTTTGTTTTTTTGTTTTGATACCTGAGTCATAGAGTTTAAATTTTGACCCCAGTTAGAAATTCTTCATTTTCTCTATTTCTCTCCTATAGAAATGCTTCCCTTTATCATTCTCATCTCCATTACAGTTCTCCTTTCCTCTTTGTCCATTTCCTCTCCACTCCTAACCCCCACCTCTCTGCCTTCCTTCTCCCTCTTCTATTAATCTTTGTCCTTGCTCTCTGGCTTAGCCGTGTTATTGGTAATCTAAACCCACTGCCCCAACAGTATTTAGAGCTTTTTCAAAAGTTATCCCTTACTATAGGCATCTTATAGTGCCCCCAGGAACTTTATAAAGATTTTTTAATCCTCCTAATAACCAAATTAGGTAGATTTACTCTTGCTCTTTTACTGCTGCTCAGAGTAATTAGGAAATCTACCAAGGTCATACAACTGGTCATGCATCAAGGCCAGGATTTGGACCCAAAAATCTGCCAGACTCCAAGTCCATGCCCCTCTACTCTAACAATCACCTCCTGGGGTACTCTACAGTTTTACAGGTGATAGCCCAAGACCTATTTACCCTCACCCACCCATACACCTCAATCTCCCCTGCCCTTTCTTACTCTCCTTTATGACATATGTTTCTTCTATGACTGTCTACATTCTTCAAGATTTATGATGGTAGGCAAATCAAGAAATGGGTAACAGTCACACACAAAATTGTACTTGTCAGCTAATAATAAAATGCCGAAACAAGCACAACAGAACCCCAGGTGACATTTTCTTTGATCAAATCTTCTCCAAGAGTTGGCAATGTCTAGAGTCAAAGAGAGGTCAAAATTCCCAGAATTTTATAGTATGTATGATTTTTAAAGTATCTTTAATAGGGCAAGTTACTATGCGCCAGGTGCAGCGCTCACTGCTTTCCTTTCCATATGTTATCTCATTTCATTCTTGCAACAATTCTAATGACAGATTTTATTAACCCCCTTTTAGGGATAAGGAAACCTAAGCTCCCAAGTTTAAAATACTTTCTTGTGAATCACAGTTAGTACATTCAAACTCAGGTCTATCTGATTGAAAAGTTTAAGATCTTCCCACATCTTGAAATAATTGTTTTTCTGATCTATCACAAGCCTGCTGCTAGCAAGTGACTTGGAATTGTTAGGGATTTTTGTCTGGATTTTTTGGCATAAACCTTTTCAAAAGATCTTTTCAGAAACTTAGTCAGAAAACTATCATGGAATGATGCATTGGTTCAGTAATGTTTTGTAAATCAGAAACAAATCAATTTATCTGCTTTCATACTACATGGATATATTTCCTCCTTTTAATGTTCTCCTGAGTGGTAGAGGCATGAAAATTGGCATTTGGCAAGCTAGTTCTCTGAGTCACCATCTACTGTCTTCTAGTACTGCCTACTCGGTTTTTGTTTTAGTTTTTTTTTTGAGAAAATAATGAAATAATTTAGGTATTAAACTATAAATTATACCAAGATAAATTCAGAACTGAAATAAAGCTCATGATTTTTTAATAAAAATTTTCAAGCACTGAAATGTAACTCATTACCCCAATGGGAGGATGAGCCTGAATTTTTCAGTGCTGAGGGGACAAGTGACATCAGGTTTTACCAAGGAAGCACCGGAGAAAAGGAAATAGAATCGCATGGAAAGAATGAACTTTTCAAAGATATGCAGTCAACATGTATGTATTTAGACATTTTAAGTAAGACTTGGTTCAGAGCACAATGGTTTTCTATCACCTGTGCTTTAAAAAAAATACAGGACTAAGAAAATCTTTGAGCAGTAGAACACAGACCTAAATATAAATGCAAAACTGTAAAACATCTAGAAGACAGCATAGGAGAAAACTGAGATGATCTTGGGTATGGTGTCTTTTTAGATACAACACCAAAAGCACAATCCATGAAATAAATAAATGGTAAACTAGACCTAACTAAAATTTTAAATGTTCAATCTACTAAAGACAATATCCAGGGAATAAGAAAAGTTGCAGATGCAGATAGAAAAAATATTTGCAAAGGATACATCTGATAAAATCACTATCTGAAATATTCAAAGAATGGTTAAAATCAATGATAAGAAAACAAACAAAAAAAAATTTTTAAAGGACCAAAGACCTTAACAGACACATCACCAAGAAGACATGCAGGTGGCAAATGAGCACATAAAGAGATGTGCCACTCCCTGTGTCATCAGGGACACACAAAGTAAAACAACAATGAGACACCGCTCCCATCATCTATCAAATGGTCAGAATCCAGATCACTAGAGCTAGTGAATGTGGAACAACGGGAACCCTCGCTCATTGTGGGTGGGAATGCACACAGCACAGCCACTTGGGAAGACAGTGTGGCAATTTCTTACAAAACTAAGCATACTCTTACCATATGATCCAGTAACTGTACTCTTTGGTATTTACCCAGAGGAGTTGAAAACTATGTCTACACCAAAACCTGCATCCACAAGCTTCTGGTAGCTTTATTCATCATTACCAAAACCTGGAAACAACCAAGAAGTCCTTCAGTAGGTGAATGGATCAATAAACAATGTTACATACTAACAGTGGAATTGTATTCAGTGCTAAATATGAAATGCTTTATCAAGTCATGAAAAGACATGGAAGAAAATTAAATGCATATTACTAAGTGAAAGAAGCCAATGCAAAAAGACTGCATGACTCCAACAACATGACATTTGGAAAAGGCAAAACTATAAAGACATTTTAAAAGATCAGGGATTGTCAGGGGCCAGAAGGAAGCATAACAGGCAGAGCACAGAGGATTTTTAGGACAGTGAAACTATTCTGTATGGTACTGTATAATACTTAATATCATAAAATTCATCCAAACTTGTAGATAATACAATATGAAGAGTGAACCCTAAAGAAAACTACAGACTTTGGGTGGTTATGATGTGTCAATTGTAACAAAGGTATCACTCTGATGAGGATGTTGATAATGGGGGAGGCTGTGTGTGTGAGGGTAGGCAGAGGGTATATTGGAAATTACTACACCTTTCCTTAATTTTTTCTGTGAATCTAAAACTGCTCTAAAAAATAAAATAAAATCTCTTAAAGTATAAATATATAGGAGATATATATCTATATTTAGATATATGATAGATTGACAGCAAACAGGAAGTAGAATAGAATCTGGATCTGTGATGTCTGCAATTGGTAGGAGAACTGTGCTTCCCATTAGAAAGACCCTCCTTATCCAGACCGAGCCCATAGATCAAATACAGATGCGCGGTGCAGTCAATCGATAGTTCTGATGCATAATTCAGTTCTGAGATAATTCAGAAAGCAATGCAAGAGGGAAGAAAGAAAATAAAAAGCAAGGACAATCAAGAAATAAATCAAGGCATGCCCTTGTGAAGTAGAAGTTAGGTTAGCCATCTCTGGAGGAGTACAGTCCATGTACCTCCCAAGTACCCAGGTTTGAGGGAGCAACCAATATGAACAACTAAATAAAAATAAAATAAAATGCTTCTTCTTCCTCTCTCTTTCTTCTTCTACCTTTCCTTTAAAAAGGAAGGAAAGAAGAAAAGAAGGAAGGAAGGAAGGTAGGAAGGAAGGAAGGAAGGAAATCAAAAGAAATAATCCAGGAAAAAAAAACAGCCAGTGGCATAAGCAATGCCTATTTGCAGACCAGTTAAAAAAGGCCCTTCTGTTTCAGTCCAACCAGTGGAGATTTAAAGGGTAAGGCTGTCTGATCAACTAAATGAATGGGCAATATTAGGAAGCTTCTGGGAAGCCTTTTCCATCTCTCTTCAAAGAAGGGCAGTTACTGTACTATCACAAGAACACATCCTAAAGATCAGTGATTCAGACCGCACTAAACTGAACTGGCACTCCATTGGGAGACTTTGTAGATACCAAAGCTGTTGGTGTGAATCTTAGGGATCTCTCTGGAGCTCTTTCAGAAGCCACACGTACCATGACTCCAAATGAGTTTTTCTTCTGAGATCCTAAGACATTTATCTGTGTGTAGGCCAGAGCTTTCTAATAGTCTATATGGATTACCTTTCTTTAAAGCTTTTCTTCCAAATGTTTTCTGTGTAAGAAAGAAAATATATATTCATATACAGACTGAACAATTATAAAACAAAGAGTATAAAAAAAGGATAAAGGAATTGCAAGAGAAAACTGCAGAGTTTTGCAGTTGTATCACAGCAGTAGGAGAAACTGGATGACATAAAGTACAGTGTATATTCATGTCCTGTGATGATGACAACATATTACAAAGTGGGTAGCTTAAGACAACAGAAATACAGTCTCTCGCAGTCCTGGAGGTTAGAAGTCTGAAATCAAGTTGTCAAGAGGGCCATGCTCCCTCTGAGACTGAATCCTTACTTGTCTCTTTTAGCTTCTGGTGGTAGCTGAAAATCCTGGGCATTTCTTGACTTGTGGCAACATAATTGAGATCTCTGCCTCCATCTTCATGTGGCCTTCTTTCCTGTTTGTATCTCTGTGTTCAAATGTCTCTCTTCTTATAAGGATATCAATCAGGTTGGATTGAGGACCCACCCTAATCTAGTATGACCTCATCTTAACCTAATTACATCCGCAAAGACCTGTTCCCCAGGTCTCAATCACAGATTCTGGATGGAAATTTTAAGGGATACTATTCAACCTAGTACAGGAGTGGAGAGTGACTTCTTAAGCTTTGCTAATTAAGAGTAGAATTAGAAGAAATTGGTTTAAATTGGATTGTAAAAGTTTGAGTGTTTTAGCCAATAGCATAGTGAAATCACTGTACTGGGGACTTCGGGAGAAATAAGAAAAGTCAAATTCTGCTTTTGTGGCCCTCAGTGGGCCTGTGACCTACTTCAGTAGAGGTGGGAAGGTTCACAAGTTGACAAACTAGGGGGGCAAAAAGAATCAAGCAGTCACATAAAATATCTTAAACAGCTATGTTCACATGGGTACACCTCATCACCCTAGGATGTAAAGTGCCAGATAGGGCACCACATGCACCCCAACCACATGAAAAATCTAGAGAAAATGGAAGATGATGATATTTTTTAACCCATGAGAGACCTGAGGTCTCAGAGCAGCCAAGCAGTGAGGAATCCAAGAGCAGACGAGCCCCACCAAGAATAAAGCAGTGAGCTCTGCCCCACCTAGGCAAAGCTTGGGAGAAAGGATCCGCACAAATCAGTAGAAATTCAGCTATTTTCTTTCCATTTTACTCAGATATAATTGCCATATAGCACTGGATAAGTTTAGAGTGGACAGCCTGAGTTGATAGATACATGTAAATATCTGAAAGTTGCTAAAACTTTCTAGAAAAAGCAAAACTAGAGAGAGTAAAATAGAATCCATGGTTGGGTGGGGAAGGGAGCAAGGACAAATAGGTGACACATAGGGAATTGTTAGGATGGGAGACTACTTTGTATCATACAGACAGGGTAGATATGTGTCACTACACATTCAGTAGTATGCAAATGTATTTGTATTTTTACAGTCAAGAGGTTGGGAAATCCCAGAATTGAATCAGACAAACTCTATTACAAATGTATGAAACTGTGGAAGCGGGTGGGGAGAGAAAGGTGCTGACCTAAGTAACTATGGAAATGAGTAGTCTGTGAAAAAATTATGTTAAAAATACATAAATATTGCACCATATGTGATAGCATTTCCAATAGGGGTACAGGTTAACATTTCTGATACTGCAGATGTGTACACTGGAAATGAACAATTAAGAATCAGGCTTCCCACTAAGGAAAGGGAGGTTATAGATAAGCAAGGGAATGAAGCTAGATGATCCACAGGGTCATGGATTGGAGATGCAGACATCACTATGAACTCATGTTTAGCTTAACATAGATACAGATGGCTACAAACAGAAATATTTAGGAATATGTGTATACACACACACATACATATACTTAGAGCCCTAGAAGAAATGATTCATCACTAAAAGCAAGCTCAAAAAGACGGAGATGAGGAAGAGGGACAGAAATAACACTGGAGTGACAGTTCTCTAAACGAATCTTTTTTTTGTATCTGTGTCTTAAAATTACAGTAAGGTTTCACATATAACTCCAAAAATTAAACAAATAATTAAAAATAACTAGGATGTGGCAAAATCCAAAACAGAATATAGAAAATGAAATATGAAACTCACTGCATTACAAATAAATAACCACATGAAAAGGATGGGGAGGAAAATTATTAACCTAAGTAACTTTGAAAAATAATGTCTTGACTGGATAAGTTCAAGAGAAAAACAATGATGCCAAAGTGCTACACTCTGGTTATTAAAAATATCTCTCACAAAGATATGGGATAGTTGTTCTGATCTACTTTATATATGTATATGTATGTATATATGTATAATATATATATATGAACATTGAACTAACATAAATAATATAGTGTAAAAAGAACTAGATTTCTTACTGTTAGAAAATGTTACAACTTAGAGACTAAAATGAACCCTCTAGTGTTGTGCTAGAATCAGAGGTATCAGAATAAACTCACTGGGTTTTTTATCTGTGCAAATAGTTACAGAAATATAAATGTGTAAGGATGTGTGGGTGAGAGTACATTCAGTATTTTCTAGCTCTGTCGGCTAAGAGAACCTGAAAGTAATGACACTCAGTAGCAATAAGCTCACCCAGAGCCAGACTTTTATTTCTAATGACCACTCTCTAATAAAAGGAACCAAGTTTCCTTAGAGAAGTAAGTAATTCTGATACTGACTCAGGAAACATACCAGATTAATATCTGCTTGTGGTGGCACGATAACGGGAATTGTTGGAAAAAAAAAAAAAAAGACAGAAATGGATGCTTGTCAAAGGAATACAAGAGCTAGCCTGAAGGGGTTTCTAATAGCTAAAGATGGAACAATTTTAACAACAAAGTAAGTAATGATAGCATTAGATTTTAATCAACAGGATAAAATAAATATCCATGATTCCAGGAACAGGATAAATAAATGTCCATGATTCCAGGCTGATATAAATAACCAAATATACAAATAAATGGGAAATAAGGATACTTTTTTTCCTACAGAATTCCAAATAATAAATGTACAAAAGAAGAAATACGAACATCACTATTAAGCAAAAACCATTACAAACATGATTCACTTTTTGAATTTTAAAATTGCTGGGTGAAAATTTGCAAGGCAAAGGCATCGTTTCATAGTCCCAAGATATTGGAATAAGATTTTCATTAAGCACAAAGAGAACGATAACTTTACAATGTAAAAAACTCGTCACCTTCTTAAGCGGTGGTCACAATTAGTAGAAATTGTTGACCTCATGAACTCCTTAAGATGATCCACTGAGGACACTATCATTTTTGTGGCACTCTTGAAAAAATTGCACAAACTCATTCTATCTCTGAGAAATCATCAGGGAAGTCCAATGGAGGGACTTTCTGCAAAATAGTTGACCAGTACTCTACAAAAGAGTCAAGGTCATGAAATACACGGACAAACTGTGGAGCTGTCATGAGCTAGAGTTGATAAAGGAAAAATAACAACAAAATGCAATGTGGTCTTCTAATAAGAATAGGAAAAAAAAAGACATGAATAGAAAAAGTAGTATCTGTAGTTTAATCAATAATATTGTACCAATATTCTCTTCCTGAGTTCGATCATTGTACTATGGTTATACAAGATCTTAATTAGATTGACATTAGGTGAGGGTTACATAGAACTCTATACACTATATTTTCAATGTCTCCATAACTTTATGTGTTCAAAATAAAATGCTTAAAAAAGAAAAATGTCCAATGAAAAATATGGGCAAAGTATTTAAACAGGTACTGAAATAAACTCACAAAAACAGACTCAACATCATTAGTCATTAAGGAAATTAAAATCACAATGAGAAACTACTACTCGCCTATTAGAATAGCTGACTAAAACAACAACCAAAAAAACAAACAAACAATACCAGGTGCTAGCGAGGACAGAGAGGAACTGGATCTCTCATCCACTGCTGGTGTGAGCACCAAAAAAAAATGATAATCATTTTGAAATACAGCAGCAGTTCCTTATAAAGTTAAATGTATACTTACTATATGACACAGAAATCCCACTCTTTGGTATTTACCCAAGATAAATGTAATCTTATGTTTACAGAAGAACCCATTTTCAAATACATGCAATGGCTTTATCATAGCACCAAACTGAAAAAAAAAAAAAAAAAAGATGTCCTTAATTAGTGAATGGATCAACAAACTCTGGCACACCCATATCCATGGGTTCCTAGGAATGACTGTGAAGGCTGGTTCTCTGAGGACTTTGAGAAAATGATAGAAATCAGTTCTATCCATGCCTGGAAATTAGAAGACAGGAGAATATATATCTCATCTGGTCCCAGATAATCACCTTTTAGGACCCTCTGATCTACTTTGAAAGGATTCCCAGAAGTCTCATCTCTTGTGGTCCCACTCGCTGTACCTCATCCATACCTACCTCCAGCAGCTAGGTTCCTCTTTTCAAACACCTGCAGAGTCAATGGCAGGAAGACCTTCATCCCAGGCTCACTGTGTCTTCACAGTCCTCTGGGACTAAGATTTGGCTTTTCTGTTCCCTCAGAGCATCCAGAAGCTTAAGCAAGCAATACTGGTCTTAGCACAGCTTCACAAATTCAACTGGACATGTATTGAACACTGACTGTGTGCCAATATTGGGAAAACAATAAGGCTAACACAGACAAGATTCTGTCCTAGTGAATAATGATGATAATTTTCTAAAAGAAAAATTGATAGGAAACATTCTCTACGTTGAGTAACATGAGAGCCTAAAGGAAAGGAGACAGGTAGGTGGTTACTGGTTCTTTTTTTTTTTTCTTTTTCAAATGCAATGTTTGTTTGCTCCTAAGGCTCTTTGATTTTTGAGATACTCAAAAAACCTTTCTACTTTCCAACTTATTTTTTTTTTTAAGGAAAGGCGAAATCAGGAAGAAAGAAAAGGAAAAATAATTTCCTATTACTTTATTTAGTTACTCACCCTGGTTGTTTCCCCCACCCATTCACCCCAGAATGCAAACCCAGAACCTTGGGATGTATGTGAACTGCGCCCAACTGCTACTCCACCAGGGCATACCTCCAACTTCCTTCAAAGAGCTTCTAGAGGATTATCTCACAAAACATATGAAACAAATACTCCGACATGACTTCAGTCTTTATCATATTTGTGTACTATTTTCATACTATCAATAATATTGAGGGTACATTTAAAGTTTTGTTCTGTGTTGCTATCACAAAAAGCTCTGTTGCTAGCACTTTGCCATAAAATAGCAATACATGAATCAAATCCTTCAAAAGCTCTTGTCTTTTAAAGAAATGGGCATCAAGCAGCAATTCAATTTCTAGAAAATTATTCTGCAGAGACAGTAGAGCACATCAGTTTGAAATGTGGGCTCTGGAGTCAGACCTGGATTTAAAATTTTGTTCTGGCACATTGTATCTATGTGACCTGGAGCAAGTTATTTAACCTCTGTGTCTACTAATTCCTGCCTCAAATACCAACTCATTGGTCTGTTAAGAGGATTAATTGAGATAATGCATAGAAAGTTCTCAGCTCAAAGTCTAGCACAAAAGAAGTATTTAATAAATATTGTTAATTACTGTTATTAAGAATTAATCACAAGCAGACTACATATTTTGTGCAATATATGTTATTTGTTAGTCCTTGGAAAACTGCAGATTTCTATCACTAGAACACCAGGCAAATAAAATGTGATCTATCTATACAATGAAACATGCAGTAATTTAAATGATGTTATAGAAGTCTACTTAAGGAATAGAAAAATGATATTCATGAAATCGTTTTAAGTTAGAAAACAATATATACAACCCAAGTCTTGGGTTTTAAATAATACTGTAACTATATTTGTAAACACGTGTTGTATTAAGAGAGGGAAAAATAATAAGTGATTCAGTCATTCATTCAACAAATACTCATAACACCTACTCTGTGCCAGTTTTAGGTTAAAAAATAGACAAAAATCACTCCCTCATGGTGCTTACCCTATAGCGATGGATATAGGCAATAACTGAGATACAAAGGTGAAACATCATTGTGTCTGATATTAATAAGCGCTGTAGGTAAGACAAGCAGGAAAGGGGGGAGTAGAGAATGTCAGTAATTGTGAGGAGGCATTTATGGTTTCAAAGAGTGATCAGGAAAGTTCTCACCTTTTAAACTTATGTCTCATGATAAGATGGAAGCTGATCTGTGATGCCAAGTTAGTGAAACAGCAAATCATGAAGATACTGGAGAGAAGAGCTGGAAGCTGGGGAAGGGCTTACCATGTTCAAGAACCAGCAATCAAGGTACTATGGGAAGCATGGCATGAACAAAGGGTTAGGGGAAGGAGAAAGGGTGGGAAAGAAAGTAAAGATCAGATCATGTAGGACCTTGGGAGACTTATTTATGAACTTTGGATTTGACTCTGGGTGAAATAAGTCACTGTAAGGCTTTGAGCAGGAGAAGGGCAGCATGTGACATATTTCACATTTTAGTTACTGTGTTTATAATAGATTGGAGACAGTGAGACAGAAGCATAGATACCAGTTAGGAAACAGTACAGGAAAGAGATGATAGTAGTTTATAACAGAGGGCTTAATAGTGAAAGTTGTGAGGAGTAGTGAGATTCTAAATAGGGTTGAAGGTAGAGCCAATGGAATTTATCCAACAGGTATAGGGTAAAAATAAAAGAGATGTCACAAATGCAGTAACTGCAGGTCTTTTAATTGGGCAGCTAGTATCATAGAGTGGCCATTTGCTAGAGTGAGAAGACTACAGAAAGAGCAGACTAAGGGGACAAAATCAGAAATTGATGTTGAATTTTAGATTTAATGACCATGTAGAGATGTTTAAGAGGTTCTTGGATATATGTGAATCTGAGTCTGAGGAAATTCCGAGTCCATGGTCATCATAACCACTATGTTCAATTGATCAAGTTTGCACAGCATCATTCATTCATGTTCTAGTTTTATGAATAGATCCTACGGAATAAGGCTGCGCACATGCATTTAAGTCATACATGGAGGCCCTAGGCAAAATCATCTAGAAAGTGAGTGCTGATAAAGAAGAGAGCTGAAGACTGAGCCCTGAGGGTTTCCAATATTTACAAGTCAGAGAGATAAACGAGAAGGAGCAAAGAAGCCTGAAAAGTAACTAGTAAAATAAAGGTAGAACCAGAAGATTATGGGGTCCCAGAATTCAAGAGAAGAAAATACTTCAAGAAAAAGGAAGAAATCAGCTTTTAAAAACTCTTCTAAAAAGTGAAAGATGAGGGCTGAGAACTCATCATTGCAGTTCTGACCATGTGATGCATGAGCCACACCCACCTTACTCCAAACAGGCCCGCTGAATTAGTCATTTTTTAAATGCAGAGTAGTCCCCAATTGTTTATCAAAATCAGAATGGAAGATTAAAGTCTTTCCTACATAGACAAATATAGGAGAGTATGCTATCACTTACCCAGAAAAAGCTTTCACACATATGTAAATCTGCATTCCAGAATCATTATCAGTTGGTCTAGAATCAAGTCTTTCTCTGCTGTTACTTAAATATTTAACCCTGAGGAATGACAGTGCTCTCCCTACTTTTTAAGTGTTCTATTTCTTTGTATTAATCCATGAAAGTCAAACCAGTTGATCCTGAACAGTATCACAGAAAACAACCATGGAAAAGTCACTGTTCTAATTCAATCAACCTTCAGCCAGACTCCCAGGTATCTGTCTCCAGATGTGAAAGGAATTCATTTGTGAGAAACCAGCAAAGCCAATTCGAATTATTTTTAAAGCATTGTGAGGCAGATTATTACTAATACTAGGAGAAGCTATTCCTGCAGTCCCAACCCCTGTTAAGCCCAAAGACAGAACATTTTCCTCTCAGTTAATGACAAGAAAGTACATTGTGTTCCCCTGTTCCCCTGTGAATTCCTTCCCACCAAGAGAACCTCAGAAATACTCCTATAAAATCCATTCCTGTATAAGCAACAGACTATTTCGACTCTCCAAATTGCAAGAAAGACTTCAAAATGGGCCTTTTAGAATAAAATGTGTTTCCTGAAGAAGAAATTGGAATGATTGTTTGAACCACTGAAAGCCTGCATTTATCCAGGGAATGAGAACTTCTTTTGGAATTACTTTCCCCTGAAGTGTTCAATCTTGCTGTTAGAATTTTTTTAAAGAAGAAAGTGTGAGGGGGTGGGGGATGGAGGGCAGGAAGGAAGACCAAAGGGGAGGGAGAAAGAGAGACAGACAGAGACAGACAGGGAGGGAGACAGAGAGACAGACAGAGACAGACAGGGAGGGAGACAGAGAGACAGACAGACAGAGGGAACCCCCTCAGTCTAGTATTTACTAGCCTGCCTGCACATTTAGCAATGATAGCAACAGGCTCTAAATCTCTCTCTCAATTGGCCATCAGTATTCCGGTGATAGTCCCAGACTGTGTGTCATCCTTAAAAAGACCAACCTGACTTCACTTCAATTTCTCTCTGACCCAAAGTCCATTACCCTAGACTCCTTGTCAGATCTGTTTGTGCCTTATGTCTAATTTTAAGGGCAATGTTCTGGGTCAAGAGATTATTTCTAACAATTCCTCTTTGAAGTTGTCTGAAATTCACAATGATGTCATTGGAGTACAGAAGATCACGGGAACAGACTAGATGTTCCTCCGTCTAAGGAGGTTTGAATGCTCAGCTCTACCAGCCTGTTGATTGTAGCTGGAGAGTTGACCAGAGGTGATTTCCACATTCTGTTTCTCTTCCCCTGTTCAGTTAAATTTTAAAATATCATAGCAAGGCAGCTTCTAATGCTTCCTCAGGAACAAAAGTCATACAGATCATACCATGAAGACATTTTCCTGCTCCGGCTTAAGAAGTTTTTATTGGTTCAGCTGTAAAGTATTTTCTTTCCCTAGACGGTTCCTGCTGGAGCTCAGTAAGCTATGTACTCCAGCTCTGATATTTGTACTTCAAGCTTTATATATGCTTTATATATACCCCAACTCGGTTTGGCTGCATTGTAAACATACCGAACCATTTCATTTCTTACTGTCCCTGACCCTTAGCCTGGCCATGTATATACATGATAAGTCAGTACTCAACCAGTTGTGGCTTTTTCTGAATTTCTTGTTATTTTTTTTCAGTGGTTTCCTAGCATTTGGTGAAGTATAGTTGTATCAGCATACTTTTGCTGTATAACAAAATAATCACGGTATCTTGTGTTTAATATTAACCATTTATTTGACTTACACATCTATGGGTTGTCTTGGAGTCGGCTGATCTTGACGGGGCCCAGCAAAGTGGTTTGACTGGAATGATTCCACTGGGTTGGCACTGTCTCTGTCTCATGTCTCTTGTCCTACCACAGGCTAGGACCAGAGGGCTCACTCAGACTTGTTAACCCCACAATGATGGCTGAATACAAAAAGGAAAGTGGAAACACACTGGGCCTCTTTCAAACACCACTTCTACCACTTTCTGTAGATCCAGGTAAAGTGCATGATCCACCACAAAGTCAAGGGACAGGGAAATACACTCCATCTCTTCAGTAGAAGGAACTATAAAATCACATGACAAATGACACGGATCTGAGAAAGGGTAAAGATGGGGATGAAAAATGCAATCTACTACAGTATTCAATGCATCTGAGCTGTCACACAATCTTCAGTGTAAGATCTGATATTTTTCATTGTTCCCTTTAAGTACCATCAAAAAACGACACAACGAGTATTTTTGGCAGCATTGCTAATGTTAATCAGAGATTCTGAGGCTTTCAAAGCTATGAAACCTGATTTACAAAGTGCCTAGCAAAATGGAGATGGGGCCTGTTTAAGAGGGAAGCCTCAAACCTCTCCAAAGCCTGGTGGAGACATAGCATCATCCCCAAACTCAGGTGATGAAATGATAGACAGTTTTTGTTGAGTATCTGCCATGTTCTAGGCCATTTAAATCTAGTCTTATTGCTGGTCTCACAAACCACAAACCACACAGAGTGAAGGAATCCGTATTTCACTTTCAAAGGAGGAAATTGGCTTCAAAAGATCAAGGAATTTGCCCAATGTTACATGGATTTTAAGTGACAACGGTGATTTTCAAACTCATGTTGGTCCTAATCGCAATATCCGTATTCTACCCAATACTTCTCCTGAGATGAGGTTTAAGAATTCTCTCAACTATAATGTACATATCAACATACAAACTCACCATGTAATGATGTAAGGAAAAAAAAAAACCTCTCCAAGAGTTGTGGTTAAAATGAAAAAAGCAAGATGAAGAACATGTATACAATATACTATCCTTGGAGTTTTAAAAAAAGACATGAAGCGAAGGAAAGAAAGAAAAATCTGTGTTTCTATTTGCTTATCTGTTCATGAAGGAACTCTAGAACAATATACAGGAAACTAAAAACAGGAATTACCTATGAAGAAGTGAAATGAGGGCAAAGACAAGGGAAAATTTCATGCCAAATATTGATACGTTCTTATTTTTCAATCATTTTAGAGATATTGATAAAATTAAATTTAAAGATAAATAAATATTGGGCCAGGCTAGGGTGAGATATGGTACAGAAAGATACGAGAAGGCTCTGAGGAGTTTTGTGCAGCTATCTACAAAACTCCATTAAAAGGGTGACAGATTAGAGGGATATTTAGAAAAACAAATGGACTTCCATCCATTATCAGTCTATTACTTGAACAAGAAAAGGTATTGCATAGATAATCCTATCTAGAACATTGCTATGGGGACATGACCTAAAGCTATTAGTGGTACAATCAATGTCATCTCTCTGTACTAGCAGATTTTGACCAATCCTGGTTATATTTAGCCCCAAATTATACAACCAGTTAATATACTTCCTTTAATCCCTTTGAATGGCACTGTGCCAGAGTCTCAATTCTCCTTCCTCCTATGGAATTATTTTTGCTGGATGTGTCTGCTTGAATTTTCTTCTTTGAACTTTTATTATTTATTTTCAGAATTCAGAATATTTGTATTCAGAATTCCTTGTTACCAATTCATTTGAATTCTATCTCTTGAATCAGTCACTGTTTTTACCATTTAAGAGTCATTGTTAAACATTTATTTTGTGTGGTTTGGCTATAAAATAAAGTAAACATTTCTAAAAAATTATAACATATATAAATGAGTGTTTTCATTTCAAAGTAGTCATTCAGGAAGTCATACCCATAACAATTTACAAGATTATATCCATAACTCTGCTTCTATCAAGTAAGGAAATGATGATACGTATGCTTGCCAAGTGCATTCTTTAAGACTCAGATCAGAGATGATCTCCCTCTGACAGCCTTTCTAGGCCTTTCTAGAACTCGGAGGAATTAACTCTTTATAATTCCATAAATCCTAATCATAGTAGATGATACTTTTCCAAAGACGGTGGCAATAGCATCTCCCAGTCATCTACTATTTTTCAATCACTTTGACATTTCTTCCATCAAGAGAGTGTCTATATTCCCTCTCCCTGAATCTGAGCAGGTTTGTGATTAGAACAGAAGAGATGTTATGTGACTTGTAGAGCTAAATCTTAAAAATGTTATAGATTCTTCTGAATTCCCTTTAGAATGCACTCTTCGAGCCTCACAGGGAAGCCTAAGCAGACCCAGGAAAAGACCATGTGTAGATGATCTGTGTACAATCCCGGGGAAGGTCCAAGACACTAGCCAGCCTCAAACACCAAACATACAAGTGACCATACCTTCAGGAGACCCTAGACCTCAGCTGTCATATTCACCTTCAGTCTTCAAGTCTTCTCACCTGACATTCATTGTCTCAGTTGCAGATATCATGAAAATGAGTCAAGACATCTCTGTTTAGAATTTACGACAAAATGTTTGTTGTTTTTTGTCAGTAAGTTTAGGGTGCCATTTAGTGAAGCAATTGTATCTGAAATAAGCTTTGATACCTGGAAGTAGGTGCTATCACAGTCAAACTCAAAACATCTGGCATTAACACTGGCCATGTTGGTTGGTGGAAACCCATAAGGCTTTGAGGAGGTTATTGTAAGGGATTAAAAGAAACTTTTTTTAAAAAAGTTATAGGGAACTGGAAAAAAAGTAGACAGTTCCTCTGTAAAGGTAAAAAGTTCAGCATAGTCACCTGTAGCAATGTGAAATTAGGAAATAAACCTAATAAATTTAGTGAATTCAGTAAGGAGGTTTCTAATAAGAATATTTTTAAAAAGGCACTTGTATTCACCTTGCTTCAAATGAAAAAAAAATGATTTAAAGAATCAAGTGTTAAATATAAAGGACCCAGGACTTATTAGGCTTCAAGTATAAAACCGTCTCTTAACCGTAGCCTCTCCAGCATAAGCAACTCTTAAATTAAGAAAGGACTTCAGGCAAGAGAGAAAATAAATAGTTAAAACCTCTTATCATCTTTCAAATAGGCAATAGGTAGTCTAAGGATGTCACAGATGTTCTTCTTGAAACAATAACTATGAACCACAAATGCATTGTCACACAGTAGAGTCTCAAAGGAAGCCCTAAAGAGAAAGAGCTTTTCTCAAAGAGTTTCTTGGGTTTGTCATATGAAGTAAATGATACACAAGAAACCTATAAAGTCTTTTAAAGAATTACTATGGATTTGACTCGCAGGAACAGAGACAGAGGGCCTTTGATCTTCAAACTACGAAAGGCAGGTAATCAGCTGGGAAAACTACTCAGCAGTTTCTTATAGAAAACAAAGGATAACTCAGAAAGGGAACCAAAAGCCAAGAGAGCACTTCCAAGCAGTAGGACCGAACCTAAATCAAGGAACTCACTACAGGTGCTCAGATCAATTTCAAAATTACTATGAACCAGTAACTGCTGTGTGGTACTCATTTTCCTTTTCAAATGTGAGTGCTATCCCATCCAATACCTAGCCCACAAGTGTATATTGGATGGGGAAGGATATAGATAGAGGAGACAGATAATTTGTCTTTTAGTTCACTGGTCTTCAAAGGAACCACACCAGAGGGGCTACATGTGAAGAGTTGCAGCTCAGTAGATCTGATTTAAAGGATGAGATCCTGGACTTCAAATTAATGTCTTGTTGGGGCTTGAGTGTATTTTGCATGTGGGAATATTCATTACTGTGGCCAGATTATGTTCTATGGCAGATTGGCGTTTTTCAATTTCACATGTTCTTACAATATGACTTTCACACTCCTTCCATTGAGAATGTCATTTACGTACCCTCCTTTTGAATATAGAGCAGGATGGGGCTTAAAATGACACCATGTGACTTCCAAAGCAAGGTTATAAAAAGCTATGCAGCCGGACCCTGTTTCTCTTTGAGACACTTGCTCTTACGGTCCAAACTATGCTCTGAGGAAATTCAAGCAGTCGCATTAAGAGACCACATGTGGGTGCTTTGGCTAACAGTCCCAGCTGAGGTCCCAGCCTACAGCCAATACCAACCATAGGCTATGTGAGTAAGTTAGCCTTCCAGTCCCCAGCTGTTAAGTCTTCCCAGCCTTTCAGGCTGCCCAGCTGAGGCCCAGACACCATGAAGAAGAATTTAGCTCTCGTTGCTGTGCCTTTATGGATACATGACCCACAAAAATCCATGAGCACAGTTAAATGGCTTGTTTTGTCACTAGGGTTGAGGTGGTATGAAGTCATAAAACTGGAACACCTATAAAGTGACTGACAAGTGCAATAATCAGGTCTTAGACTCTGGAGATACACTTGAATTTCAGTCCCAGCTTCATCCTTTACCAGCTGTGAGACTGCAGGCAAGTTCCCTAGGTAATTATTACTGCCTCATAGGTTAGTAGTAAAGATTTAATGGGATAACACACAGAAAGCACAACGAATGTACATGACACTCACTAAATGTTTATCAATTGTAATTGTCCTTACCCATGCCTTTAGCGTTACATCTATTATTGAAATGATCCTTTTGTCTCTCTCGCCTACAAGCCTCTAAGTTTCTTGACACCCAGAACTATTACTTGCTCATCTACAAAACTTACCGCCTAGCCCAGTGCACTTAGGAGATTAATTCAAATCTCAATTAATATAAGTGTCCCAATTTTTGTCCCAAAATAATTTTGTCAGTGATAAGGTGTCACGAAAATATGAAATATATCTAATTAACTTTAATCTTGATTCATATCTGCAGAGCACTTATTGTGTAGTCAAACATGTTTACACATATTGTCAAAAGTCATCTTCTTAGCAACATCACAAAATGTTATTTTTATTTTACAAGTGAAAAAAAATTGAGATTCAATAAAGGTAAGGACTTGCTCGACCACACCGAGGGGAGCCCAAATTCAGCCACGCAGACCCCCGCATCCACAGTCCTTCCTCCAGCACCACAGCTGACAGTTGCAGAATTCCCTCATCCTCCTCTACCAGGCCCACGCCCTTCAGATTTCCCCACCATGGACAAATTTTCATCCTTTGAGATGATCAAAATCAGATGGAGATTGCACAAGTAAATGAAAAGGATTTTTTTCTACAAAGCCAGACATGACCACATAATAATAGGACTGGCTTTCCAGCAAGATCCAGAAACTTCCAAAATAAAAGTTAGAATGATGTTCTCACCAATGTTAGATTAATACCCAAAGGAAAGAAATGCACTTATTTCAGCATGTTACTTTATAGTCAAGTCTCATATTTTCATTCTTCTAATTGTTTCCTGTGACTATTACATGTGGCCAAAAGGGAATATGAAGCTTTAAAAAGATACTTTACAATCTCTACCAGCAGCTTTGAATAAAGGTGGAAAGCATTGAGAAAAAAAGGCAAGGAAAACACTTCCAACAACTTGTTGACTCATTTCATGTTCAATGAATGGTCCTGCTACTCCCTTAAGTGGTGAATCTATCATGAAAAGTATATTCAAAATATATTCTAAATTACATTTTGTAGAGGAGGGAGGTGAGAGAGACTTCAAACAACTTAAGCAAGGGTTTTTTTCTACAGTTTCCATCTTGAAAACTATTTATATGAAAGAAAGCCTAAATATTTTTTCCAGTGCTTTGAAGAAAAATATTATGACTAAGTATGAAAAGACTGGATTTCAAGCTTCAAAAAAAGCAACCCTCTTCTCTTAAAGTGCGTTTCAATGAGGAAAAAAATCCTTTTCATAAAGTATTCGCCTCCAGAAGATTTTGAAAAGTTAAGAATAAAATTTAGAAACATAATTTACTAATTAGTGATTTGTTTATTCAACAATTATTTAGAGTGAATATTGATAGCAGGTACAACCCTGGATGCTAAGAATGCAATGAAATACCCTAGAAACATCATCTCTGCCCTCGGAGTCTACAGTCGACCAGAAAAGACAGATTTAGCAATAATCACTAAATGTGATGATGCTTGGAAGGAAAAGTAGAGGTGGTAGGGGACCACACAGCAAACGGATATACTCTAGACTGTAGAAGTTTCTGGAAGTTTTCTCCAAAAAGGTAACAGTTGAAATAAAATCAGGAGGATGGTGTTTTAGTCTCCAAGGGCTGTCATAACAAAACAAGGGTTTAAAACAACATATAAGTATTTTCTCACAGCTCTAGAGTCCAAAATTAAGTCATCAGTCATGTTCCCTCCAAGAGCTTGAGTCCAAGACTCCTTCTTGGCGTCTTTCTAACTTCTGGTTGTGGCTATAAGTCCCTGGTATCCCTTAGCTTACAGCTGCCTTCCTCCAGTATCTGCCTCTACTGTCACATGACATTCTCCCTGTGTGTCTCTCAAGGTCTTCTTAGATGGACGCCAGCAATATTGGATTAAATGTTTATCTGTTCCAGTATGACCTCATCTCAACTAATTATACCTGCAATGACCCTCTTTCCAAATAAGGTCACATTCTGAAGTACTGGGGGTCAGGACATCAACATACCTTTTTGGAAGACACAACATACTCTATAACTGGTGGTCAGGGCCTGTCTAGGAAAAGACTAGTGAGGCAGACAAAGGTCCAGTCAAAGGTCCTGTGGTAGGAAGGAGGATGGCTGACTGAAGGATTAGAATGGGGGCAGGGTGGCTATCTGTGGACGACTTTCTCCTGGGCTTATCCTTATGTACTGATCACTCCTCATGATAGCTTTTCAAAACTGTGATGACAGTGACATTGACCAGAATCCAGAGAACAAGATATGAATCTGACATTTCTTACAGATCTGAGCTTTTTACGGAAAAAAAGAATCCTCAGAGATGGAACACAGTTTTTCTCAGCAATATTTCCCTCAGTAGCCAGGACTGAAACATGATTAAAAAATAGCTTTTCCTTCACTCTTTCAGATCCTGGAGATTGCACATGCAGTTAGAAGTCTCAGAATAAATGACTAAGCCAAACCTCGTTCAAAACGAAACAAAGAAAAACACCTCGATGGTCTCTTTGCTAGTGCAAAACAGCTAGTTTCCGGAAGGCTACATCTGAATGAATATCCACCCATGTTTTGAAGGCCAACCCACATCTTGATACTGTGGTCATTTGCTTCTTTGAATTCAGATCAATTCCATAACCAATTGTCAGACCACAAATCAAGATGTAGGGCCTGGTTAGGCAATTCCTGTAAACTCATCCACTGCTTACAGCATTTAAAGTTGCAATAGATTCCAAAAGGGAGGGAAACTCAATAGATGATGCTGGACTAACTGAACAGTGCTAGAGTGTCAAAGAAATAGTAAGTCACCAAGTACCTAAGAGCTAGATCCAGTTCTTGGTTCTTGGCCCTGGGGAGAGTGGGTGGGTGCATGTGTGTGCAAGTATTTTGTTGTTAACCGGACCCACAGTTTACTTTGGAACAGGTTCTTCTAAGAAGTTACATATAACACTGAAAACATCATGTATTCTCAGGTCAGCGTTTCCTGGAATATTCCACACAAGTAGCTTGAAATTCCATCATGTAAAATATTCGTCTCTCATTCACAAACTTTATTCAGCTTCCAGAACTTGAGCACAAAAAGAACACTAAGGCTTGCTGTTGACAGAAAATTCAAAGTTGAACTCCTCCTGACTGTGTCAGCTGGCTGGTCTTCAGAGCCCCAAGAGCAAGACTAGCTAATGCAGTCTTGAGAGTCACATTAGAGGGTTTCTTTCCCTTAGAGTCTTCCCTTATCCCTTTCACATTATTTGTGCAAGAGGCCAAAAGACACTGCAGGTCCTTGCATTCTGAACCACGAGTTTCTCTAGAATGTCTTCTTACTATTCAGGAGCAGGCAGGGAAAAGTCGCCAGGCATGGGAGCTAAGAGACAGAGGTGGCATACCTCTGGGTCCCCTACAAGCTTCCAACCACTCTCACACCTCTTCTCTTCCACCATAAGCTGGTCTCACCCACAGCTGCATGTTTTCACCCAGTGGATGTCAATTTAGGCTGCATACAGTTATGGTGTCCTCTGATGTATTTGGCAACTCAGGTCCCCTTTCTTTAACTGGAGAATTGTGCCTCTGCCCATGTGCTTCACAGGGTCATTGAAGGAGCTGGACAGGATTATTGAGACTTGCGAGCAGGTGAACTATGGGGAAACATTTTGACAATGGTAAAGGGCCATGTGTAGTTCAGGCTGATTATTGGTTCCTTTATCTCCATGTGTCTCTCTGAAATGCCTACCCGTGCTGTTGCATCAGCCTTTGCTCCTTCAGGTGCCCTCCAGAGACCCACAGAGGCCAGGTTAGGGTGAAGCAAGCATTCCTCTGGATCCCCCACAAGCTCCTAACCATTCTCAAGCTCTTAACCATTCTCACAATGCTTCTCTTCCACCATAAGCTGATGTCCCCTACAGCTGCATTTTAGCCCAGTGGTTATCAATTTAAACTATACATGAAATGTTTTTTTATGTTATTTTAGCTTATTTTTAAGGAAAGGTACAGGCAGGAATAAAGGTGAGTAGGCAGGCAGAAAGAGAGAGAAGCAGCAAATTTTTTTATATATATAGTTGTTCACGCTGGTTGCTTCCCCCGCAGACACAAGGCTCAAACCCAGGGGTCTGTGAATTTCTCCTTCAGAGGCAATTGACCCAACCACTGTTTCACCAGGGCGTGCCAAATTGTTTTTTGTTTTTAACTACCAGTGCCTGAACTCGTCTAAAACTTTTGATTGACTTGGTCCGGACAATCAGTAATTTGCGGTTTTTCAAGCACTCCCTGGTGATTCTCACGGACAGCCATGCTATTTTTTTCTTAAGAAAATCACACTTGTAACACTCAAAACTAAAATCACAATATTTATAATATGCCAGGCATTATGAGAGGCATTTCATTTAATCCTCACACCACCCTCTGTTGTAAGGATTTTTACTATGTATCCCGCATTGCAGAGAGAAACCAAAACTCAAAGCGCTTGCTGGCCTTCCTCCCCTGTGCACGGCTACTGACAGAGCGAACAGCACTGGGACTTGGCTCTGTTCAGCTCCAGGCCTAGGCTAGCCTGTCCACCAGGACCGAACTAAAAACCGCATAACTGGCAAATGCGTCTGCAGCAAAACTGAAAAACCTCATTTTAATTAGGAAAAAGAGAAAAGGTAAAGAAGCATGTCATACCTAGGTCACCTCCTTGTGGCTCAGTGACCCAGACGGCTGTGGTGTGGACCCTGTAAACCCCAAGCCCTTAGGTTCTTGATCTGGGGCAGGAATGGGGGGATGGGAGATAAAGGGGTTGGCATGGAAACCAAAATAAACAAATAAAATCCTAATTCCTCCTCTTGTTCCTTCCGTCCTTCCTCTCTTTAAAAACAAAAACAAAAAACTATGTCATACCAAATCAATCTTAAAACTCAAAGCCTTCTGATACATTATTACTAGAACATTTTACTTTCTCATATTTCAATGTACAGTTGACCCTGGAATATATTAAAATTCAAGTTTTAATTTAATGTTATATTGCATTCCATAAAGCAGTGTTATCTCACCCTCAGAGTTCATTGCCCAACACAAAGTATAAATGATAAGGGTTAGTTGAGGAAAAGGGCTCGGGGACCTCCAAATCTTTCAGTTAAGGGAGACATCCTCTCTGTCTCCACTATCTCCCACAGCGATAGCAATATTTAATGTATAATAAGCTTAGAGCATCCATAAGCTGTTGAATCGCTTTTCTCTGTGTTTTTGTAGAACAAAGTGTTCTCATGAAAATGCTCAAGATCTGTGGTTTTCTAGTTCTGTTCCCAGAGCCCTGGGAGTTCAAAGGCCCCTCCTGGAGGTGAGAGAAGGAACTTGGGAGAAAAAATGTTGGGGCTCAGTGGATTCCTCAAAGCCCTCCATCACCATTTTACCAGAGCAGCTCAACTTTTACTTCCTCAACCTATTAAACCTATGAAACTTTCAGAAGCTTTCGTTTGCAGACTAGACTGTTACTCTATTAAAAAGACAGTTTGAAAACCATTGTTCTACTTAATAAATTGTGATCCCAACCTTACCTGAATTACCAATCCTAAAAAAACTGGATTACAGGAAAATGTATTTCATCTTAAACCTGTACTGAGCCGATGTGGAAATTCAGAAAGTACCACAAGATATTACTGTGGGACTGGCAGTTTATAGAATGAAAACATGCCAGTTAATAGAATGATAACAGTGTTTGCCATGCTTGGTTCTCCCAATACATGATCTTAAACTGTCAAAACCGCTCTTAATAGGAGTTGAGCTGCAGCTAGAAAACCCATCTGGAGGGACTAGGAAGGTTGCTCAAGGATTGTCTGCTCACAGTCACGCAAAAGGCCAGTACACGCTGAAAAACACAGATAATGTGAAGTGCAGACTCAATACAACAGATACTTTGATACCTTCCTTGGTCATCACAGACAAAGAGAAGGCAGAGAAACTGAGGCAGTCCCCCCCCCCTCATAAAATAGGACAGAAGCCCACAGGCATATCTGTCTTTTAAGAGTCTTTAAAGAGTGGGAAGAAAAATGCTACCTAGTAATGTCTCTTGGTGGGCAGAGCCTAAGGGTCCTGGTGGCTACCTCCTTGCATCCCTTATCTTGGGCTATGATCCCAATGAGGATCATAGAAAAACACAGATAATGTGAAGTGCGGACTCGATACAACGGATACTTTGATACCTTCCTTGGTCATCACAGACAAAGAGAAGGCAGAGAAACTGAGGCAGTCCCCGCCTCCAGGGTTGGCAGTAAAGTTGCTGATATGAACCCATCTGCTGATTTCAACTGTCTTAATTTTTTTTTTTTCAATTCTAAAAAGTAGCCTCTGTCTTTAAAGAGTGGGAAGAAAAATGCTACCTGGTAATGCCTCCTGGTAGGCAGAGGCTAAGGGTCCTGGTGGCTACCTCCTTGCATCCCTTATCTTGGGCTATGATCCCAATGGATAATTAAAGTCATGCTTTAAATGTATATATATATATATATATATATATATAAATATAATATAATCAAAATCAATAAATAAATTGAAGGAAAAATTACATAGGGGAGAAATGCATAAATTATTACCACAATAAACTATCCTACATCAAAAAAAGTTTTTGTTGTTGCTTACAAGAAGGAGATCAAGTCGTACATTTGTCACCAATATTTTCATTCCAATAAGAAAACTTGTGAAAAACATCAGTTTGGGGAAGGCATGCTATTCTCCTCTCACTGACCTTTAAGGTGATGTCCACTGTCCAGTTATGATAACATGATGATGAAAGTCTTTGTGCATAAATCTTGTCGCATCAGCTTATTTCCTTTGGATAAGTAACAGTAAGTATCAACTGTATAGGCTTTCACAGTTTATTTTAATGAGATCCCCACTTTTTGTTCTCCCCCTTCCTTTAGCTACTCCACGTTCTATTATTCTTTGTGACCTTTCTCTACTTGGTGCCTTTAGCAATTTCTGGATATGCCTGTGGGCTTCTGTCCTATTTTATTTTCAAAGATTCTTCTGGGGATTCTATTTTCATTCAGCCGTTTCAGGTGTCCTAGTCATTAGATTTTAGCTCTTAATCAGAAAGAGCGTTTTCAGTGCTGATGCAATCTCTGATCATCTTACATCCTATTATATCTTACAAGCTATTCCCTAGGATCTCTCTGTGCATAACTCGGGTCTTACATCCTCCTCTTCTTCCAATATCCCTGCATTTTCAAAGCATGTATTTAAATAGGTAGAAAACATCCTTTGTGACACAAACTTGCGCTTTCCGAACTCTCTCTCTTTCCATAGGAAATCCCTTATGTTCATAGAGAAAGCATGGCTTTGTATAATTCTTTTGGATCAGAGTTTCACTGGGGAATGTGGCAGAGTTGCTGAAATTTGCACTCATTAGCATCCAAGTTGTAGTTAAACACCTTTCTATATTCAGTGCTTGAGCAAAACAGGCCTACCGATCTGCACCCGCTGTCTCCCTATGGCTAACGTCAATGAAGGCAGATTTTAAGGTTGTTGCAAACACAAAGAGGTTTCAAATATACCTGAGTGTCTTCATCTCTTAATGATTTCACACCTTGCGTTGGCACTTTCAGGCTTCAAAAATAAATAAACGAATAATCAGTTTGAGGTTGTTTGCTTCAAGACTCTGATGTCAGGACTGGTAGTCTTTGGAAAGACCCAGGAGGCTTGAACTACCAACCCTGCGTGGCTGCCGCCATTGCCAACACAGTTTCCCCACCCTGTTCCACCTACTATCAAATCCTGGGTTTGCTAAACCTAATGTCAGGGACAGTTGCCCAATGCAGACCCCAGTCAAATCCCTCAGCCTGACATTTAGTGAAGAGCATTCTAGACAAAAATCAACGTTTCTCTGCTCTGCTATGGGAGTTTCATGAAGAGCCTTCCCATGCATAAACAGATCTGATAAGATTCCACAGACCATCCCACCAGGGTCACTGGGGTGATTTAAAATATAGCTACAAAGTTTCCTGCTACAAACTCTATAGTGTACATTTTAATGAGGAACTGAAACTGACTTGGGCTGAAATGTGGCCCCGGATGCACCTGGAGGACCATGGCAGTTGTTAAAATATTTAAATAGTTCCATATCAATTGGTAAATAACCATGTTTCCATCATTCCTCACCCCCTGACCTCAAGCTCTTTCTAGAGACTCTCCAGCTCCCTAGGGCCCAGCAACTTAAAAGTTAACATCTCATCCAACAGGGGCCTCCAGCACCTTCATGCAGAACCACTGGACCAGGGTCCATTCCCACTGATGAGCTAATAAATATTCGGAGTATCATTCTTGAAATGGACTTAGCTGAACTCAAAAATCACAGAATATGTGTTTACTGTAGTTTTAATGAAATACCATTATATTCTCACTTTTCATTATTCAGCAACTATTTATTAGGCCCCAGCTCTGTGGTAAGCAGGGCACGGTCCTGCCTCCAGGAAGCTCAAAATCGATTGATGAGGAGACATAACTAAATAAATAATCTCAATACTGTGCTGCAATAAATAGTATAATAGGTATAATAAGTAATTATAATGCAATAAATAGTATAATAAGTAAAGTGGGCTCTGGAGCTCCGAGGAAAGAGCTGGGGCAGGCTACAGGAGGAGGTGTTGGGGAAGATATACAAGTCAGGTTAATGGGGGTAGAGGCAGGTGTACTAGGAAGGAGGATATAAACAGTCTAAACTGACTGTGGAAGGGTATTAAAGCCAAAGAGAAGCGGGCAGGTTCAGGGACTGTTCAGTGATGGTGGCTAGAAGGAAGTGATGAGAAATAAAACTATAATATGAAACCAAATAATGGTTTGTTTTTCACATCTCACAATTGCGTTGAAGCCAAAGATGTATTCTTGTGGGTGTTTTCATTCCTGGGTATCTCAGAACTTGGAAAGGTTCTGACTATTTTATTCGCAAGACTGCTCTGGAAGTCAGCCAAGATCCCCCCACACAGAAAACCTACCAGCTACAAACAAGATGATCATGGATGATCATCAGCACCTGGGGCTGGCTGAGGGCACCCCAAGGTGCCTGGCACTCAGTAAATATCTGTTGAATGAAAGAATGATTGAGCAATAAATTGCAAGACCAATGCTTGAGTTAGAGCTCTTATTAATTTTCTCATCAGTGTTTTACTGAGTGATCATGACTGTTCAATAGTCATCATTTCCATTTAAGAATGACACTTTTAACGTCCATATTTTAAAGGGAAATGATCACACCTGGTTAATGGTCTCCACCTCCAAGTTGTTCTCATTCTCTGCTTCTCAAAGTCTGAAACACAAGATAGCTTGAGGGCAAAGTCTCTCACCACTTCACCCTTCTCCCAACCTAAAGCTTCTTGCCCCCCAACCCCAACTCCCTGCTTATTCTTGAAAGACTGATGTTCCACGATCCCAGTTTTCCCAGGACCTCTGTGGTTAAGCACTGAAAATTCCACATCCCTGGACACCTTTCCTTCCCACCCAGTCCCAAGCAAACTAAGACATTTGTCAACCTACTCATGAAGACCTTCTTTTCAGGCTGGAGACATTTCATTGGAGACAAGAAAATGGAACACTTCAATCACTTCTGTGGTGGGGAAATCAGGTGAACAAGAGAGGAAGGGGCATTCTAAGAAAGAAAAGCATAAGCAAAGGCAGGGCGTTTGCTCTGACTGAGTAAAATGGAAGTCAGAGCAGCAGGAGGGCAGAAGGAGGGAAATAGAGAGGTTTCTAATCTGGGGGATATATTTCTAATTCTAAAGACATATTTGTTAATAACCAAATAACAGATAACAGTCAGGTTCTTGTGCAAGTCATCATTGCTGAAAAGAAACCCTTTTGACTGCCAGCTTACATTAGCTATGCTCTCGCTCCCCTCCATCGCTGTAAATAATCAAGAGTTTACAGAACTTCCCACTGCTCCCGAGGGAAAGTGTGGTCTGGATCCGGTCCTACCTGTTAGACTCATCCTGTTAGTTCCTACTGCTAACGTGAATAAATAAAAAGTCTGATGTGACTAAACACCACCACTAGCTGCATGATGTCACAAAAGGCTCATTTATTTTTGATCTGCTGCTTATGTGTGAACATCTGACTCAGAGCATCTTGCCTTCTCTCCAGGGACTCAAGCAGCTCTGTTGATGAAACACCTGAGTATTATGCAGCAGAACTTGGATTCGTTTCTCCTCTCTTCTAACTCTTTGCTCTAAACATCTGTTTTCCCCTGTGGAAGCCTGAATTCATCAGCAGAGCAGCAATTCTATACATAACTGCATTTTAACCATGAAACCAGCAAATATGTAGGATTCTCCTATGTGCTCTGACTTCCTTCACTATCCTGATAATCAAGTAACTAAAATGACTATTTTGTGTGTGTGTGTAACCACAGTTCACCAAAATAGCTATTATGTGCACCACATTCAATGGGGTCTGTGCAGTAGACACTACTGTTTGTCTGCCAAACACCCATTCTTCCGACAATACGGCAAAGTGCCTCAGGGGAAGGCGACCTGTGCTATAGCAATCACACAGGGCAAAGCCACTCCTTTGGAGTTATTGCCAGAGATGCAAGAAGTCCACTTGGGGTATTTGCTCCTTTAATAAAGAGGCACTAGAAAACTCTGTGGGTGGTTTTTTCATGGTAAACTCTACCTAAAATTGTTGCAGCCATTTTGTTGCCAGCCTGGAAATGCAGCCAGCATTGAAGATGACAGATTTTGGAATATTCTACTTCTAGAGCTTTCCTACAGGATGCACTTTATTGTTAGTGTTTTGTTTTCATTTTGTTTTGTTTTCGTGGTGAGCAGGGGTGTTGATGGTAGGCGGTAAAGGAACTAGACTTATTTCTTAGAATTAATTCCACTCAGCTAATTCAGCATTAATCTAAAAATCATTTTCATTAATTCACAGTAGCTAAAATTGTGATTTACTCCAATACTCGTAGACTATGTGTTATTGGTAGTAAGAAGAATGTTCAAAGCAGTATCACTGATAAAGACAAAGAGAAAAAATAGGAGCTTAAAGTGAAAAGGAAAAGTACAAGAGGTGAAGTCTTTTGAGAGCTCTTCTTTCCCACAAATAGAAGAATTCTGTCACGATGCAAATCTTACTGAAACTGAAAAGCTCTTGAGATGAAAGCAGAAGTTAACTTGGCAGAGGAAAGATGGATGCAAACCTCAGAGAACTGGCTGGAATCCAAACATGTGACTGTTGTTAACATTTGACCACCTACTTCATTGTGCCCAGCTCCTTCCTGCTACCCACCCAAATCTCAGCCCAGGTCAAGAAAATTCCTAATTTACTCTGACTTACAAAATGTAGCCATCCCATATCCCAGACTTCTGCCCTAAAATGGTGTTATTGGATACTAATCAATTTAAGTGGCTCTTTCAAGTAACAGCCTTAATGTTGAGAAGGGAGGCTCTTCCCACTAAAGAATTTCTACATATTCTGCATTGGAAAACACATGAGAATAGGAACTTCAGCTAGCCCTCTCTAGCAAGGCACCTTAGCAGGTCCCTTGGTAAATCTGAAGACGTGGGTAAAATCATGTATTTTGGTGCAAGATTTACAGCACACAAACACTATCATTTGTCTTCATGTCCCCAATACCAAGCACAGTGTCTGGCATGGAGACAGCACAATAAATATTGGAATAAAATGTGATTGAAATTGGTTGAGAATCACAAGTGAGAGTTCAGTGAGAGCTACATAGGGTTACATAAAAAGAACTCTCAGAAAAGAAATGCACAGATTTTTAAGTCAGTGTCCATCTTTTATCAGAGAATGGGGAAAACAAAATGACATAATGGAAAAGAAATAAGGCAGAAATCTGTTAAACTCTGTAGTTTGGAGAGCAGAGTGCATATGATTAATCTTTTGGGAGAATGAGAAGATATTTATACATTCTTTCAACAAATATTTCTTCAACTCCAGTGATATTCCAGGCTCTGGTGAGTGACATGACCCTACAAATGTGAGTAAGACATTGTTCCTGTCTTAAGGGAGATTTAGACTAGAGAAGAGACAGACATGAAAGTAAAAAGCCTCCTGTTTCAAAAATAGTAAATATTAGTTTTTTTTAAAAAGCTTCCTACTCTGTGACATGATGAGTGGTATTCTATGATGGAGAATTTACACAGTAGAATAGGGTCAAAGAGGAAGGTGTGACTGGGGAGTTCTGGGGTCGCATCAGAAAGGAAAGGAAGATAGGATCTTGAAGGATGAGTAGAGGTCAGTAGAGGTCAAATTTAACTTGTGTAAATACACAGAGGCAATAAATACATGGAACATTCCAGAAAGGAGAGTTACACAGTGTAATTGGAGCACAGCATTAGGTGAGAACTAGAGAATGGTGGGAGGTGATGTTGAAAATGTAGACTGATTCCGAATTACAAAGGACCTTGCATGTTTTACACAGCGGTTTGGATTTTAGTCTCAAGGTAATGTGGAAACAGTGAAAAGCTTTAGAAAGATAACTGATAAGCTAGAATTCACTGCCCACATGAAGTTAGGCATGATCCTATGACTTGCCTGGGCAGTGGAATGTGAATAGAAGTGATCACATCTGGTGAAAGTTTAAGAGCCAGTGCCTGAGTCGCCACATTCTCTTTGATCTCTAGCCTGTAAGCAGCAATTTTAAGATTCTGGCTTCTCTGTTAGTCTCAGCTCCTGAGTGATTATGATGAACAGAGTCCTTCTACTGAATGGATATGTGGCAGGTGGAGCTGTAGCAGAAATAAGAAAAGAAGTCTTTGTTTTCCTAGTTACTGTCATTGGAAATGTTTATGGCTGCAGCAACGCTGCAGACTGTCCTGACTGATAGAGCAGGGAAATAACATGATCAGCTTAGTGTTTTTAAATTGAAGGCAACATGGAGGATGAATGGAGGTGGGAAAGGAAGTTCATTACAGGCAAGGAAGGAAACCAAGAGGGAGATATTGCAATACTCCAGGAAAAAGATGACAGAGGTTTAAAATTAGAGTGGTAAGAGTGGAGGTAAAGAAGATGAGTTATCTTAAGAAATATTTATGGAGAAATAGCAACAAGAATTTAGCGACTAATAAAACATTGTTTATAAACATTTTAATCATCTATTTGCGCATAACAAATTATTCCAAAACATATCAGCTTAACATGATGCTAGATATGTATTATGTCAGAGTTTTCTCTGAATCAGCAAATCAAAGACCATCTTGGCTGGTGTTTCTAGCTCAGGATCTCTCATGAGGTTATGGCAAAGATGTCAGCTAGGGATGCCATCATCTGAAGATTTGACTAGGGCTAAAAGATCCACTTTCAAAATAGTTCGCACATATGATAGCAGGTTAATGCTAAGTGTTGGCAAAAAGGCTTCAGTGCCTTCTCATTTGGACCTCCACTAAGTTTCTTGAGTGTCTCCATGACATGGCAGCTGGCTTTCTCTAAGTAAGTGGCGTAAAAGAAAATAAGGTACAACGGCACTTTCTTTTACAATTTAACTTTAGAAGTCACACGCCATCACTTCTGATATATTATTTGGTCACCCAGACCAACCATAATACATTGTATGAGGATACCATAAAAAAAGATGTGACTACCAGGAGGAAAAGCTAATTGAGGATTATCTTGGAGGCTGACTACCACAAATGAACAAGATGGAAGTAAATAAGCTGACTTTGAGATTTCTAACTTGAATGGATTCAAGATAGAGTTAAGCAGAATATATAACACAAAAGGAAAAAATCCTTTTGGGGAAGGAAGGATGAGATCATTAGTAACCTGCCTTGAAGGGGAAACTAAAACACGTACAAACAGACATTCCTAATTGTAATTTGAAAACAGAAGCTCCTAAGAGAGGTCAGAGTTGAGGATTTAGTTATCAATATTATCTAGTGGTAGAGGATGTCAAGACAGAAAATAATATGACTCAAGAAATGCTCATCAAAAGAAAAGGGAAGAAATACAAAACCAAGAACAGAAACTTATGGAGCAAAAACCCTACATTTAAGGAACAGAAGGAAAAAGAAAAAGTTGGCAAATGACACAAGGAAAAGAGAATTGAGGAAGAAAGCAGAGAATGAGAGTTATATGGACATGAAAGGGAATGGAGGAATTCAATGAGACTCAAAAACAATGCTAAGTGACAAAAAGCAGACAAAGTAATATGAAAATATGCAAGCTCACTAGAATTCAGTTAAGAAGAGTGACCATATGGTAAAGTGGTCTCAGTGAGTTGGAATGATGGTTAGATTTCACCCTTGAAATTAAACCATTCCTTTCATGCAATGGAGATGGCTTCCCTCATAAAAGACCCACGTTGTAACATCTTGAGTATAAAACAATCCAATCTACCCATTATATATGAACTAGCACATACAGTAATGAAAATCTTTTATCTTGAGTCTCTCTTGATCTCTCTGTTGGTAATGGAGGAAGAATGAATGGATCAAAGCACCATCTCCTCTACCCAAAACAACTGTATCTCCAGGGAAAAATTAGGCCATTGATAAACCTTGGGACAACCAGGAAGGTACTCTAAAGTCCTAGAGTTATAGGGTAGAAAGCCCATCAAACAAAATCACAGGTTGAAAATATTGAGATCTTCTTGACGAATGTCCTCATTTTAAAGATAAAATAAGACTGAGGAAGACCAAGTTACTTGCTCAAGGTCATATAGCGTTTTTTTCCCCCAATATTGGGTCCAAGCTGGCACCCTGTCCAGAGTTCTTTCAATTCAATCACATTTCTTACCTTATTTTATACACATACACACATTCATAAAATTCTAACATCCAAAGAAGACGATACTCAGAAGCGCCCAATTGAACATGGTTAAAACAGATCTCTTGATCTGGTTTCTCAAAATATGTCTCTCCCCATCTCCTCCATAACTACAAAGAGACACATCTTCCTTGGCCTCTCTCTTGTGCCTTCATGTCCCATACGCAGTCCATTACAAGTCCTGTGGGCCCTGCCTTCAGACTGTGACCAGAAAATGCTGGTCTCACCTCTCTTGTGCAAGCACTTCACGTTCCTGGCTGACCTGCTTCGACAGCCTCCTGACTGAGCTTCCTGCTCCCAGCCTCTGCCATAGTCACAGCAGCCTGAGTGATTTTCAGTTCTCAAAATGTAAGCCAACTCCTGTCTCTCCTCCGCTCAAAACCCTCCAATGGCTTCCCATCACATGCAGAAGGAAAGCTAAGCTCTTTGCTGGCTCCTCCACTCCCTGGCTCCCCCTTGACCTCCTCAAACTTTCAGACCCATTCAAGACACTAGAGCTTCTCTGGGCTTTTAGTGACTCTTAAACACTTCAACTTCATTCCTAGCTCAGAGTCTTCACAAATGTCATTCCCTCTACCTGGAATGTTCTGCCCAGAGATCTTCCCATGGTTCACTCATTCCCTCTTTTCATGTATGTCTCTGCTCAAATGTTACCTCTCAGAGAGCCTTTTCCTGACCATGTTCTCTAAAATAGAGACCTCTGCCTCGCCCAAATTCTTAATCTTCTCCATCCCTTTACTGTGCTGCTTTGATTGCATCACATGACCAACGCTTCACATAGTTTGGCACTTTTACTTGTCTCTGATCACTCTCCCCACTGGAACTTAAGCTCTGTGGAGCCATTTTGTTCACCAAAAAATCTCCAGTGCCTTAAAAGTCCTCGGCACATAGTAGGTGGCCCCAAATATTTCTTGAGTAGCTCAGTTAGGACTGATCCTAACATTGGGAAATATTCAAATAACAATGTCATTTTTAGACAAATAGGACCTTAACGAAGGTCAGAACTGAAAGCTCAAATGCCAGGATCCTACATTCAACCCTGTTGGCTTAGAGTCTTGAAGACAGTGCATCATAGCATCCCTGAAACCTTTCTCTGGGATCAGACCCCAACCCACTAATATGCTCAGGAGAGAATGACCCTGAAATGACAGGAGGTATTTTAGCAAAACTAAAACTCATTTCTTCTCGAAATCAGTGGTTTTGACCATATTTTTTTGGTATCTACTGAGACTCCCTCACGTGTAGACATCCTGTCCAGAAATTACAGAAGCACGCTCAGACACAAGTTAACAAAGGGCACTGCTATGAGGATTCAATTCCACTAATTCATTCACCCATTCATTTATGTATCCCATTCATTCCACAAGCTTCCATCAAGTGGATACTCTGTGTCAGACACTGCTAAGCTAAAATCTTTCAGTAATAGCCATTTACTGTTATGTTTGTTCCTGGCATGACAATGATTATGCTTCCATTGCCATCTTCTTCATCATTTATCATGCAATGTGGGAGGCATGTGACCCCACCATGGAAATCTAAGGAAGCTCATCTAATGTCTCTGACTTATTTTTCCTGCCATGGGAGCACTGATGGCATTTATCTAAAGGTCTCACCTATACCTCCCAGCAAGTCATTTTATTATCGGAACCGATTCTTCTATGTTGGGGTCACAGTCACTCAGTTATCTGAGTCAGTGGGTCAGGCAGGTCATTTGTAGAGGAAAAACCTCATTTCCTTACTTGGGCATTATTTTCCCAGTTACACTTCAAATTTTCAGAACCCTATAAGAACCTTAGGATGTTAATGGATAAATGAATGTCTGAAGTATAGTAAATTCTTATTTTCATTCTAAAACCTTGATGTTACTTAGTTTTTCACATTAACAGTTGGACTATACCATGATACAATAGCAACTATCTGGGAACTAACAAGATGCCATCATTGTTAACGCACATTTAGAAATGGTTGATGCAAAAGCAACCAGATGGTTAGAATTCTGTAACATTTTTGAAGACTTTCAGTGAGGTTTACTACTTTGAAAAATAAATGAAGTAAAAGGAATCTGTCAGCGCTAAATGTTGGCAAATAAACAACTGAAAGCTCTCTCTGAATCCATCAAGCAACATTTTTTTGTTTGACCCTCACCCAGAGCTCCCTGTATCTCCTTGGAATCGTGACTTCCTTCCAAATATCTGGAAGACTTTCCTTCACTCTTCAGTTGTGCCTGTTATCACTGAGAGTTCTTAACACAATACACTGGTTTCGTTGAGCTGCTGTAACAAACTATTATAACCTGGATGACCTAAAACAGTAGAAATTTATTCTTCCTCAGTTCTAAAGGCTAGAAGTAGGATATGAAGGCATCCTTAGGTCCAAGCTCTCTTTGATGGATCTAGGGATATACCTTCCCTAACCTCTTCCAGCTCCTGGGAGTTTCTAGTAACCCTTGGGGTTCTTTGGCTTGTAGCTACACCCCATTTTTTTTATTTGTTTACTTTTTTAGGAAAGGTGCAGGCAGAAATGAAGATGGGTAGGAAGGAAGAAGGAAGCATTTTTATTTATCTATTTAGTTGCTCATCTTGGTTGTTTCTTCTGGCCTGGGACACGAATCTGGGTCCTTGGATTTATGTGGACTACACTTGGCTGGAGGCAACGAACTAACTGCAGGGTACACCTGCATCCTTCCAATTTTGTCCTCCCTCTAAGTGTGTTTTTGTGTCCAAATCTCCCTCTCCTTATAAGAATATCAGTCATTGGGTTTAGGGGCCATTCTACTAGAGTATGACCTTATCTTAACCTGATTACATCTGCAAATACCCTATTTTCAAAGGTCACATTCATAGGTAAGGGTGGGAGGAGTAGAACTTCAACACATAATCACAATTCAACCCACAAAAACACCCAAATTCTGATTCTTCTAATATCAGACAATTGTACCAAATGGGATTATAAGCATGAGTCAACATTTTAACTCTCTGAGCCTCCTCTGTGAAACTGAAATAATCCTTGTCTTTTTCAAATACTTATTACAAGTGTAATGAAACCATTTCCTTCCCCCTTCTTTTCTTCACTCTTTCTTCTGTTTTTCTTCCTTATCTCTCTCCTTTCTCTATCTTTCCTTTCTTCCTCCTTTCCTTCCTTTTCACAAAGACTTAAGAATATTTACAGTGATCATCTGATGCTGATGCTTTGAAAGATAGAAAACTAAAGCAAGATTCCCACATTCAAGAGATTTAGACCTTGTAGGAAGATTCATCTGTACATAAAAATCCTAATATAAGGCAAAAGGTAGTAATTGCCGTATGAGAGTCATAGACCCCATTACACAAAGACACAGAGAAGATAAGTCGATTCTTGCTAAGGAGAATCAAGCGTGACATTTGAGCTTGACCCTGAAGAATATCCAGGATTTGGATTTTCAGAGATTAGAAAAAGAGTTCCCAGTCGTACTTAATAAGCAAAAGCACCAAGACAAGAAATACAGCACATTCATACATTTCTTAGTGTGTTAAGGACCCTTCCTATGTCATTCCTGTGAATACATTTTGTAAGTTTTCATGGAAAAGAGACAGGAAGAGAAAGCACCGACAACCTAACTGTTGAGTGAGGGATTGAAATTTTCCTTTGTGCTTTTTTTTGCATTTTATCAACTTTCTTTTATTTTTTATTCAGAAAGATAATACTTTCATTTTTCTTTCAAGAAATATTTTCAAGCCAACTCAAAATGGTTGTCCAAAAAAGGACAAATCAAATCTTTCTGGATACAGAATTCTGAGTGACTCAACTTCAATCATCAATTAAGACCTGAAGAAGAAAATGACCAGGAGAAGAAGTTGCTCAATGGGCTGTTTCCTGCAGATAACTGGCGTTTCAGCCTCTGCTTGAAGGCCCAGAGGAAGGTGAGCTGTTCCTTTAGTAAGCAGTGTCTGCCCCCTGCTGGTTGTTTAAAAGTCAGCAAACGCAGGCGTGTTCCTTTCCATTTTCATAGGACTCGATGATAAAAAGGCAAGAAACGTTAAGATCAGTATTCTGATCTTAAAAGGCATGTATTTTGTTGCTTTAACCAGGTTTCCCATTTCCTTAACCATGTCCTCCCGTCAGATAGAAAAGCCTATGTGTTCTCTTTCCCACTTGGACCAGCAGCAAAAGCCAATAGCACAGCCCATCCATCAGCTGGGCCTTCAAAATATCTTGTCTCCAAGTCAGAGGAATTCCCTCCGTGGCGAGAAGGCAGGTTTGGTTCAGTGTATAGGGCTTGGAGGGGTGGGGGGCAGTGAGTCCCAGCACAGTGTGTGGGGCACAAAGTGACATGGGGCGGAATCAGAGATCACCCCTAACTCCAGAGACTTGAAGAGGATTTGGACTGAACTAGACTAAATTGAGTAATAACACCCTTAGACCACAGTTCCTCCACCTCTGCACTATTAACTCTCAGGACCGGCTAGTCCTAACTGTCTAACTCTAGGGCCTGTCCTGTGAGTTGGAAGCTGTTAGCAGCATCTCTAACCTTGACCACTGGTTGCCAGTAAGCTGTGGCAGGCAACCAAAATTATCTCCAAATACTCAAAATCCACCCCACCCTGGAGGAAAGAGGGAAAATTGCCCCCTGCTGACAATCTCTGCTCTAGATCCAGTTTCTTTTCCTTTCAGACCCATCTCGCACATGAAAAGCAGACGGCAGGATGGTGAGGAGTCCCAAAAGCTCAGACTCTGCAGCCGGCCTGGGCAAACCCCCTTTGACTCCTGGGACTTGGCTGAATCAAATGGAAAATGCTGTTGTCTTAACTTTTCTCTTGAAAGACTGTTGTGTGTGTTCCGTCAATAAAAACTCACACACATCGATTATGTAGTAGGCAGTGTCAGAACATGACATTGCTGGGACCCGCAGGATGTATATATATATATATATATATATATATATATATATATATATATATATATATATAGTCATGCCTCTGTGGGTCAATGAATTGAGACGCTTCAAAAAAGACAATTCAGTATAGAACTGAGGTTACCAACAGAGAATGGGAAGGGGAACAAATGGTGGCAGAGCCCACTGGACATTGGTGAAGAATACTGGGTGATGTGGTAGAGGGCAGGGTATGTTGACATGTATCCAAGGAATGTGTAGAATAATTACTGCAATAAAAAATACACATAAAAAAAAGACGATTCAGGCTTACAATCTCTTGTTCACATTTCAGAAATCCAAAAGAACTATGGAAATTTTTTCTCTCTTTCTTTTTTGATGTATTGTGCATCAAAATCTATGTGGGGGCAAAAATTACTCTGGCATGAAGAGCGTTTACAGCTTTCCGTGGTCTCACTGAGTGTGAATAGTCATATTTTTCTGCACAAATATGAATATGTTCATCAACGTTACTTCCCCAGACTGTCCCATGTTATTCTATGTAATGTGTGCACTGTTTTACCTTCTAAACCCCCAAACAATCTGAAAGCCAAAGGTCATATGGCCCCAAGGGTTTGGATAAGGGATGATGGACTAGTATATGTAAATTAGCAGGAAAATGAGCAACACACAAGCTAAAATTTTCACACTAGACGTATCTATTTGCCTACCAGGCAAATTATGAACTGAGCATATAAATGAGGTAAATAGGGAAAGATGGGGGTATGAGTTTGCATGTAGGGCTTGTGAATTTTGTCCCTTGATCAGAAGTAACTCTTTTCCAAAACCACCTGTCACTATTTTCATCAATTTCCCTTGGAGGGAAGGAGCAAAACCTTTCCTCCAATGGGCCCCTGGTCACAGATGTGCCTGTTTCCTCCAGCTTCACCCAGCAGGACCTGCTTCAAGGCAGTCATCACCTGTTCTCTTTTCCTACTTTATTCAAGCCCAGCCATCCCAGCACCCCTGGACAGACGGTAAGGATGGATGAATTGACAGGGTCAGAGTGCTTTTAGCTGTTATTCAATATGTAGATTTTATAAGAGATAAGGATCATCTGTTAAGAAAGTAAGAAGAGATATGTATGGAATGTTTGTGTTACACACTCACTCAAGGATTTTTCATTTTAAAAGATCTTAGTTTAAACCAGAACATAATGTCTCATTGCCACCAACATTGATCTTTCAGCCTTCCAAGGACTCGGAGTCTCCTTGACTTGGTTCTTTATTCCCATTTATTTATTTGAAAATATATGCTAACCTGCATTATGTGTCAAATACTGTGCTGAGTGAGGGGTGTAGGCACACAAATGAGACCTGGTGGCTGCCTTGGAAAAGTCATGGTTGGGGAGGGAGACATCCTTGGACAACAGGCTGACTCCAAACACTTTGTGAACAAAAGCGATTTTTCCTTTCCCTTTACTTTATGGACCAAATCAGGAGTCAGCAAAAACTAGAGCCTGCATTCTTATAAAGTTTTGCTGGAATGCAGTCAGACACATTGTTTGTATGACATTTGTGGCTGCTTCCACTTTAATAGCAGAGTTGAGCCTGCCACAGAGGCCATATGACTCACAAAGTCTAAAATATTTACTATGACCCTTAAAGAAAAAGGTTCCCAATTCCTAGATTTAAGCGACAGGGTCATGGAAGGATAAAATTGTGAATGGAACTAAAAGGAAAGGAATTGCTAACTCAACCCCCTGAGAAAGGCAGCAAAATGGCAGGGTATAAATGGGCATTTGATTAATCTGCATATAATAGAAACCTCAATTGTAGGCTTAAAGAAAATTAAAGTTTCATTTCTCCTACATAAAAGAAGTCAAGAGACTGATAGTCTGAGTTTGGTTTGGTGTCTCCATGGTCATTAGGGACCTTGTTAACAGAAAAGAGCCTCATAGCCCCATGTAGCTGCTGGAGCTCCAGCAATTACATCTGTGTTCCAGACAAGTTAAGTTGACAAAGGATTAGGCAAAACAACCTACCTTCTAGCTGAGTCAAGTTGATTTAAGAAAACTACCCAGAATTCCCTCTCTACACTGCATTTCCATCTCATTGGCCACCCCAAGCTAGAAGGAAGATGGAAACGTTGTCTCCCTCAGCATGCTGTTTGTGAATCTTTCACAAATTTTTCTTGCTGAGCCATGAGAGGGTGCATGGATACTAGCATGCTCATAACTAGGATGAGAGAGACTCTTAGTGAGGTCCAAAATGGATATTCCTAACAATGCTCATGCAAAAAAAATGGAAAAGCACCTTCCCCCATCTTGTTATTAATATATTTGTTCACTTCTCAAATATTTGCTGAGCATCTACTATGTGCCAGACACTGCTTGCCACTAAAATCTTCTTTTTCTTTCTTTCTTTGTTTTGTTTTTGTGGGAGTGTGGTGATATGTCGGTATTCTCTTTATTATTACAGTTGGAGAGAAGAACATCTTTTTCTTTTTTTTTAAAGGAATGTGCAGGTTTAGGGGTATGCGGCCTGCTCCTTCAGATGTGATAACCTAACCATTACTCCACCAGGGCGCACCTGAAGAAAACTTTTAAGATACTATTTAAACCAGCAAATTATTCCGTGACTAGTGGATGCTTCCCTTTATATGATAGATATGTGTCGTTGTAACCAGCGGTATAGGTCTTTGGATAATATGTCCAACCTGTATGGTTTAATGACTTTGTTGTTCGTGTAAAGCAGATCACAGATAAGTATTACAAAGTGCTCGTCCACTGCAAACCATTTATCTTTCTCCCTCTGCCCCACTAGACTGGTGACTCCTTAAGAGCATCTTCCTATTTGCTAACTGCAGGTGCTTAGCAATAATGAGGGAGTGAAAAATAATCTTCCAACCTTCTTTCTGAGGGTTCTCTACCTTTATAACTAAGTTCCATGACTGTTTCTTGTTCTCTTCAGACAGACAGATGACAAAGATTCAAATAATATTTGTCTGTGCAGGACTTTTCAGTTTTCTAAGTGCTTTCAGATATATTAAAAAATATTCTAAAATTAAATTAAATATATTCAAAAAATAGACCTTGACCGCGGGAGTGGTGGCAAGTTTCCCTTTTACACAGAAGTCAGAAGTTGTTTTCTCTTTCCCTCCAATTGGTTCAATAAATAAATAGAAAGGGAAGGAGGGAGAGAGGAATGGGGGGAGAGAGGGACAGAGACAGAGAGAAAGAAAAAGAAAGGAAGGAAGGAAGGAAGGGAAAGGAAGGAAGGAAGAAAAAGGAAGGAAGGAAAAGAAAGAAAGAAAGAAAAAGAAAGCAAAAGATGCAGGATTTTTCAAAGTGCACTTCAGGTGCTGGGAGAAGCATCAATACTCGCTTCAGCTGAAGAAAAACAAAATAAAGAATTGAAACAGCATAAAAGAGGATCTAGGTTGAGGTTTAGTAGTATCTTGCTGAAGTTAAAAGTAACTGAAGCGGTAGAATGCGTTCCTAAAGAAGTACAGAATCACCACCAAAAAATGGCAGTTCCAATACTGAAGAAACCTGCAGGAAAAACACTTGGCCACCAGGGGGTGCTCTACCCAAGTGCATTGGCACTCCCTCCGCTAGCAGGATCTCCGTACGCCAGTCTGGTTTTTTCTCAGCCCAATCTTAAATTCGAGGTTTCCAGACCAGGATGCCATTTCTTAGAGACAGAGTCACACAGGTTCAACGTTACCCTAGCTAGGACTCCAGGTATGTCACCTACAGCCCGGTATCCTCACAATAGTGAGCTCTGTCCTTTTCTTGCATCAACTGATGAAAATGGAAATTTGCATATGGTTAATTTATGCTTTCCATTTCTGCTAAGTATACTGATGATGAATAAATCAGAACAATATGAGAATATATGAGGCTGTTACATTTAATTTGGCAATTAATAATTAAGATTAAGAGACTGTCATTTAGAAACACCAGGATTAATCCTTTTAATTAGCCATCTGGATTTCTAGTAAATTATTTGATTTGCTTAATCCTTGTTTACTTTCATTCAAAGGCCCTCAAATTTTGCTAATGCGGCACACCAAATAGGCAGCTAATTGCCTTAGTAGAAACAAAACAAAATATGAAGAAACTTAGAACTTGAACCACACAGGTGGAAGCTACAGCATACGAGCTGCCTTCCACACCACCTGTGGAACCCTGGACACGTCACTTCCTGTCTCTCAAACACATTCCTCCTTCATAAAATGAGAGAGGACTGGGCTCGAGCAGAGAATTTTACTTTTTCACTGTTAAGGGAATCCCTTCTATAATGGAAAGGGCATGTTCTAGCCCTAGGGAGATGACAGGTGGGTTCCATTAGATTTCACGCAAGTACAGGAGGTTCCCTGCCCTGCTGCACCGTGCCCCAGGTCTCTAAGCCCACATGTGCCATCAACCATAGGAGTGGGGCTCATGCAGGGGAGACAGATGTTCCAACTGAGTTGTCCTCACAGAGTAAGAGTCAGGAGACTGTTACATGTATGCTCAGTTATGTTTCAGAAGCTAAATGCTGAATTAAGGAAGGCATTTATTTCACCCATGGAACAAGGAAACTCAGGCTACTCAAGAACAGACTCCTTCTACATCCCTGACCTGCCATCCTTGGCAAGTGGTCGCAGAGTGTCTGGGACATCTCTAGACATTGTGTTTCCATTTCAGGCAGGACGAGGGGAAAAGAAGGCAGAGTTCATACCAGCAAACCTTTCCATTTTTATTAGGAAAGCAATACCTTTCTTGAAAGTCTTTTCTAGTGGATAATGGAAGCCTGTCATTCACTTCCTTTTGGCCAGACTTCCCACCTGCCCTTGAAGGAAGCCTGGGAATGCTTTGATGGGCAGTTACCACCCTGAACCAAACTGGAGACGTAGTAAGGAAAAGAGATGCATGGAAATGGAGGAGGCTTGTAGCTATGTTCACCACAGAAATGGAGGAGGCTTGTAGCTATGTTCACCACAGAAATGAGAAGGTATTGGGACACAGATGGAGGTCTTCATGCTGTCATAGGGCAGCATGCGGAGGGCTTTCTAAGAAAGAATTTTCACTAGACACCAAGAAATCCATAAACAAAGCTCTTCTTTGTGGAAGACACAGCGCCCATTGCAGCAGTCACTTGGCTTCCTTCGACACACGATATTGGTGAGTTATCTGCCATCGCCTATGTGCCCGGAAGCCTGGTAGTCTGTAGATGCTGACTCTGTATGTACCAGAGCCTGGGCCCTCACCCAAGCCCCACTGACCTCTCTCCCTTTTCATCTCCCCCATCTTTCCCTCCCTTCCAGCTCTGAGAGGGAGGAGCCTTTGCCTTTCCTCATTTCCCAAACTTCTAATTTACACATAGGAATCTGCCTTTTCTGAAGCCCAGGCTCTTGTCCTTTTTTTTTTCCACAAGCTGAGAATGTTCCCTCTTTTTTGTCCCTTTGTTCTCTCTGAGTCATCTTGTTCCTAAGGCAATGAACACAGAAAGCCATGCTCACAAAATGGGTCAAGGTATGAAAAAAAAATACCAAAGGTAGTGAACAACTGGACTAAAATATCATCCCTTCATGGGAAATCTTACCCCCAAACTATATCCTTCATGTGAAACCTTACCACTTAACCACATTGGCTCTAATGTTTATCTGTTTGGCAAAATAATCTGTAAAACAGAAAACCATTGAGCCACTATGGATAAGGGGTTGGAACAATGGAGAACCCCAGTGCCTCCCATGAGGGTGGAGGGAAAGCAGCCAAAGCAAGCTAGAAAATTCGCCAAGTTGCAAAATCTCTTTCCACCTTACAGCTTGTAAGTTCCATGATTCAATGTTTAGGATCAAATTTTCAGTCTCTCTTCTGAAAACTTGAGAATAATCTCTGATACTGCATGTGACAGGTGAAATAAATGATTACTGATATGTGTCCCCAACCTTTCCTTGATCCAAACCCCAGTCTTCATCCTGGTTCAGACTTTTCAGCTTCCTTCAGAAGGGCCTCAGATGAAAGGGTGAGAAAGAACAACAGATACCAGTGAAAGAGCTAAACACTGAAATAGTCTAGGATCCACTTCTAGGAAAAGACCTCAAGGAATTAAAGGTAAATACTCAGACACTTGCACTCACATTCATAGTAGTACTACTCATAATAGTCAAAAAGAGTGAAAACAGCCCAAATGTCCATCCACAGATGAATGGATAACTGACCATGGTTTGTACATACAATGGAGTATGATTCAGCGATCAGAAAGAATGAAGTACTGACACATGCTGAGTGAACCCTGAAAACATGACATTAGTTAAAATAAACGCGCTAGGCCGCATTGCATGTTTCTACATATATTCACTGCTTAGGTGAATCTGGAGAGACAGAAAGCAGATTGCTGGTTGCCGGGAGTTTGGGGAGGGAGGGGTAACAATGGGGAGTGAGTGCTTAATGGGTACAAGGCTTTAATTGGGGAGGATGAGCTGTTTGGAATGACACAGAGTGGTAGCTGCACAATATTTTGATGCACTAAGTGTTCAGTTTTAAATAGTTAAGTTTACATTTGTGTATTTCACCTCAATTTCTTAAAAAGAAGGAAGAGGAAAGAGGAAGAGAAAAAAGAAAAATAGACGGTTGGGAAAGGGAAGGGGAAGAAGAGAATTTTTGCAGGGAGAGTTTGAGGGCAGTAGCCAAGGAAATAACAACTGTGGGCATGACGGTGGCGGACAGTAAAGGGCGCTGCTGGTAATTTCACACCCCTTCTCCACTCCTGAAACCCAGGTAAAGGGCTCCAGCCATCACCGTTAAGAGCACAAGCTCTGAAGCCAGACAGCCTGACTTTCAGTCCCCATCCTGTTACTTACTTCCCGTGACCTTGGACAAATTGGTTAACCTCTCCATATCTCAGTATCCTGATCAGTGAATGGAACTGATAATAACCACAGGAGTTGCTAAAAGTGTAAATGAATTATTCCATCAAATCACTTAGAAAGAGGCGTAGAGGTCACCACAAAGCTAGTGTTCTTTTGCATTTTGATTTCATGACTCTTCCTCTTTGACCAAATCAGTGAATATTCGTTTTTTAAATCTTTGATCAATGTTTCCCTTGTCTAAGAGTTTTCGAGATGATTATAAATAATATCATCTCTTAAAGAAAAAAGCTGTTTAATTTCCTAGAGCTAACATAACAAAGTACCACAAACGGGGTGGCCCTGAACAACAGAAATTTACTCTCTCACAGTCCTAAAGGCCAGAAGTCAGAAATCACGTGATGGCCGGGCCAAGCTCTCGCCAAAGCCTTTAGGGGAGGATCCTTCCTTCTTCCTTCAGCTTCTGTAGGCCCAGGTGATTCTTAGCTTGTGGAGCATGACTCCCATCTCTGCCTTGTCCTCATATACTGCCTTCCTAGGTATCTTCATGTTGATCTTCCCTCCAACTGTGTCTGTGTCCACATCTCCCTCTTCTCATAAGGACACCAGTCATATTGAACTAGGGGCCCACCCTGCTCCAGTATGACATTATCTTAACTAATTTCATCTGCAATGACCCCTTTTCCAAATAAAATCATTCTGAGGTTCTGGGGGTTAGACCTGCAATGTATATTTTTGGGAATACATTGCAACCCCTATCAGCTACCAATCCCTAGAAGCTCTCCTACCTTGCTCATATGCTTCACTCCACATGCCATGGTCTGTTCCAGGCTAACAAGCTGCTGGAACAATCTTGAGGGAGCACAATGTCTTCCTTCTACAAACAGATCCCTCATGTGATGTGTTGTCCATGTGCTGAAATGACTGATCGATCACATGTGTCCCTCTGCTTGTCTGTGAACCACGGGTATGTAGTCTGTGGAAGTCCATGCCTAAGGGTAGAGAACATACCATTTTCAACTTTGAAGAATAGAAATTTACTAGACAGGTACCTAGTACATGCAGTGGAATTGTCAACAGATGAGGAGAGAAAGGAGGAAAGTGAAGCTCAAATGTCTGCTGACTCAGTAGCCTCCACTTCTGAGTAACACCACATCCTCAGAGCTCCTTTTTAGTTCATCCTACCTCTAGTTTCTCTTATGTGGGCCCCATCTTTGCCTTCCAAGAGCAACTAGATGACCTATACACCCTCTAACCACGACAGCCAATTGCATGACAGCCTCAGAGTCACAGCTCTCCCCGTCAAAGGACCAGGACCTAGAAGACACAAGTCTTTCTCCTGAGTACCTCCAGCTCAGCTTAGTACCCACATAAATAATAGTAGTGATGTCTTACTACACACTTACTCTATGCCAGGGTGTTTCATGTCTATTCTATTCTTCTCTGTTCTAGTCCACTCTACTCTTGTCTATTCCATCCTTCCAAAGGGATCAGTTCACTGTAATTCAATGTGGTAGAAACTACTGTTGCCCCTGCTTTACAAATGAGGAAGCTAAAACAGAGAAGTTAAACAAGTTGGTGAATGTCACCTCTAGTGAGTATGGGGACCAGGATTTGAATCCAGACAGTTAACTGCTGTTAAGTTAAAAATGCCCAGAATGTTAAAACAGACAAGAGCATGGCTGCCCATCTTTCCAATGTGGTGCTGAGACATTGCAAATCCGCTCCAGGATGGTCTTGTTCTCCGAAGAGGCATCCCAATGACTTTATTTTTGCTGTTAATTGGGATATTCTCCAACTGTTAGGTAAAATGTTAATCTGCAGAAAACTGAGTGATTCCAGTGATTCTTGACCTATAACAAAGCAAATGAGTTTCTCTCTGGTAAAAAAGACAGTCAAAGATTACTTTTATGTCATCTAGGAGATTAATCCGTTTTATACCTAACAATCTTATTCCAGCATTCTTTCTTTCAGTGACTATAAATGTTTCTGTCTCAGCTGTAATCCTCTGAACAAGATTCACCATCCTGGTACTTCCCTCATTCTGAGTTCATGAAATCTGTGACACATGTTTATTCCATGTCGGTTTAAGGGATAGTTTGGTTTTTTTAATTGATTTACAGTCTATTGTATTGGGCCCAGATCAGGGGTTCACTGGTCTTGAGGACCTCTGTGAACTGGTTAATTTTCTCTCCATGTTCTTTTCAGCTGATTTCCACAGCCTCATGAGCTGTTTTTTTTCTGCTGGTAATGGACCTTGAATTTGCCCTCCTCTCCTCTCGGATGGTGGTCACTGCCTGGTACTTCCAGCCAACTTCCCCAGCCAGATGCCCCAGGCAGGCAGATTTCATAAAGGCTTCAGTCACATGACCCTGAGGCCAGCAGGAACCACCATCCACTTTTTCTTGTCATCGTGTGGTGGGATCCCATCAAACACTTTCAGGAGGTCCAGGGAAGCCTGGCCTTGCTTGATCTGGTGGGTCAGGGGCACAGGGGATGGTCTTTGAGCACCAGGACCTGCCCTTCCACATCCTCAGCAGCCACCTGGGAAAGGAGAGTCAAATTTTTAATGTTCTGAAATGTTTACTAGGTAGACTAAAGTCCACATGCTTAACCACTATGCTAGAATAGATTAATGAATGAACATTGAATTAGAAAATAGATGTTAATTGTGGTTAAGATGACAGTGTAAAGCACAAATGGAACCCACCTGACCCTGAAAGCATAATGAGAAAACGGATGCAAAAGAGTGTTATTATCTATATGCTAATTCCCCACAAAGACTGAGTATAGCACAGAACAGCAGAAGCTACTCTGGGGAAATCCTGTCTGTTGGTTTCTTCGGGAATTTGGTGGATGAGATGGACATTTGAAACCAATACTGTGGTTTACCAAAGAGCCAGACTTTCCCCCAAGAGAGTGTACTGTGTGTCAGTCAAAGGGTGTAACCTCCTGGGACTTCTTAAAAAGAAAGATAATTAACATCTTAACAAGGTCCTGGCTCACTAGAAACCAAGTACATTGATTCAAGACTGCTAATAAAAGTTAACAAATGAAATAGCTTCAGCAGCATGTGTGATACTGTTGCTTGGAATGCTTAATATCTATTGAATGAGTCAAAAGCTTGCCACCCAGTACAGAGAAATCACTTCTGCAAAAAATAAAACCATGTTGAACCAATTTAATCAAAGACATCTTCCAGAGCTATTAAAGTTGTTTCCTCTATTTGGGGAAAGATTATGACACACATACTTAGTTCCAAGCCACTGCTAATAACTTGCTAATGGTGCTAATGGAGTTCTTAATTATATGGGAAAGATTCTGAATAACCTATTTTTCAAGTGTTCAAAAATGAAGACATACATTAAAAACCCATTATATGTCTGTCTCTCTTTCTTTTCTGGGCTGTCATAGGTGTTTGTAGTTTCTGTTTGTGGAAGGATACCAGCAGCCCACCCCTGAATTAGGGAGCTTCTCAGCAATAGTAAGAGGACGGTATAAACTATCGGTAGGCTTCCTGAAATAACCCACTACATAGAATATTTTGTGATTCTTCAGGGTGCACTTCTAAACAGTGAGATACAGCAATATACAAAATGCACAAATTGTCTGGTCATCTTAGTGTTGAAATGCTCATGGGGAGAAACAGAAGTGAAAAAATAAAAAGGAAATAAACATAGCAAGATAAATGGTGCCAGCACACCCTGGTGGCTTAATGGTTAAATTCACCAGCTACTGTTCCGCAGATCCCAAGGACCTGAGTTTGCCACCTGGAGCCAGGGGGCAAACAACCAAGATGAATAACTAAATAAAATAAATAAAAAATGCTTCTTCCTCCTCTTCCAGCCTGCCCGCCTCCTCTTCATTGCTGCATCGACCTTTCCTTAAAGAAAAAAAAAAAAAAGATAGCTAATGACACTTGCTATGGAGAAAAGGAACACAGGGGAGGGGAAGAGGGAATTTCAGGTGGTGGGTGGGGAAGGGGCTGGCAATTGAAAATGGAGTGGTGAAGGACGGCCTCACTGAATAAAGACATTAAGAATATGAATGAATAAATGATACAGGCATCTGGGGAAAGAGCATTCTAGGAACTGAAAATAGCAAAGGCAGTGTCCTAAGACAGGAGCATGCCTGGAGTGTCCAGGAATAGTAAGAAATCCCAGGGTAAGTGCATGAGGAGACAGGAGTGAAGATGGGGTGGACAGGTGGGTAGGTGTTGGGTAGAGAGGACTGATGGTATCCAGTGTGTGTTACAGGGTCATGCTGACCACTGGATTGGGAATGGATCGGAGAGATACCGGGCCAAGCAGGGAGTAGGCAAGAGGCTGCTGCCCCACTGGAGGAAAGCCACCCTTCCCAACAGTCTTCACCTCCAAAGGTCAGGCCACTTGAAGTGGGTCCAGCCTGGTCTTGCAATGTCATCTTGTAAGGTTCAGATTTAATCCCTGCTCTATAAGAAAATCAAAAAAGAGAGACGAGAACATGAGGCTGGACATGAAGGTTTACACTTTCCCAGGAAATAAGAAAAAAAAAAAAATTGCAATTTGCATCTTGACAGTTGAGGAAATTGAGTAGACTCTGTCACCTTAGGAAGGAAAAAGCTAATGTTAGTTAAAAAGAACAAGGCAATGCTGAGTGTGCTGGAATAATTGGCCTTGAAAAGGGGTTGCCCCAGTGATCTCATTACGTTCCCTCAGGTGACTTGGCCGAGCCGTGGCAGGTGAGGACGAGGAAGCCACTAGATCATCCGGCTCAACGGTCTAACTTTAAAAAAAAAAAAACAACTATCAGTGAATGTTGAAATACGTTGCAGATCAAATCAATTAAATGACAGTTAGGGACAATGACATGCACTACTGTCCTCTAAATAGCTCTCTCGGGATGTGCCATCCCTCTGTACTTCACTGTACGTCAAGACCACGAGCTGGTGGCATCCTTGGACACCTGCCAAATGCACATGCTTGGAGATTAAATTGCCCAGCGCTGTTCAGTTTGATGCAGAAGGTTCGCAGGTTTATTTGGTTTGGGGTTATTGTTGTTTGTTGGTTGGTTGGTTTTTCCTAAATAACACTTATGGAAACCAAGACCCATTGTTTGCCAGACTAATGCTTTGCTGCAGATAGGTGCTTTTCTCACCCTGCAAGCTGACTTGTGTGAACTGAAACAAAAACCAATTACTCTCCAAGATCAAAATCTTCAGATGCCTCAGGCACAGTTTTAATTTAATTTTAAAATTATGGGCTGACTTGCTCCCTCTCCTGTTGATGTCAAATATAGCCAAATTTAAAACATCACCAAGTAATGGAAAGTTACTTAAATCTTTCCCTTATGGCTGTTCCCTATTCACCACCATTATGATCATTTTCTGCCTGGCCACAAATTTCTTTTAAAATGGAAAGCCCATGGCTCATTTTGAGCTATTTTTTCTACTCCCTTTATTGTGTTCTAGCACTTTATCCCATAGAACCTCAATTCCATAAATACATTAAAAATAAAAACAGATCCTATTTAAAGTGAGGTCATATGCTGAATTTATTCTCAGATTTCATCATGACTTAAATAATTATTCTTTGCTCTATGAATGCTTAGAATCCAGGTGGGGCCAGGCTTCAATCTCTAGTCATTCATATTGGTCAAAGGAGAATGCTCAAGTTGTACTATTTCTTCTTCATTCCAACTGGCTCCCATTTTGACCTTTGCCTGGGCCCCAGATCTCATGTCCTGCCATCTCTCAGTCAATATTCTTAGTAAGTATAAACAGTCACCCAAATATAATCTGCTTCTTGATCATAACTCAAAATCTCAGAAATGGGTTTCTGCAGTACTCCCCAAGTCCCCTTCTGCATGTGTCTATGCATTAATTCATCTTATTGAGTACCTACTATGTACAAGGTACTGGGCCAAACACAGGAGTCGATGATCTAGAGATAGGTGTATCTTGTTCCTTCTACATTTATTCCAAGCTATACTGGAGCTCCAGGGCCCAACACCTCCATCAATATTCTTATCAATGATATAGCCGATTTTAGTGAAAGACTCCAACTTTCTACACCATCCTGACATCTGCACACATATCAGCATCTTACCTATCTTTCCCTCCTTTCCTCTTACCTGGGTTTCATCACTTTCTGTTTCCTCTGAGGGTCTTGTTCCATCAACTTTCCCCTCTCTTCTCTAGCTTCAATTTCATTCCTGCTAGTGTTTCTGTCCCAACAATATTTTTAAATGTTTAGGTCTATCCAAAAATTGAAAAGCTCACAAATAAATGGTCGCCCCTCTGAGACCTTCCCTAGCATACAACCTAGCTGTCTCTTTATAACATGCTTCTAGAAAGAGGAATCTATATGTTCTATGCCCACTTCATCATCTCCACATTGACATAACTGTCTCCCAAATATGAATCCATGTCCTTCGTTCTTCCTTCCATATGTGATCAAATATCTGCTGCATAGATCACCAGTTGGATACACTAAGTCACCTTAAATCTCATATGCCTCAAACTGAACTCCTCAACTTGCCTAGAGCACCAGAGTTTGGATCCTTCCTCTACCACTTATTGCTTGAGCCACTTTGGGCAAATTATTGAGCTATTTTGTCTTTCCATTTCCTCATTTGTAAGCATCAAGAACTATGAAGGATCTGGGATATGACCCTATTTGCACATTAGCAATTTAACCTGCCATAGTCTCATGGATGCTGGTAGAAGATACAAAATTCCTGGGTCCAAGATGAAGGACCGTTTATTTTGGACAACAGCTATAGTTGGTATATATTGGAATGACTTACACTGGTTCCTTGAGCCCCAGTTCCCATTTGGTGATGCAAAAAGAGCCAGATAATATCCACACATGCAATATGGTTACAGGAAAGGAACCTTGAATTTAGGGAATCTACTCTTTGCTCCAAAGACGCTTATCTACTAAGGATATTTACAATACACTCAACAAAATGAGATGAATGTCATCTCACCAGGTTGTTGTATTGTTAAAAATAAATAAGCAAAAAGCTTTTAGGATAGTTCTAGGCACATTGTATGCCCTGCTATTATTTCATAGCCTTGTTTCCCAGTAGCTTCCTGGTTGAGGGCATAGGTAACTCATCTCCATAAGCCCAATGTGTTGCATATAATAAAGGTATGTCTGCTAAAAACAGTTGGCAGATAAATGAAGATCTTGAAATGTCACATGTACTGTTTCACATTCTAGGCTATCCCAAATGCTGTGATGGTAGAACTCCTAAATACTGACTCATCTTGGGTTTAACAAGTAAATTATCATGATAAGGCTAATTGTGGATGCTGTCAAGTTAACACGCGTTGTGTGAAAAAAAAATCATCAGAGATTTCACTTTTGTCAGAAGAAGAAGGAAGGGATAGGAGAAAGAAGCATTTTTTTATTGAGTTAGTTGTTAATTTTGGTTTAAGCATTTTTTTATTTATTTAATTGGGGTTTGGGGTTTTGGTTTTGGTTTTTCACCCCAGGTCTTGAATCTGGGTCTTTGGGCCTTACATGGTTTGCACACCAGCATCTCCATTGCCTGAACCACAAGGTGCCCCACATCCTGCTTTAAAAAAAAAGAAAGAAAAAGGAAAACATGTACTAATGTCTAGAAATCTTGTCATTTGTGACAACATTGATGGACTTTGAGAAGATTATGCCAAACGAAATAAGTCAGATGGAGGAAAACATATAATTTTACTTATATGTGGAAGATGAAGAAACAGAAAGACAAAGCATTTAGATTCTAACCACAGAAAGGTGATTACCAGAGGAGAAGAACGGGAGCGTGTAAAACAGGTAAGGAGTATCATTTGTGTAGTGGTGAATGGAACCTAGGTCTGGTGCTAATCATGATATAGTCTATACAGAGGTTGCATTATAAAGCTGTGGACCTGAAATTTATACAATGTTATAAATCAATGTTACTTCAATTTAAAAAAAAAAAAGATTTAATAATGCTTAACGGCGCCTTAAAAAAAATACATGTCCCATGAAAAATATTCTTACCCCTGTAAATAAGTTGCAGATTAATAGGGACAACTTCAGACAAAAAAAATTGCCTTTGCCCATGAACCCACAATCAAAATCCAGTGACAATTGCATGTTAATATGAAAGCTTTTTAGTAAATAAACATTAAGTAAATTGATTGTGCCAAACACTATCTTAGACAGCAGGAATAACCTAGGTGTATGAAAAGGACAATAATCTTTCTGCCAGCAAGAACTCACATCCAGAAGGGATGAAAAACACTAAAAAAAAAAAATCCTATGTATCTACGTGTGGTGACAGATATTAAAATTGACTTACTGTGATGATCATTTAGCAATATATACAAATATTGAATCTTTGTGCTGTATACCCAAAACTAATGTTATATGTCAATTATATCTTAATTTAACAACTATTTCTATTAAAATAATTTCTAATTTAATAATGTCTTATTTTTTTAAGAGAGAAAGAAAACGGTGGGGGACCTGAGAGGGAAACCAACAAATTGCATCTCATTTCCCTGTACAAGTTCTGAACCAATTAAGAAATGACATAAAAGAATTTGCATGTGAAAACCAAAATATCTCCTTTATAACTGACAAGGCTGATATGGAGAATCTGGTTTTAGATCTAAGAGCCAAGTGAGCTTTCCCCTCCCAGTCCCCCTGAGGCTGATGCTCCCATATCATAAAAGACACCCCACAGGAGGTGTCCCATAGCACTGGACCCCTATTGCTTACACATGGCAGAAAACAATTGAGAATCATTGTTCTCTGAAGGCAAGCAGATCCCAGAAGGGAAGGCATCAGAAGATTCTCTGCTACTCAAGTGCAGTTTTTCCTCAAAATCACTCCTCAGATAACCCACTTCCCATTTGTTGGAAGGAAAAAGAGCAAAATTCCAGGAGTGTTGAAGAAAATGCCTTCCTGTGGGAAATCAAAGGAGTGGGGAAAGTATGTTCCCCTCTAACAATAAATGAGTTATTTTCAGGAACAAACAAGAGACATGGAGAACATAACATAGATTAATATAAGAAAGACTCATAGGGGAGGAGTCTTCTTCATCTGGGATGTTCATGAGAGGCTTCTTTAAGGATGACATTTGAGTTAGAGTCAGCTACACAAATGTGGAGGACAGTCTAACCAGAAAGTATAGCAAGAGCAAAGTCTTGAGGAGGACAATAAATGGATTCAGAAGTCCAGTGGGTCAAGAACAGCACGGTAGGAAAAATGATGACTAATGCCCCCCATCCCCAATGTTCATGGCCTAATCCCTAAAACCAGTGAGTATGTTAACTCAGTGAGAAAGAAGACTTCAGATGAGATTAATTTAAGGAGCCTGTGTTTAAGAGATTGTCCAGAATTATCTAGCTGGTACTAATGCAATCACAAGGGCAAGAGGAGGTCAAGAGGGTAAGGAAGATGCTTCGCTGCTGGTTTGGAGGATGGAAGTTGGAATCCCAGGTCAAGGAATATGGATGGTCTCTGAAAACTAAGAAAAACAAAGACAATAATTCTTATATAAAGCTTCCAAAAAGAACACAGCCCTACACACACCTTGATTTTAGGATTTCTGACCTCCACAACTATAAGAGAATAGGTTTGTATCATTAGGCCACTAAAGTTTGTGGTAATTTGGTACAGCAGCTATAGAAACCTTATACTAGTGGTATGAACAAGAGGGGAACAAAGAGATGAAGTTCAGTAGTTTGTGAGGAGTCAGATTACATTGACTCTTATAAACTGTGATAAAGAACTCTGGGAAACCATGGGAGTATTTAAGTAAAAGTGTTAAATTTTTGAATTTATGCTCTGACAGTTAGAGAGAGAAAGAGAGGAGGACAGGAGACCCATTTGGAGGCTATTGCAAAAATCCTAAGGTACTGAATCAGGTCGCACAATTGGAAAAAGTGAAAAGTGGTCAGACTTAGGGTGGAGTTAGACGAAGAGATAAGAATATTGATGAATTAACAATGAATTGAGAGGGGGAAAAAGGGCTCAAGGAGAACTCCAGGGTTTTTATCCAGAGCTATCAAAGTGAAAGAGGTAGATGATGGTACTTCTAACTCCAGTGAGGAAGGATTTCTGGAAAAGGGGTGATGCGTTGGGAGTAATGGAAAAATCAGTCATTCTGTATTTTTCATTTAAGTTTGCTTATTATACTCAACAGATATTCAAACAGAGAAATCAAAGTGTGAGTATACAAGTTTGGAGACCAGAGGAGAGATTTAGACTGACAATCAAAATTTGAATGCCATAGCATATAGATGGTATGTAAAACCATGAACTGGAAGATCCCACCTAGTAGGAAGGAGAAGACAGAGCACAGGAGTGAGGATTGGACCTAGGGCACTCTTACCTTTAAAGGTCACCTGGAGGAAGAGATGTCAACAAAAGAAATGGATACTTAATGATCAATGAAAAAGGCAATCAAGGATGTCTCATAAACCTGGAGAAAAAAAGCATTTCAGGTAGAAATTATCTACCAATGAAACAGAACAAAGAACTTTTCAGTCAATGCCTCAGATTCATCACATGAATTAAAGAGGGCTGTGAGTTACATAATCTCACAGCATGTACATTTAAAAAAGGAAAATGTATGCAATTTTCTATAACAGATCCTTGAGAATTTATTTCAGACAAAACAGCTTAAGGTGGTGATTGTTTGATCAAGGTGGTGTAGGCCTGAGTATGAATAAAGGATTTAATTTTCTTATGGTCACTTGATTATGATGTGTATTAGTTTACAGTTATATTTAAACTGCATAAATATTGACTTCCTCCTATCGTGAGGTTTTTGATTTCCTACAAATGAAGCAATACCTTTTGTCATTTGTCTCACTTCTGGAAAAAATAAATGTCTGAACATTTATTGATAAGTTTTAGAATCAGTAGATTTTTTTTTAACGATTTTCTAGACAATCTTCCTAGATAGAGGGAATATTTGGAGTCTTGTTTTTTCAAATCTATGGGATTCTGGAGTTAAATGTTTTTAGCACATCAAAAGAAGTCAATGACAAATTTCTCAGCAAGTAGAGATATCTCTAGAGATAGAGATGATAGAGACAGAGCAGATATATACCCAGATTACACATCATCTTTGGCAGGACCATCCCAGAAGTGATGTTGCATTTTTTTAGGGCATCCCATCAGGAGCTGTATTACCGGTGATAAGAAATTTTCATCACTTGATTAAGGGGGTATCTAGTGTTTTCTGCAAAGTTACTATTCCCCAATGTAACTACTATGTATTTTTCAAGAAAATATATTGAGAATCTATAGATTTCTATCGTTCATCAATATTTTAATGTAGTCATATATTTAAATAATATTGAGTCCTGATTCTATTTTATTCAAGGGGTTAGACCCATGATTACCAAGCTGGCTTTTTTGTCCTTGGCACAAGGAGATATTTTGGGTTCATCCTGTACTTTTCCTGCCCCAGCTCTGGAATCAGCTATTCTTTAAGAGTCCTGGATCCTTTGAATGGAGAGCAATACTTGGAGTCAAGATCACTGCTGTTGGGTGACTACACCCAGGCCACCTAAGTGACAGAGCTAGGGAATGTATGTATGTAGACACACACCTCTATTTATTTCTACATCTATCCCTCTCTGCATATTAAAACTTGTGATCTCACAGGGACCGCTCTAATTCCAAACCAGTAACAGAGGGGCATCAGTTTTCTCTCTTGCCATATTCCACACTCCTATCTCTGACGGTAAGAAGCTTTGCCTCTGCCAGCCTCAGTATATTTTTGTGTTTGAATATTCCTCATCACGCCCATCCCATTTACACAGACTACCTTCTCACCATCCCGTGCCCTGGCACTCCCTGCCAATTACCCTCCCACTTGAGTGCCCTCTCACCCCAAGAGGACTCCCACACCCAGTGGTGGGGTGGGGGGCTGTTCCCCATCACACAGCCACCCTGCTCTTCCCACTTGGGCTCTGACATCACACGCTGGGCTACCACAGGCCATAACGTAAGTGTGTGTCCCTCTCCGGGGTCTCTAGCACCGGGAACCAGGCCCCACCTCGCCCTGCTCAGGCGCTGACACCCCAGGCCGGCCCACTTCCCTGCGTCCTTATCCACCTGAACACCCTCCGGCTCCGAGGCCCACCCTTCGTCCCTGATACTTTGTCCTCCCAAGAAGGTCACTGACCCCCTCAACCCTACCTAATACTTTCTAGCGAAATAATTCTAGAAGGGAAGAGAAGGAGAAGTTGATGCAGATAGAGTAGGAGCATGTCCTTCATCTTACTGCAGGCAGCAGGCATGAAGAGGCGCTCCCTTTGTGAGAGCAGCATTTATGGGGTACTCTCAGAGAGAGGGTCTCAGGTGCTCTCAGGTCCAGGGCCCCCAGAGAGCGGTCACTGGCTGAAGTCTTTCCAGGACCATGAATGGCGTGTCTGATATCCCACAGCACCTATGAAGTCTTGTTACATGGATATCCCCAGGGGTTGAACTAGCAGAGAACCACTTTTTTTTTTTTTTACTTTTAAGGAAAGGTGCAGACAGCAATGAAAGCGAGTAGGCAGACAGGAAGAGAGAGAAGGAAGCACTTTTATTTTATTTTTGTTTAGTTGTTCACATTGGTTATCTCCCCCCGCAGGACCTGGCTTGAGACCAGGGTATGTGGCTTGCTCCTTCACAGGCCACTGACCTAACCACCCGGGCGCGCCAACACAGGAACATTACAATCCCTATCTATGAACAGAAACCATGACTGGTTTGGAATCACAGAGTCTGTTAAAAGAGGAGGGACCCTTTAGATCAGGGATTCTTTTTTGTAGGGGTGGGGGGTCCCAGAGCCCTTTAGAAGTCTGGGGAAGCACTTTACCTCTTATGTGAATAATGCTTTTAAATGCAAAAAACAAACAGAATCACAAGGAAACCTACTATATTAAAATAAGCTACCAAAATATTTTAATGGGTGAGGATAGCATATCACTGAATTTTACACCTGAAAATTGTTAAAATGGCTAGAGTTAGTCTGGCAATCATGTCACACTAGAGACAACAAATATCAAATCATTATTTTATAAATCATTAATAAATCATATTATCTGAAATTAGTACAATGCTACATGTCAATTATATCTCAATAATAATATAAATGTATATATAATTTAAAAGCATTTAGTGGCAATTTGATATCCTTTTTTTACCACAATAATAAAATACTAATATTTTTGGGTAGTCATACGTATTAAATAACAAGAGCTAGCCAAGAGTCTCATCACTATTGCCATTTCAAAGCAGTGAAGGGAGTAAATGATATTTGAAGATATCTTCAGCAATCAATATGAAATGAGCACATCTGTGATTTCTATCAATAAGTGTCAGATACTTCTAGTACAAATAGGGTTTGCTGCATGTATTTGTAAGTGAAGGAAATAGTGTATTTTAGCTAGAGGTTAATGAAAATAAAAGCAACAATGAACTCCAATTATAGACCATCATACTCTGCTAGCTCCTTTTAGAGATAAGAAGTCTAAGGTGTGTGAAATCTAGGATGAGAAGTCTAGCCACCAGACCCCTGACTCTCAAGCAGTAATCCAATGGACAGAATAGGACCTGGAAGCTTTAAATAAATCATTTTGTTTATGTATGAGTAAGTCAAGTACATAGAATTTAGCTATTTTCATATTCATTTAAGGACTGCCTTCACGGTACAGAAACCTTTCTGTATATTGACTCCACTCAGGAGACTTAAGACATCGAATCTCGATATTTGTTTTCTCATCTGTAAAAGGAAACCAGCAACTGTACTTACAACAAGGAGTTGTTGTAAGGATTATATGAAATATTGTATTTAAAGCTCTCACCGCAGCACCTGGCATGTTGTCTAAGATAAGCACATAACACTTATTCAATCACCTCATGGTACCTTACCCTTCAGTTCTTTTTAAAGCCAACAGGTAACCTGTCAGTTCAGCTGTGAGAGTTAAATGTCTGGGATTCTGTTCAAGACAACTGATTAAATTTAAAGCGTAGGTTTTATTTTTTCCAGGGCCTACTATAACTTCTAGGGTGCCATGGCCTAGCCTCCAGGGCTTTGCAAAGAATGTCACAAACTTTTCAAAGAACGTTTTTGGTTTTTCTCACAACCTTTTGTGTACAAGGAAAACAAAAGAAACTCAAGGTGTAGAGATTTGATAGATGTTTTCTAACATTCCTATTCTAAGGTCAATACTTAAGTGTCAGGCAATTAGACATAAATCTTTGCTACCAAATAGGGTATTAAGATGAAAATTCTGCTAAATTCGCAGAGAAAAACTGATATTCTAAAAGAAGGTTTCCAACCACACTAATTTCCGGTGAGAGCAGAGAAGCGTGGGTTCGACAAAGTATAGTTAACATGGACAGTGGAAGTCATGAAGGAGGCTGATAAGAGTTCAGGATGCAGATAATATGTGGAGTGTTTGGTGGGGAACTCAGGGATTTGACATGTAGGATGGGAGCCATGAGGTAGGAGAGGTACCCCACCCCTCTCTTTTCACATTCTTCTTTTTCTCCCACCTATACCATAACTCTCTTGTCTTCTGTCTCCCCAACTGCATCCTTTTCCCTACTCAGGGCTAACCATCATTTGGGGGCCTAGTACAAAATGAAAATGTGAAGTCCCTTGTTCAAAAAAATATTAAAAATTTTCAAAATGCTCAACTCCACCATCAAGGGAAATAAAAAGAAAACTAAACAACTGGGACTACACCAAACTAAGGAGCTTCTTCACAACAAAAGAAAACATCACCAAAACCAAAAGGAAACCTGCTAACTGGGAGAAGATATTTGCATTCGATATTTCCGACAAAGGTTTAATATCTAAAATATACAAAGAACTCATAAAACTAACAACAGAAGAACAGGTAATCCAATCAGAAAATGGGAGGAGGAATTGGAGAGACACTTTTCTGAAGAGGATATACAGATGGCCAACAGGCACATGAAATTATGCTCCTACTCACTGGCTATCCCAGAAATGCAAATTAAAACAGTGAGATATCACCTTATACCTGAAAGACTGGCTGTTATGCAAAAGTCTGGAAACAACAAATGCTGGCGAGGATGTGCAGAAAAGGGAACACTTTTTGCACTGTTGGTGGAAGTGCAAACTAGTACAACCCCTATGGAGAATAGTTTGGAGATTCCTCAAAAAACCAGAGATGGAAATTCCATACGATCCCGTCATTCCACTTCTGGGCATCTACCCAAAAGACAGAAAAGCACCCATCCGCAGAGACATATGTATCCCCATGTTTACTGTGGCCCTATTCACAGTAGTTAAGAACTGGGAACTACCTAAGTGCCCAACATCAGATGAATGGATAAAAAAGTTGTGGTACATATACACAAAGGAAGACTACACAGCCTTTAGAAGAGATGAAATCCAATCATTTGACTCAACATGGATGGAACTAGAGGGGATTATGCTAAGTGAAACAAGTCAAAAGAAGAAAGATGACCTCATTCATAAATGGAATGTGAATAGACAAAACAAAGGAACAGATGAAACATAACCAACCCTGAAACATTTGTGATAGAACTGAGGTTACCAAAAAGGAATGGGTCAAGCAGGGGGCAAATGGTGGTGGAGCCCACAAGACCATGGGAAAGAATACTTGGTGATTTGGTGGAGGGTATGGTATGTTGAAATATATCTAAGAAAAGGGAACCTATACACAAGAAATTATTTTAATGTGTAGAATAATTACTACGATAAAAAATAAATAATTTGTTTTAAATCTTCCAGATGGCCCAAGTGGAATGCTGACCAAGCACAGGGCCTTCTGCCTACGGCTGAGCCCTATGCCCCTCACCAGTCACAGGCCACACAGCCAGCCCTGGTCCTCCCTGTGTCTGCTGTGCCTCCTTTCTTACCCATCTGTCTCTATCCTCAAGAGAACACTAACCCCCAGCCTCCACATGCAGACTCCAGGGGTATAGACTCCCGCGTTGCTTGAGCTACCTTGGGGGTCAGTTCCTTTGTTTTACATACCAAAAAAAAAAGGACCATTTAAAGGATGACCACAGGACATATTGATTGAAACTTATTTTTCTATCAGCCCTGCTCCCCACACAAAATCACCTGGTTACCTATTTCTGTCTTACAGCAAGTTTTCTAGTGAAACCCCCATGGGAGTTTCCTTTCATCTATTCCTCCTCCTGACTACAGAAAGAAGGGAAAGAGAAAATAGAAGATGAGCAGAGATAAGAATAACCTGAAAGAATCGCCAAATTAAAATATTGACACTGTTTCCTCTTAAGGTAGGGTGGTCAGAGATTGCGTAACCTAGACACACCACCATATAGAAATGGAAGGAGAAAGGTAGAAAGAAAAAAGTACACACAAATATCAGCTCTTGCAAAATTTTGTTTGGTCTACTAGTATTTTCCAGGCACTACTGTAGATGTTAAAAGTGCCACAGTAAATAAGGTAAAGTACCTGATCTTAAGAGCCCCATGTGAAAGTCAGTTAGGTAAAATACAATCCTCCCACCCCCCAAAAAAAGCAGGCTATTAAACCATGAACATTTATAATACTCGTTTTGGACTTAAAAATATTAAAACAAAATTTCCTTGAATTATTGTTATAAAGTGATTTTTGGCTAATGAAATTACAGTTCATTTTATTTTTCTTATTTAGTGTGATTTCCATTATGTATGACACTTATACTATTATATTTACAATAAAACCAAAAAAGGAACGTTCATAGCTTTTGAAAATGTATAGAAATTCCAAGTAATTTACCCTAAATATTAAAAATTTTAGTCATTATAGTATTATCTACAATAGAGAAAAATTAATTTTGCTTGATCTGAAAAAGTTGCTACAATATGGAGGTGGTGCCACTAGGTGGCAGTAGGGAGTCTCAGATATGAGAGTTCAAGTTAACTTGCAAGTCTTTAGAGCTGAATGCAGGTGGAATGTTCATTGAGAACATTTCTCAAATTTATTTACAATGTTATAAAAAAATCCACTTTTAGAAATAAATTATAAAAAATATATTAAATAAACAATGTATTATGTAATAACAAAAAATGCAAAACAACCTAAAACACATTAGTGGAGAATTGATATGCTATTTAATGATGAAGATCTATATTGACATGGAAAAATGTCCTTGATACTTATTTTCTAAGTGATAAGGAAGATTACAGAACACTAACATGAAGAAAATTTGTTATTGTGGTTAAAACACTGAATCTAGAGTTCAGATAGGTTGAGATCAATTCCCAACTATTGACTTTGTGACCTTGAGCAAATTCCTTAAGCTCTCTGGTCCTCCTCTATAAAATGGGAGTGACAGCAGTACCTCATCAGGCTGTTATGAGGATTAAATGCAGTGCTATATAACAATATGGTTTTACACAGCCACAGAGCACATATACAGCAGGGACCCCTACATAGAGAATAGGAGAGTTGGCCATACCACCTAGGCTTGTGTACGTACACTCTATGATGTACAACAACAAAATCACCTAGTAACATTAAGTCGCTGTGACTGTGTTACAGATAAAGCCCTGAGAACCGTGCCTGGCATATAATAAACTCTCAGGAGGTATTAACTGCCATTACCACGTGCATTGTACCCGCTGTTTTTTTAAATATCCCATATTTCTCTATGTGGACAAATGCATTTTCCACAAGAATGCATATCAGAATGTTTCCATGGTTATATCTGGGTAGTGGAATTACAAGTGTTATCTTAATTGAGCTCTTCATGGTTTGGGGGGAGGGGGAAATACTGATGCTGGTTCTTTATGCTCAAACACAGAGAGATCTGTAACTAAGAGTCTGTATCTCGTGTTTCCCTGAAAAAATAAAAGATTTCTAAACTTAACAAAAATCATTGTTTTACAATAAAGTCTACGTGTATCTCTCTGGTCATTTTCCTTTAAAAAAAAAAAAAAAAAAAAACACTGATTCCATCTCTAATCTCACTGGCACTTGTTTAGACTGTTTCTGCATACCCACCCTTACTTAATTTAAGCTTGTCATCGCTGTCAGGCCTCCTCCCAGCCCAGGACCACTCCAAAAGCCACAGCCTACTCTACTTTCTACCCTGTCCCCCTCCCAGTCCTCCAGCTCAAAACGGTCCCTTTCTCCTACTTCCTCTTTCTACCAAGGGCCCCAAACCACTCCTTGTTTGATTAAAAAAAAATTCCCCTAAATTCACTTCAGTCACATCATTTTTCTATCTGCCTTTTTATCACCATTTCCCTTTTTGTTGCTTTTAGATAAAAGAGCAGCCCCTTGGTCTCCCCTGCCCATCACACCACACCCTACAACCCTTCCCTTTCCTTTGTCTGCTTGTGCCCCACATCCCAGGGGTAAAACACTCCTCAGCTGTTTCCCCTTAGGTTTTCCTGTTTCTTCATACACTTAGGTTCAAGTTTCAAAATCCTGACATACACCAGAACATTCTCTTTTGAGAATTAACAGCAAATTAAACTGCTTTCATTGCTGCAATTCATGATAATAGCTTCAATAGCACCCCACTAAATTGCTAACATAAACTTGATACTGGTGACTTGACTTATCTCACTTAGCTTTTCCACCTATGCCCTCTCAAGACTGAAAGCAAATAAATGGCCTCCAGTTGGCACTTCTACACTCAGTAAAGAGATATCAAAACTAAAGTTGTCTCCCCTGCTAATTCCAAAGGTCCCAAACTTTGCTGATGCTGAAAATACCCCTCTGCAGACAGATTCTGGCAAGAGGCAATTTTGTGCAATGTACTTAGTGATTAAAGCAATGGAAAGCAACTGCTCCAGCAATCTTATTTTTGTGCTTGGAAGCAAGCAGTTAGTAAAGGTAATTAATAGAAATATATATTTCAGATTACACTACAACACTGTAAGGATAAAATACAGTCAATGAACATAACTTTTGATTTTATACAGGATCAGCAGGTTTAAAAATAATTTTCAAATCAGCTTCCTAATAAAATTAAAGATTTCATTCAAAGATAGTGGTTGTCTCTGTCACAGAAAACAAATTTCACTCTGAAGATTTATTCATTGGTCAAACATTAGCTCAGGACTGATGACTGGCATTGAGTGGGAGCTTGGTGTGGGGGAGAGGGAGGTTACAAAAGCAGAAGACCTAGTTTCCACTTTCAAGGGGTTTCTCATGTATTTAGAGAGTAAAGTAGACACATAAAATAATTTACGGAAATTTTTGAAAGCAACATAATAAAAGGATGTAGTAATGTTTGCAAAGTGTTTTTTTCAAGAACTTCCAACTTGAGTAATCAGATAAAGTACCAGACCCGGGTGAAATGTGAATTTCATAAACAATAAATCGTGTTTAGTATAAGCATGTCCTATACTAAAAAGAAAAGAAGAAAGTACTCATTATTTATCTGAAATTCACGTTACCAGGACATCCCATATTATTATTTGCTAAATCTGGCAAACCCTAAACTTGATGCATGTGGAGACCGAAAGGACACTAATAGAGTGGAGTTGGTCAGATAAGCTTCCAGGAGAATGAGTTTTAAGCCAATTGCTGACAAAAGCAGTGGGTAGAACATAAGAATTCCAAATGTGGGAAGTGCATGTTCCTGGCACTGAAACCGAGATGAGCAAGTAATTCCTGGTTAGGATGGTAACCAGATGGCTCAGCTGAAGGAAGATGGACAGGGAGCTGAAAACCTATGACAGCGGTCACCCCTAACTGGACTTCTTCTTATGCTATTTATTGAACGGGCAATATTCGTACTTCCCAACCAATGGGACATTTTTTTTTTTTTTTTTTTTACTATGGCCTCTATATAAGCCAAGCCCACATTTTTTTTCTTTTTTTTTTTTCGTTTTCTTTTTTTTTTTTTAAGGAAAGGTGCAGGCAGGCATGAAGAGAGAAAAGGAAGAAAATTTTTTTTTTTTATTTAGTTGTTCACACTGGTTGTTTCCCCCCAGGACCCAACACTTGAGCCCAGGGATAGGTGACCTACACCTTTGCAAGCAATTGACACACCTCTACTCCACCAGGGAGCACCAAAACCAAAAATTCAATGGCTTAAAAAATATAATATCTAAATTGTAGAACTTTTTATCTCTACAGGTTATTTATGTGGGTATTACAATTTGAGTTTTACAGTTATATACCTTAGAGATCAAAAATGTCTTTCATATATATGTATATATATACATGTTTATATTTATGGGGGGAGTGAGAATCATATATCTGATTTGTTAAAATTTTTAAGTAAATTTTAAAGATCTCATTGGCTTTATTCAATGATTCATTAATCAGGCAACATCTAGACCAGCAGATAGAAAGGAGCAGGAACAACAAGGAGTTATACAAAATGAAAGGCTTTTGTGGGGCCAAAGGGAGCAGGAACAAGGAAGTTCTCTAGGCCAAAAAGGAGGTTGGTTATTGCAAGGTCACTTCCCTTTAGGGGCAGCAAGAGTCTACCAGGGTAGTTACCTCACCGGTGCTGACCGGGACAGTCCTGACTGAGTGGTTTAAGATGGTATCTCAGGGAAAGTCAAAAACTCTAAGCTGTCTAGGTTTGATGGTGCTGGGTTTAGCATAAGTGACTCCATTCGGGCTCTTGTCTTAAAATATAACATGTCCCAGTGATCTCCAACAGTGGGGACTTTATGGTGGGAGTCAGCAGGGTTGTGGAAAGAGGAGAGAGATGAGACTGAAGAGCCCCATGCAAGAGGGCAGCCTGCAAGGGGGAGCTGAGAGCCTGCTGTTTTCCTGTTGGTGCAGAGAAGGTGCTAAGGAAAAGAAAAATTACTAAAAAATAAATCCTTTTGTCCTTCTGCTTTCAAATCTGTACTTCCTAGCTCTAGCAAACTATTTCTCGAAATCTAACATAAGCTCTAGGAAATGCTCTTAAGTGAAGAAAGTATGATTAGAAAAGTTGTCCATGTGTGCTTGTGGCTCAGGCGGTCAAGACGCTGATGTGTGGACCATGTAAAGCCCTAGGACCTGGATTTGAGAAAAACCAAAGTGAGCAATTAAAAAATAAAGATGGTGTGTTGAAAGACAGCTAAGAAATGGGGAACCCATACATAGGAAATTATTTTAATGTGTAGAATAATTACTATAATAAAAAATATGAATGACCAAAAAAATAGATGTTTCTTCCTCCTCCTCCTTCCTTAAAAATGCTTCTTCCTCCTCTCCCTTCCTCTCTTAAAAAAAATGAGAAAGTTGTATAGTATACTATGACATATATGAGAATCGAGTATACATGTTTACTTGCTTATATTTAGTAAATATACGTGGTTATATTTTTAAACAACATGAGAACAATCATAAATCAATAGTATCTACCTGGAGGAGGGAAATAAAATAGGGGGAAAAAAATGAACAGAAACTAGACTTCTTTAAACGTACTTCGTTTGGTAGATTACACTTTGGGGTCATATAAATATGTAAATAATTTATACTTAAACTAAGATAAAGAAATCCTTAAAATGATAACAGTAAAGGAAACAAATGAACAGAGATATATGTCCAGCTGGTAGAATTACCAGCAGAAAGGAACTATTCTAAGTGACTTAAAAACACAGTAATTTGACTGGTGTCCCCTGTGGGATATCCCCAGGATAACAGGAACTGCAAAAAGGATAATAAGAAGAAGAAGAAAATCCTTAAGTTTTAGTATTTGTACTATTGATATCTAAGGGTGTTGCATGTCTAATTTGGAATAAAGTATAAGTAATTATGCTACATTTCAAATTCTCTCATACCATTTGTTACTGAGAACTGGGATTCTTAGCATGAGAGGAAAGAAGGAAAGAAATTAGGAAATTTAAATAAAGACCTTACAGAGGCACACCCTGGTGGAGCAGGGGTTGAATGCAATCTCACCGCATCCTAAGATCCCAGGTTCACATCTGGGGACTGTCGGTAACAACTAAGATAAACAACTAAACAAAATAAATAAAATGCTTCTTCTTTCTCTCTTCCTGCCTGCGTCCACTCACCTTCATTCCTGACTGCACTTTTCCTTTAAAAAAAAATAATATAATATATATATATAGAAGACCCTATAGTCAATATATCAATATCAACAAATCTATCAGTATCAACAAATGATGCATTTTATCTTTCAAACAAAAATTATATTTTCTGTCTGATGAAAGTCCTAGAAACAATGACAAAAAAGCAAAGCAACAATGCGCACCCTAGTACACCACTCGTGAACTTGAAATACTATTTCCTCTCAAAGAATGAAGGGTTCCTCAGAAAGAACTAATTCCAGGGGCAGAAGAAATAAAAGATGAACTTGAAACAACTTGATACCAGACATCACAGATGCTATCAAAGCATCAATGTGAAGAGGCTCCAACTGACCAAAGTTGGGACCATTTGTCCCTCAGTACAAATAGTAGCAAAAGTATTCACATCAAACATCAAACATGTTTACTTCATGAGTTTGTAAAGACAGAAAAGCAAAATAAAATCGATTGATCGCTGCTGGAGGAAGCTAGTGAGTCATCTTTTCATTTTGAAAAGGGAAAGAATCAAGCACGTATCCTGCCTCACCTGTACAAATGGCGCCACAGGGTAAGCAAATAGTGTTCCTGATAAGAAATCTAAAATGCATAACAGAATTCGAATGTTACCATTTTGCAACCCTTATGAACTAAAGGATCCAGGCATGACCCAGCAATCGCTGCTAGCATCACAGAGAGAGACCCAGGATATTAGGTACCTTCTGATTAGGGATCTGCAGCATCTGTGAAGCAATTCTGCTGAAAACTTCAACCTGAATCCGACAAAGCCTCAAGATCTCACTACCAATTCACAAAAATACAAAGGAAATAAAAGAACATTCTATACACTATAGAGCAACTACCAAAATCCACATGACCAGTTTCTTCTACAACTAAACTGCAAGGAAATAAACACAAAGAGAGGGTAAGGAAAACTATCTATTAAAGAAAGCTTAAGGCACCCCCTAGAGTAGGGATTGGGTACAATCTACACACATCTCAGGGGCATGCTTTCGCATCCTGGGGTCAGAAGCAACAACCAAGATGTACAACTAAATAAAATAAAGAAAAAGATTTCTTCCTTCTCTCCCTTCCTTCCTGTCTGACTCTTCTCACCTTCATTCCTGCCTGTAACTCTCATTTAAAAATAAATAAATAACAAAGACTTAAGAAACATGTCAACAGTCTCAACATTGGGACATTAATTGAATCCAGATACAAATAAGTAAGCTGACTTTTTAAAGTATGACCTTTATGAGAAAATTAGAAATTTGAACAGTGACTTGATAGTTGATATTAATTTTTTTTTTTTAACAGGTGATCATGACATTCTGCTTAGTTAAAAACATGAGGCTATATCTTTCAGAAACATGTTAAAATATTTATGAGCAAAAAGATCTGAAATCTCAGATTTGCTTCAAACAAATGCTGGGGAAAGGAATATGATATGAGATTGTCCATAAAGTAATCACAAGTGAGGCTGGGACATGAATACATGGGACTCATACCCTTTTCTCTGATTTTATAAGTGTTTGACATTTTCCTTAATAAAATGTTCTCTAATTTTTACATTGCCCACTAATAACAGGAGCAAATTAATGAACACTTAGCATGAATTATTTTGATGCCAACAGCACTTTTGTAAGGTAGGTATTCTCTCCATCATCTCTCTTATAGAGATAAGTTCACCAAGGTTTAGAAAGGTTAATCCATATATCAAAGTCCCCACAGTTAAAATAAAGATTCAAACTCACCATAGTAACTATCATCCCATACCTGGGTTTTCTGGAGACTGCAAAATAGTACAGAGATCTTTGTCTAGGTTTGCTTAAAATGAGAACAGAAACTGTCCTTGACGACAGTTGGCATCTGGGTTTCAGTTATTTAAAAAACGTTCACATCTCCAAAGTACATAACAAAAATAATTGGGAAAACAATAGTGTGTCTAAGCCATGCCAAGGAGGAGGCATCACTACTTTTACTCATAATAAAAAGTCTCCTGAAACCAACACATTATCCCCCCCAAAAGTATAACTGAGCCTTTCAAGGAATGGAAAAGCAGATAGGCAAAAAGACATATGACCTCAAGGGAATATTAATTTGAATAGAAAAAGCTGAACAATGGAGACAGTCTGCTTCTTCGATCTCCTGATGTATGAAGTTTGGTTCATTTCCAATAACAATCAGAACAGGCTGGCAGTGACCCAGCTGATCAGTCTCTAAGACCATCTGGAAGAAAGGGATGTGTCGGCCACACACTGGTCAGGCTGACCACACAGGGTGGTTTCTCATTTTCACAGTACCTGTGCTGCTCCTACGTAAGGTTAGAGAAGAATGACATTAGCTCAAATAATCCATGACTTAAAGAGAATAAAAGTTTCTCTTTGAAAAATTAAAGGGAACTTTTCAAAAACAGAATGAGTCAAGCTTAGAATAAATTACCAAGTTTTTAAAAATTGATCGGGAGTTTATTCCTGGTTTAATTTAAGGCCGATACTATCTTCCCCACTGAATGTAACTCAGGATAGCTACCTTCATCATTCTGCTTTATCTAACAACCCAGACATTAAGTCTCTGGCTTCAATATAGAGCTTTGCAGTTGAAAACTGTTATCTCCCCTAAACACTCTGTTTCGGAAGGAAATGGCTCTTAATACAGCAGAAGAGTTGTCTAATTCTTAACTCTTTTCTAAGAAACAAAGATACAGTATGCATAAGGATTCCTTAGACCAGAGATAAAATACTTGATCATAAAGGTGATTTTTAAATCTTACTAGATTCATGGGGAAAGTAGGTACAGGAAAGATTTTTCAGTTGCCCTTTCCCCATTTCAAAAGATATATAATCAGAGTTATTTTATCACACTATCACTGAATTTCATGTGGTAATGAGGTAAAAAAAATTATTTTTTTTTAAGGAATTGTACAGGTTGGAATGAAGGCAAGTAGGCAGACAGGCAGGAAGAGGAGAAAGAAGCATTCATTTTATTTGTTTTATCTAGTTGTTCACACTGGTTGTTTCTTCTACCCAGACCAAGGACAGGAACCCAGAATCATGTGGCCTGCACTCCTTCAGAGAGGATTGACCTAATCACTACTCCACCAGAGCTCACCGGGATTACATTTTTAATGCAAACACTCTTTGTAAAAACATTTACGTATTTTTTTTAAAGCCCACCTCCGTTCTCTAATAATACTCAAAGGAGGTTTTTTTTTTTTAACTGAGAAAATATGTAGTAACGTAAGTGTAGGTAAATTAGGAAATTTAAAATTATTGTGGCAGATTTTCTATTTTATCCATTTTTCACTGAAGGTAATATAGTCAGTGCTTTGTACTTAATCAGAGGAGTAATGGAATCAGATTGCTAAAGGAAAAGAAATATAACTGCAAGTCACGTCCAACATTATCAAAGTGCTATTAATATCCTCATTTTTTAAAAACACTCATTTGTCACTCACTTACATAACTCTTCCCTACTGTGGGTCAAAGCAGTGAAGACTGTATATTCATTCATTCATTCATTCAACAAACACAGCAGTAAACTCGACAAACTACCATATTCTATGCCAACCACTGTGTGAGGCCCTGGGAATACAGCTATGGGTAAGACAGATGTGGTCCCTGCCTACATGAAGCTTTGAGAGAGACAAAGAGCTACACAGGCAATTAGAATGTAATAAGATATTAGAAACTAGTGCGATTACAATTATGAAAACTCTGAGAAAGCATAAGGTGTTATGAGAGAATATAAAAGTGGAACCTAAATTTGAAACTTTTATTTTACTAGAAACATCGCTGTGATATTTAGTGCTGATAGAATATTCATATTGCCTTCCAAATTTCTCAACCTGCCTTGCAGTGATTGGTTGTGGCCAAAGGGCTCAGAGTAGAAAGGGGTCACTTCTAGAAGGAAGGACTCAAGAGACAGTGCTCCCCTTCAGCGAGTTCCTCCCCTGCTCAATACATGGTCATGGGCGCCATGAAGTGAGATGAAGATTTACAAGGCGGGAGCAACCTGGATTGGCAGGTCACGGCAAAAAGAATGGGTACCCTGGAAAGTCACCAATGTGATCAAACTTACTGAGCAAGAGATTAATCTTGCAGGGCTCAGTCATTGAGATCTAGAGGCTCATTTATTACCATAATGTGGCCTATTCTTCCTTGACCACATTCCCACAGACACCATGCTCATTCTCATGACATCTCTCTGCTTTCCCGGGGAGAAATGATGATATGGAAACAGTGAGTTGTTCAAAATTAGTCAATTAAAAAAAAAAAAAAAGGAGATCTGCCTTCTGAGGGAAACAGTATTCAAAATCAATTTATCGGGGGTACAGCCAGGAATCTTTAAATGTAAAACAGAATACAGTAGCTTAGAGTAGAAAATACCAGAGTGCATTCCATGAATTCATTCTATGAATTGTAGGGAATTTTTGTTGGAAATACACACACACATAATGCATTTATACATATGTACACACATATGTATGTATTAATTAATTTCCATGTAAATGCACTTCCTGCTGTGTGGTACAGAGTTTGAAAAAAAAAAAGACTGCATTATACTGCACAATGGGTTGTTTAATGACTCATTTAGATAAAGCAATGTAAGAAAATGAATAAAGTGGATGCATTGATACCATTTAATCAGAAACTTGGTTATCACGAAAAAATAGTATAAGCAGCATTTATAGATTCATTCTAAGATGCCAAAAATAGAAATGTCAACAACTTCCATTCAACACTAATAAAAATAATATTAAATTTAAGAAAAAAATGAAAGGAAATGTGGGGAGCAGAAAGATGGAGACTGTGATTTGGATTCACTTTGTCATCCATCCATCCATTCAGAAAATATTAAATGAGCATTTCAACTACGTGCCAACTACTAGGTTAGGCTAGGCATGCTCTCTGACTTTATGCAGGGCTTCTAGTCTAAGCAGGGAAGACAGACATTAGATTTTAAAAATACACAGTTATTGAGCTCTGATTGTAATGAGTGCTAAGGATGAGAAGGCCCTGTATGCAGCTATATCCTGCTCGGTGATTAACCACCCACACTGAGACAAAGCTACTTGTGTATATACACATACATACATTTGTTATAAATGTCACTGACACAGAGGACATGGAATATACAACTTGCAAATAACAATAGAATGCACAATACGCTTCACTGAAAACCCAGAGGCAATTGATTGCTTTCACTGACGGTAAAATTCTCTATCTGTCCCCTAAGGAGAGATTGTAGTATCAACATGAGAGCTGGTGGATAGTTTCACTTATAAAAACATGAAATTGAAACAACAAAAACATGTCAGAATTTGAGTCATTCATGATATGAATGAGTTCTTTGCTGAAGATAATAGTTCTGAATATTAGAAAAAATATTTCCCCTCAATTTGTTGTGCTTTTCACATTATAAACCTTATAGACACAACACACTTTTAATCTGCATTACTAACATCTTCTCCATCATTTTCGTAGGTTTAAACAATAAAACAGGTCCTGATTTGTAGCTTTTGCCCAGTGTGGGGTGTACATTTTCATGGAAACACCGGGGCCAGTTTCAAGCTATCAATACGAATAATACCTCGAGTACAGAGAACACAGAGATATGCCACAGCAGCACGCCGTCGTATGATTTTTCCACCATACGAACATAAAATGTCAAGAGTATAAATAATAGTATAATAAAATAGGGAGCTTTGAATAGCTATTATCTTTATTTGAATATAATTTATTTAAATTGTAAGTGACTATAATTTAGCTTTCAATAGTTCAACAACTATCACACAAATTTCTTGAAATGTTAACAACTGACTTCTGTGAATACGCCACAGTCTGATCCCAACAGGATCTGGAGAAAGGACAAACTGAAGATGGGGGAGGATCTCCAGGGAACAGTCCCTCTCTTGCCTATCCTAAGACCAGGAGGGCAGGGCATCATGAAGAAGTCCGTGTGAGTGAGACACAGGCCCAGCAATGCCGAGTGTAGCCCCCAGAAATCATTCTTCATCAGAACCAACAACTGGACGAACCTCTCCCTGCCTTCTCCAGAAGAGAAGAAAGGCTGGCTGTATAGATGAATGGCTAAGTGTTTCAAAAACCTTTTCTTCCAAACTTTGTCTCATCACATTTTTAATAGCCTTTAAATGCTTGATTTGATTTTTTAAATATAGAGTAGACTTCAAAACTATCCTTCTTTTCCTTCCAACATCTCTCTACCAGCCTGCTGAAATCCCTTTAGAAAAAGTAGATAAATCCTTTTACTCTAAAGTTGAAGTCAAACAACTAAAAATGTGTTCAAGCAACACAGTGCTGGAAATGGCACACAATCCCTCAATAAATACTAAATGAAGTACCAGGTCCTTTCCTCTTGGACAGCCTGAAGGAACATGGAGGTTACTGAAAGGTGGAGGTGGGGAAGCTACCCCGAAGAAAGTTGCCACTTTTTCCCACCCTCCTTGGACAAATAGGTGTGACTGGATAATTTGTCATGGTGCTCTCAGAGTGGTTAGGCTAAGAGAATTGTCATTGTAAGCACTTGTATGACAGAGGAAATTGATTTCACAAGAGGAAATACTCTGGCTATAATGATTTTACCTAGAAAAGCAGTAAGTGTGCAAGTGAGAACACCTTGTGTGTAAATGGGGACCTCAGCCTGCCCATGGTTAGTGATATTAACTGTCATTCAGGTGATTGAACTTGATTCTTCCTGTAGTCCCATAACCAATCAGGAACCAGACTTTGATTCTTCCTTTCACAAGGCATGGTAGCAAAGAGGACAAGGAAGGGCAGGGATAGGTAAGAGTCTCCTGTGTGAGCTGTCCCACTGTCACCACCATACCTTCTAAAAATGGCTATACTAAGAAGTTTAAAAACCTAAGTGTCACAGACAAGTCTCTCTTAATCACTGCAGGATTTAATTTAAATAAAGGATTCACTCTGCTTATCTAAGGTGCTAACTTTTGTTTTGATTGCTGAAGAACTATTAACAGTACCTATATGTGGAAAGACTAATTTCTGCAGTGCCTAATTTTCTGGTACCCTGCCTGAGTCCTTTCAGTGCCCACTGATGTCCCTCCTAAAGTCATCAGAGTAGATCCCAGGCAAGGCCGTTCAGTTTGTTAGAATAACCAGCTCAGCCTTGGAGGCCAGGGTCAAAGCCTTCCACGGGACTGTCACAGCTGTTTATTCTGGCTCCATTTCAGGCTCCACAGGACTCTATTTAAAGGTCTGAAAGTTAAAACCAAGCCAAGGAAATAGCCAGAAGGTGACAGGAGCTAGGCCCCCAGAGTTTTAAATAGAGTAAGACACCTCAGAAAGAGAAGCTTCCCTTGGGTGCTCCTACATGTGAAAAGAATCTTTCACGAAAGCCACTCTCTATGTAACATTCATGATTGCACTGGGGTCAAAGTCTTGGTCATGGCCAAGTTAAGAGAGACAGATTCCCGTCATTATAATATATGGGAAAATACCATGTGCATGTCAGGAAAGAATACGTTTTATAAAACTAGGAAGAGGAATGTATCTATTGGTCAACTATTATTTCATCTTACTCTAAGAATTCTTGAACTTCCTATCAATGAATCTTCACTCCAGGAGAAGTTAGTTCATAAAATTATCTTTCAAAGGTAGAGCCAAGCAGACCCCTAAATGTGTGGGGAAAGGTGGGAAATAGGGGCTAACTGGCAAATGCATTCTCACCTAAAGACATTCTGATTTTTAAATATTTAAGAACATGGAACTGGACTTATAATCCAAAACAGCAGCCAGCCTGTCTGGCACACATGCTGGCTTACCTCACTGGCTCTCAGCTTAACCATAGACACTTAAAAAATCATCAGACTTAGAAATGCTGCTTCTTTAAAAAAAAAAAAAAAAAAAAAAAAACTACATGGTTTCATTTAGGTAGCATGAATTGACTCTGCTATGATTCAGTCTTATTATTTATCCTACCTACACTTTTCCTCGATTCATTTTTCATTGCTTATTTTACATTTTACTATAAATCATCACTTTCGTTGTCTGTGACTATGAAACTCCTGGTTAATTAGTCTTTATCCTATTTTTAAAATAGATCCAGTGCTCATTTTCAGGTTCTTTTACCACTTTTGATCTTTCTTCACTTCTTTGGCTGGATTTCAATGTCAAATAGTTTTTGTTTTTGTTTTTTTCCAGAAGAACTCACCAGTTTTATATCTCTTAGATACTAGAGTCTAAATATTACTTTCCCTGTGGGTGTTTTGGTTTTTGTTTTCATGTTTGAAAAAGCCTGCTTTCTGACTTTATAACCAAATAATTATTTGACTAGGTCATAAGTTCTTGTCCTCATAAGTTTGTAAATATTGCTCTACTTAAGTTCTAGCTTTGAATAATGCGAGAAGTCTAAGAAAAGCTTTATTTTCCTCCTGATTATTACTTTCTTGATTCTTTTCTTAGCCTTGTATGTCAACAACTTCACCAAAGTATATCTCGGTTTGTTATGCTGTATCCATATTTTCTAGCAAACCATAAAAATTCAGTTTGTTGGTTTCAAGGAAGTTTTCTTTTATTACACATCTAACTGTCCTATTCCACTTGTTTTCGATGTTGGGTGGTCTCTGGTCTCCATGTTGATTGCCATCTACATATTTAAACCTCTTTTGTCCTTCTCTCTGCATTGACTGATTATCGTCGAGTATTTCCTGTATGCCACTAATTTCAACCCTTGTCTATTCTGCTCCCTACTCTCTTAAATTTTTTAGATCTATAATGTAACTTTTTGGAGAGTCTCAGTTTCCTTAGTTCTGAAATTTCTCTGTTCACTTCATTCAGCTTTATTAGCTCACTTTTGAGCCTTTTTTTTATAGCTTAATAGTCGCTTAAAGTCATTTTATACCTTAACACACTCGCAAGGAATATTCTTTGCAGAATGTGTATATTTTTATTATTTTTAAACCTACCCTTCCCCTTAAAAATAGGTCTTTTTATACTATAGTCTATTGTGTTTTTCCCTTGTTCTCCTTTTCCTTCTTCTCCCTGCTCTAATGTGTTTGCTTACTTGCTTTGCCATTTCTTTTCATTTTTCATTACAGAGCTTGCCCTGACTTCTCATTTGGTCTGATATAATGCTACCACTTTGTTTTTAACCCATTGGAGCTGGTTTCCTGTGTTGGAGTTGCTCTCAATTCACTTTAACCTGAGGGCATTTAAAGAGACCCACACTAGGTGGGAGAAACCTCTGACATCTCCTTGAAAGTCCAGTCAAACATTCCACCCCAATGCCCACCCACCCAGCTGTGGGTACTTCCCTCTCGTTCATCCAACTTCCACCAGGGACACAGAAGTTTCCTCCTTTGTTTGAAAACTATTCATGAATTGTTGCCTTTAATCTAAATTCATAATTCAATATATAGATACACTTAAAAATCATAGCATTGGAAATGCAGTGGTGTAAATAGCTTTTAAAAAGTGCAAATCCTTAGTGGAAAAAATATTAAATATATTAAACCACAGTGACTGGAACCTCCATCATTATATGCATTGCTTCCAATCCTGATGGTCTAAGCTTAGAAGAATTCAAAGCAGGAACAGCCTTGGAAAATGTGTTTCACTGGACAAAACCTGAGTGTCACTTCTCCTTTTCTAGTGCTTAGTTATCAGATAGACTAACTTTTGTGCAACACAACACCGAGGCCCTGCTCCCTTAGCTGAACACACTTAAAATATTTCTTGGTCATTCAGACTGTATAGCTATTGACTTACTTGTTCAAACTTCTCTCACTCCCAATGTAGCAACCAGTTAATCAGATAAATGGGCAAATTATAAATAGTATGAGCCCAATAAGACGAGATGCAATATCGCTCTTTCTTACCCTCACAGAAAATATGAGGTTGTAGCTAATCAGATACAACTTCACCATTATTGCTTAACCTAAAGGAATGCCTTCAGTGAAAGAAAAAGCTACCAGAGGCAGCAGGAAGCTATGGCATGTCTACCATGTCATACCTGGTAGAGGTATCCAAGGGGAGTAGCAGACTAGTAAATTATAGTAAGGTTGGGTGAGAATTAGAGGACTCCTCAAAGCTTCAAAATATGGCTACCTGGTGTTGGTCTGATATCAAATATCTGAAGTCACAGTGGCTCTGGTGTTGCAGGAGACAGCCATCCCATTCCTTCATCCCCTGTGGAGGTTCTGTGCTCGCAATTAGACCAGCACGGAGCAGTATCAGGTGACTCTTTCCACTCCTGAGCTGGAGCTTCTGATCTTTCTGATTATCTTTTGCTCCAGGCTGGGATACTGGCACTCCCTGCTTCCTGTCACTTCCCTTGCTCTCAGACTGAGCTCTTCTTCCCTTTCCCCAGCAGGTCAGCAGTGCTGGTCAAGAGACTGGAGAAGGCTACGATCCTCCAGTGCAGTCCTAGTAAAGGTGGACACAGAAGATGCCATGAGAATCATCCCTGTGCACAAAGTCAAAGCACATCTCAGGTGCAACAGAAACACTCTTTCATATGAAACCCAGCACATTACGGTCTTCACTGAAAACTTAGCAGCTTACAGATAGGTTGTTCATTGTTTTCCTACAAAATGTGTTGCTCTAAATGAATTCAAAGGCCTTGTCTTTGAAAGTCAACAAACAACAGACAAGCGAGTTAGGAGAGATTCCACTGCTGAGACTGATGAGATATATAAAATATTTCAATAACCCTCATCATTTAGAGTCAGGTTTTGACAGCATATTTTCAAGCATTTTGCTAATGATGCATAATTTTGCTTTTGTTTTTACCTTCATAATTCAGCCCACAGTCAACCAGTTTAGTCCAACGAGCATTTATTTGAGACCAAAGAGCCATAACTTTGAGCATGCCATAACCATCTTCTCATATTTCCTTAAGAAAGAAAACCCTGAGCTTCCGCTGAGCATGTCTCCCAGAATCCTTAGAGCTAAATGTGACCATATGACTAATTCCTGGCCAATAAAATGTGAGCAGAAGTCACCCACGCAGTTTCTGGATTGTGCCCCTTAAATGGAAGATGTGCCTTCTTATTCTACTTCTTCTCCCATCTTGGTATCTGGAACTTGGACATGGGTGACAAACCATCCTGGAAACAAACACCTGAGTCTAATATTTGAGAGAGACTGTTGGAACTGCAGGAAGGAGTCAGCATAACAATATTAGGTAAGAGATCAATCAAACCCTGAATGAGAAATACAGTTCTATATTGTTTAAACCCTTGTCTTTGTTAAAGTAGTTTAATATGTATCCTAATTGAAATAAGCTACAATTTCCATTTCAACTGTATCCCCTTTAGAATGTATGCCTTTGGTTACTAATTGCCATTTCATTGTCACTAGTCAGTGCAGAGTATTTAAGTCAAGAAACAATAGAACATTCAAAGAACTATATACACATTTCTATACAAAGAGGGATGACAAATCTGCTAAAATTAATGGGCTTTTTAACAAAATGGCAATTTTATTGACTATAAAGAACAAAATCCTATTCTCCACATTATGCACAATATTTTCTATCCATAAAGAACATTAACATAGTCTGTTAGGGGAGTGTGTCTGTACATGAAATTTGGTTCTTTTTGGTACAACTAAGACAAAAGCTAGAAAAAAATTCCAATTATTCATGATAAACAATTTTCTGCTAAATCCTCTTAGCAATTATAAACAAATTATTCTAAATGTGTATCCATAAGCCTTTTGAGTTTGGGTTTTAAAGTTGTCTAAGCATAGTTTGTTCAGAAGAAATTATAGGTATATTTTTTAAAGTGTGATAAAAGCTGAGATTGTTGCAACTACACAAGATTTCAGAAAATAGATTACAACTAGATGCAAATTTCCATTTAGGAATAACCCAGCAAGAGAACTAATAGAGAAAGTTTTGAATCATTTCTCTCAGAACTATAAAAACAAGGAGGCAGTCACAAGGGAGAAATAATTTGAAGTAAACAGCATGAGTGCCTAGGACTTTTATTTCACTATGATGCCCAACATGACTATCGTTTCTATTCTACTATGGCTGCCACAAACAAAAGACGGTTAAGGAAGAAGTAGTGTTATTAGAAAAGGAGAAGAAATGTGTGTTTCTAGCCTTTCTAATTACCTTTGGGTGACCAAAATCAGTTAAAAATCATATATGGAAAAATGGAAGCCCTGAATAGTCCTGGAAGAGAAAAAAATCACATCGCCTTTACAGAAGCTTCAAGGTACATCTTGGACAAGTATGAAAACTTTCATTTCCACAAACTAAGTTCTAAAAAGCATCATTTCAAAATGAGGATTCATAGTAATACATTAACTTCTCTCAGTTTCTCTAATGTGATGGTGATCACCATGTCACTGAACCACAGAACATTAGTCATCCATGATTCTGCCCTCCCCTTTATCCCACTTTCACATGTCACTGCTCATTGTCACTCATTGTCACACTTTCACTTCATTTCTGGCACGAAGTACCAGGCACTCCGTACCTCACATCTCAGGCCACTGAAACAACCTCTCACTCACCCAACTCTGATCACCACATTCATTAATGCACTAGGTGAACACAAATCTATACTAATGGCACTTCCACATGCGCTGGGGTACTAGAGTACACAAGTCAGACACCTTTCTGGCCGAGGACTTTACGTTACAGTCAGGGATGCTAGCTTATCAGCTTGATGGCCTTCTTGTCCTCAGGGCACTACAGAGTAATCCCAGGTCTCATTCTTTGTTATGGCCTGAACTGTGTACCCTGAGAAGCTCATGTTGAAACCTAATCCTTAATGGAAGTGCGTCTAGACACAGGATCTTTAAGGCAGTAAATGAGGTTAAATCAGGTTATCAGGGTCGGCCCTGACAGGACTGGTGTCCTTCACTATGAGAAGAGGAAGAGACATGAGGAACCCCTTTCTCTCTCCATGTGCATACCCACAGAAGTTTATGTGAAGACAGCAAGAAGGTGGCTGTCTACATGTGAAGGAGAGAGACCTCAGAGAAACTAATTCTGCCACTAGAACTGTGAGAAAATGAATTTCTGGTTTTTAAGGCAACCAGTCTGTGGTCTTCTATCATGGCAACCCAGGCAGACTAACATCTTTCACAATGTTCCCACCATCCAGGCACTATCTCTTCTCCAGATAAGTACAACTCTGCCCAGTCACACCACTGCTTTTCTACTCCAAACCTTTAAACATGACTCTTCTTCATCACTATACCTGACTGTTTTAATGAAGAGCCTCACTATTTCATAAAGGGTAACTGTGGGCAGTTTGTTCCTATCTCTCTTAGATCTTCCTGCCTCCTATTAAGTCTGATTATTTGCAAGAGGAGGCTATAGCCAAAACACTAACAGGGGTTTTCTTACTCTAATTGCAGACAAAGTACACATAGGGAACAAAACAACTTCCTGGGAACAGAAGTTCTAAATAGAGAGAAAGTACCAGCCTGGTAAACTTGTATCTGTCCAGGACTTTCACAAACATAGATTTTATTTTATGCTCACAGGAGTACGATGTGGGAAAGGAAGGAAGGGAGGAAGAGAGGAAGGGAGGAAGGTATTTTGGGTTTTCACCCTAGCCCCAGTCCTGAACCTAGGTCTTTGGACTTTATTTTGTCCGCATACCAGCATCTCAGCTGCCCACGATAGCTTTATTTTTCCAAGAAAATAGCGTCCTATCATATTATCTGACAAAAAAAATGATATCTATCAAAACTGTCCCTTTTTGGTTTAAAGTGATAGATTTATACTGAAGCAATCAAAACTCTCAAATGCATTCACAATATGACTCATCAGGATTGCAGGGTTACGGTAGAGACAAAAGAAAACTCTGCAAATAGTAACCCTACTTCACATTTGCCATTCAATTGCAGCACAGTTTAAGGGGAAAAAAAAGTCCATGAGTTCCAGGCAAATTCAGGCTGCAGTAAATGTAGCAAGACCACAGTGGGGTAAACTTACTAAAATTTCTCTGAGATTATGTCAGTTGGCTTGTCAGCCTTTGAGTACTATGTCTGAGGTTACCAATTTACAGAAACACTTTGGTATTTCCCAGCAAGGACACCTATTACTTTCCTTTCCGCTTAGTCACCAGAATAGTTACTCATTTTTATGGACATTGGGTCTCAAATGAGATTTGAGGTAGTATTTTTTTTTTCTCCTCCAACAGAGTCTACTTATCACCATCTAAAAAAAGTTTCCCTTTTAGTAATGAAAGTTTCATAGGTTCAGAAATATGTTTTCAAATTTAACTGGAACTTTAGCAGTCACTGGTTATATTGACATATGATAGATTGTCATATCCTAAAATTTAGTCATGGCATGAATCAGCAAAGTGGGCCTCAATGAAATGCAACACTTAAATATTACAACTCTTAAGAAGCATTTCTCAGGGAAATATTTAATTTAAATTATACTAATATATATTTCAAAAAAAATGACTATCCTCTTAGGAAAAATTTTTCTACAAGTCAGTGATAAACTTCCGGGTACACCCTTGTGGCTCAGGCTGCCGAGACAGTGGTGTGCAGACTATGCAAAGCCCAAGGACCTGAGTGTGCAACCCTGGAGCTAGGGTGAAAACCAACATAAATTTTTTAAAAAGGTGCTTCTTCCTTAAAAAAATTAAAAAATGCTTTTTACTTATTTCCAATTTTTAAAATATTAAGAAAAGGTTTTTGTTTTTCCATTTTTTTTCCCTCCAGCCTCGGTCTCAAACCTGGATCCATAGCTTTCATAACCTGCACCTTCACTGCCTAGCTACAAGGGACACACTAAAAATGTTTTATTCCATTTAAAAGAATAATATAGATTCATGTGAAATATTCAAACAAAGCATATGTGTATATAGAAAAAAGTAAAAAGCAACCCCAAGCCCTAGAGCTTATTGCAACCTATTATAAAGATTTTAGGAAACATTTCCAGATGTGTCTCTGTCCATGTATACATATATGCATATTCTAAAATTTCAATGAACTAATACCAAGCATATCATTTTGTAACCTGATTTTTTTCACTTAGCAGAATGACTTTCCATGTCAGTGAATAACTGATACACAGATCATATTAATAGCTATAGAACATTCTTACCTTTGTAACTGTCACAATGTATTCAGTCACTTCTTTAGGTTGCTTCCAATTTTTTGTGATTATAAATTACAATGTGGTGCACCTTGGTGGAGTAGCGACTGGGTCAAGGACACATACCCCTGAGTTTGAGTCCCTGCTCCTGGGGGAAGCAACCAGTGTGAACAACTGAATGAAAACAAAACTAAAAACTACTTCCTCCTGTCTCTTCCTGCTTGCCTGCCTATTTGCTTTCATTCCTGCCTGCTCCTTTCCTTAAAAAAAGGAAAAATACAATGTAATGATTATGTGATTTCATGTTTGTGTGTATTTGTCCAATTATATCTTCTGGGTAATTTCCTATCAATATACTTTGCTGGATCAAAAACATTTGCCTTTTGAGTTTTTCATTTTTTTTAAATCTATATTGCCAAATAATCTTTAGAAAGTTGTGTACCAATTTGCTCTCACTGATACTGTACGAGATGACTGTTTCCAACATTTCAAACACTATTTCGTTCATATTTTCCATTTCGGCAATATAATCAGTGTATTAATTATATTGCTATGTAACGAATTACCACAGACTTAGCAACGTAAAAATACGTTTGTTATCTCACAGTTTCTATGAATCAGGAATGCATGCACAATTTAATGGAATCTTCTAAGGTTTCTCGCAAGACTGTAATCAAGGCATGTGTCAGGTATGGGGTCTCCTCTGAAAGCTCAGTTGAGGAAGGATTCATTTCCAAGCTCACTTACACATTTTTTGGCAGGATTCAGTTCCTTCTAGGTAGTTGGATTGAAGGCCTCTTTAGACAGCAGGTGGCCGGAGGCTGCACACGGTTCCCTGTTGCATGTTCCTCTCCATTCGCCCACCTCTCACCCTTTGAATGGGAATGTCTATAGCTGTGTTCCAATCATACGTAGATATTTAGAAAGAAAGCTATCTCTTTAGTTTCATAGGTCTTGAGGGCCTTAGGAGAGAGCAAATGTGTTTTGCATGAGCAAGTGATGTGACTCATTGAGGACCCAAGGGAGAACTCTGGTAGGCATTTCCCAAGATGGCGCCCACACCAGGAGGTAGGATAACTGTTCGGCATCTTAGAGTCTTTCCTCCACAAAATACTGACGCTTTCAATTAGGGATATGTTTTTGCTTGTACCTTGTGTACACAATTTGGGGGGGCTTTTTCAGTTCATTGCAACACTAATATTAATTATTCTTGGTACACCCTGGTGCAGTAGTGATTAGGTCCACTACCTCCAGTCGAGCATGGTCTACATATCCCAGGCCAGGTAGTGGGGGTGCTGGCAGGATGGTGGTCAACCAAGATGAACAACAAATAATTTTTCCACCTCTTTCTTTCTGCTTGCCTGCTTATTCACCTTCAATTCCTGCCCGCACTGTTCCTTAAAAAAAAATCCATTCTTTCGTGGGCTCTGGTGGCCTAGTGAGTTAAACCAGGTGCAGTACACATATATCCCAAGGTCCCTGGTTCAGGATCCAGGGCTGTAAAACAACCAGTGACGTCAACTAACTAAAATAAAGTGTGTCTTCCTTCTCTCTCTGCTGGCCTACTCGCCTTCATTCCGGCTTGCATCTTTCCTTCAAAAAATTTTTTTAAATCAATTATTCTTTTAAATAAGTTCTGAACATCTACCATGTCCAATCATTATGCTTTTATACTGTCTAGTACAATGAGAAGCCAAGCCAGACGCAGTTCCTGTTCTCATGGAACTTACAGTCAGAAAAGGAGAAAGAAATCTAAATGCGAAATTATAATTTTAACAAATACCGTGGTACTACGATAATATGTAACATGAGAAAGTGATCTGCTCTAGTGGTTGGGCACAGATTCTGGGAGAAAATGTTTCACTGAGAAATGAAGAAATGAGCAGAAATTAACCAGGAAAAGCAAGTAGTTAAATTCCATGCATAAGGAAGACTAAGTGCAAGGGGCTTATAAGTGTAGAAGTCTTCAAATCACTGAGGAAGGACAACTATTATTGGAGAAAAAACAAAAAACAAAAATTACCTCCAACCCTCATCTCTCTTCTGGAGTTCACATCTGCCTATTTGATATCATCTGGATATTTTGTATTCTTCAGAATTAATATGTATAAAATGAAGCTACTAATCTTGACTTGCTAATCTTGGTTCTTTTCCAGTAGTCCCCATGTCAGTGAATGGCGCCATCTATCCAATTGGAAGTGAGAAGCCAATTAATTCTCTCTTCTTCAATCCCTTACCAAAATCATAAGGACTTTCTCACTAGGTACAGCACAGTGCTCATAATAACCCAGACACATTGCATTCTCTCACGTTCCAAGTCTTCACTTTTGTAGGTCCCCAGGATTAGAAATTCCTCTCAACTTTCTCCCTTATCAGCAACATCCCACTTACCTTTCAAGACTTAACATAAACATATTGCATTTAAAGTGTTGAAATCCCTACGGAGAAATGATCTCTCCCTCCTTGGTGCTACCAAACACTTTGTAAATGCCTCATCATCTTATTACAGGTTGTTTCCCTAGAAAGCAGACTTGTAGATAAATCAGGATATAAGGAAGTGTCAGTGGAAGGAGAAGGTGGTACAGGAAAAAGTGAGCTGAAATGCAGTAACAACGGTCCTCAGCCAGGCCCTCTGGAGTGCTCTGAGGCTGGGATGGTCCTTTAAAATTGCTACAAGTTGTGACGATAAGGCCAGGATTCATATCTCCAGAATTGATGACTGTGGGCTATACCTGGAAGGAGTCATGACCTTGGCTGAGGATGTTTCCTCAGTAATCTCCCCAAAAGTCTGATACCTAAAGGATGTCTTCTGGAAATACTCCCAGAGTTGGAGAATAAATATTTAATCGAAAGGGGATACAGGAAGTACATCACACATTCAGTATAATCAAATCGCGTATCAATCTCTCTCGTAAGATTGTTTAAGTTCATCTTCCTTGTCCTAATTAAATTTTGAAGTTTTTTGAGAACAGAGAGCATACATTTAGAGTTGGAAGTAAAACCATGGGGAAGAAATTATTGAGTAATGATCCAAGCAGACTGATTAAACAAAAACACAGGAGTCCAATGGATGAAATAGTACTATTTTTTTTTCATTATCACCCTTTAAGGAACATTTAAAATACATTTTCCTAATTATCATCCATCAATTTTTTTTTTTAGTATTTTGTTGCAGTAACTTTTACAAATTAAAATACTCATATATGTAGATTCCCCATATGTGTAGTTTCCCCATTCCTCAGATATGTCAAAACACCCTTCTATCCACCAAATCACCAAGAGTTCTTTACCTTCTTTACCAATATCCAGTGAACCCCATCACCACTTGTCACCCCACTCCCCACCCCCTCCCCATTCCCTATTGGTAACCTCAGCTATTGTCAGTGTCAAAGTTTGTTTTTTGTTTTGTTTTTTAAGGAACGGTGCAGGCAGGAAAGAAGACAGGTAGGCAGTTAGGCAGGAAGAGAGGAGAAGCATCTTTACTTTTATTTAGTTGTTCATACTGGTTGCTTCTCCTTGGGACCAGGAGTGGACCCATGGGTACGTGGCTTGCTCCTTCGGAGGCAACTGACCTAACCACAGATCTACCAGGATGCACCCAAGGATTGGTTTTGTTTTATCCATTCCTTTGCTTTGTCTATTCACATTTCACCTGGGTGAGTTCATCGGATACCTTTCAACTTTCGACTTACTTCGCAAAGCATAATCCTCTCTAGGTCCATCCATGTTGATTCAAATGACAGGGTTTCATCTCTTCTAAGGACAGCATAGTATTCCATTGTGCATATATACCAATCTTCTTTATCCATTCATCCGACATTGAGCACTTAGGTAGTTTTTAGTTCTTAGCTATTGTGACTAGGGCTGCAATAAACACGGGGTGCATAAATCTCTGTGAATAAGTGCTTTTGGACCTTTCGGGTAAATACCCAGAAGTGGGATGGCAGGATCACATGGAATTTCCATGTTCAACTTTTTGAGGAATCTCCATATTGTTTTCCATAAGGATTGCACCAATTTTCACTCCCACCAACAGTGTAAAAGTATTCCCTTTTCTCCACATCCTCACCAACATTTGTTGTTTCCAGACTTCCGGATAATAACCAATCTCTCAGTTGTAAGGTGATACCTTGTTGCTTTGATGTGCATTCCCTGATAGCCAGTGAGTAGGACCATCTTTTCATATGCATGTTGACCATCTGTATATTTTCTTTGGAAATATTTCTTTCCAATTCCTATTCCCATTTTTTATTGGATTGCTTGTTTTTCTGCTATTGAGTTTTATGAGTTCTTTGTATATTTTGGATATTAAACCCTTGTGAGAAACATGCAACACAAGTATCTTCTCCCAGTTAATAGGGTGTCCTTTGTTCTAGTGATGTTTTCTTTCACTGCGAAGGTTTTTAGTTTGATGTAGTCCCAATTGTTTTTGTTTCCTTTGATGCTGGAATTGAGTCCCCCAAGAATCAACTAAGGCTGATGTCATGGAATGTCTTTCCTATGCTGTCTTCCAAGGATTTTATGGTTTCAAATCTTATATCAAAGTCTCTGGTTCATCTGAGTTAAGTGTGGATGGTGAGTTTGTGGATGGTGTTAGTCTAGCTTCATTCTACTGTATGTTGCTTTCCCCAATAACATTTATTGAAGTCTTTTCTTTCTCCATCATATGCGGTTGGCTCCTTTGTTGTAGATTAACCAACTGTATGTGAATTAAGTCAGTTTCTGGTGATTCAGTTCTATTCTATTGACTTGTGCCTCTTATACCAGTTCCACACAGTTTTGATCACTACTTTGTAGTATAGATCAATGTCAGGGAATGTAACACCTTGAGATACGTTGTTTTTTTTTTTTCTCATAACTGCTTTGACCATTGAGTCTTGCTGTTCCATACAAATTTTACAACTTTTTGTTCTAATTCCTTGAAATATGTCCCTGAGATTTTAATAAGGGATTGCATTAAATCTGTATATTGATTTAGGTAAGAGGGCCATCTTAATGCTGATTCTTCACAGCCATGAGCTCTGGATGTCTTCCCATTTCTTTGTATCCTCCTCCTCTATTTCTTTTCAGGACTTAACAGTTTTCATTGTACATATCTTTTACCGCTTTTGTTAAGTGTATTCCAAGATAATTCTTTTTACTTCTATTTTAAATGATGTGGTTTTCTTGATTTTGTTTTCTTCCAGTGTATGTTTACATATTAAAATGCTATGGATTTTTGTGCATTGATTTTATAGCCTGCCACTTTATTGTATTCATTAATTAGTTCCAGTAGTTATTTAACAACATTTTAAGGGTTTTCAACATCTGCCAATAGTAGTAGTTATTTTTCTTCCCTTCAGATTTGGATTCCTTTTCTTTTTCTTGCCTAATTGCTCTGGCTAGGATCTCCAGTATGCTGTTAAGTAGCACTGGTCAGAGTGGACAGCCTTGCCTTTTTCTTGACCTTAAAGGAAATGTTTTCAATTTTTCATCATTGACTAAGATGTTGGCTGTTGGTTTATTGTATATGGCCTTTGTTATGTTGAGGCATGTACCTTCCAACTCCATTTTATGCAGTTTTTTAATCATTAATGGGTGTTGGATTTTGTCAAAAACTTTTTGTCTGTATGTAGTGATATGATGGTATTTTTCTCTTGTTTACTGATATGGTGTATTACACGGATACTTACGTGTGTCAAACCATGCTTGCATGCCTGTGATAAATCCCACTTGATCATGATGATTCTTTCGATGCATTGTTTAATTCAGTTTGCTAATATCTTGTTGAAATGTAGCATCTATGTCTATTAGAGATAGTGGCCTATAATTTTCTTTCTTGGTGATGTCTCCACAGCTTTTGGTATTAGTGTATCACGAATGAAATTTTTAATGCCCCAGATATACACTCTATCTGTGTACATGGTGTATTTATTATACCTATATTTTATGTATTTCAAAAGTTGGGTATTTTTTGTTCCACAAAACAATTACTTTCATTCTATAGGAGTAATATTGCTGTTGAGAATGTATGATTTACACTAATAGAACTGCTAAGAGGATCAGATTACTTGTCAACTCTTCAATCCATTCTAATGTAAAGTCTACTTGAAATGTCATAATACCTTCTGTCTATAGAGAGCTGAGCATGAAATCAGAGCAAAAGAAAATCTATAAATAATCTAACCGAAGAATAAAATGTTAAAGTGGAGTCAAAAACTATTTTTGTATTTAATGTGCAAAGTCCTACAACATTGATTTTGTTAATTAACATCAAGAGTACAGTGCTTCGGTAGAAATTCCGCCAGTAAGGAGGGAACATCCCACTGAGCCAAGCAGATCACTTTTTAAAAAATTTTGATTGAAACACTTATTGAGGTCTATTTAAATTGACATTTAAAGTATACTGTCAAGTTCTGACATACATATACAACCCATAAAACCATCACAGCTAACAATAATGAGCAACATATCACTCCCAAGTTTCCTGGCACCCCTTGGTAATCCCTCTCCCCTCCACCAAGTAACCACTCATTTGCTTCCTGTCACTATAAAGTAGCTGGCATTTTGTTTTATATAACTGGAATCAGCCAGTACATACTCATTTTGCCTCACTTCTTTCACTCCGAGTAATTACGTGATTTGTTGATGTATTTATAGTTCATAGCATTTATTTCTGAGTGGTATTCCATTGTACGGATCACTTTGACTCTGAAAAAAAGGTTTTTATTTGTAACTCAGATGCTTGAGACAAAAGGTTTCAGAAACCACATTTCATATTTAAACTTTGCCATTTCCAAGGAATTAGAATTCTAAGCCTATTTAGGCCAAGCCTGATACTAACTTTTAGACATAGTGTTCTGAGTCTTTCAAAGAATTCCTTTATTTAAATACTACCTAAACTTCAATCTGCCCCAAATTAATAGGCCCAACTTTGTGGAACTATAGGTTTGTTTCTTGAGTGCCTTTCCAGATGGACTTTATCAACTGACAAGAATGCTCATGACTAAGTGCAAAACAGTAAAGTAGTAGTGTACGACTCCATTTATTTTTTAAAATATAAATATTTGAAAAGATAACTAGGAAGTTATCAATGAAAAACTGCTGTTAACAGATACAGTAAACATCTGTATCTATATAAGATGAAAGCAACAGGAAAAAAGGGATAGGATTTAACAAAACTGTAGACGTATAAATCTAATTTCATAAATATAAATGGAATCTTTTAGAGTAAAAACAGACCCCAATGACCTCAAAGTTGTCGGCCTTGTAATTTACAGCCTTTAATTCTAAATCTGTATAAAGTTTAGCAGGAGTAGTAGTTTATTTTTATCATTTTGTTCTTAACAAAACTCCCTCCCACCCATTAATCACAACATGCCTTACAACACTATTGCAAAGTAGGTCAAAATACTCCTTAATACATTTTTGGCAGTCAGTGCTTATTAATATTACCCCCTTTCTATTCTTTGAGAAAGCCTGTACTTAGTTCACTTAAGACACTTGTTTACATGCTAATTATCACTTAATGACAAACACTGAGTTTCCTTATAGCAAAAATCCTAAAGTAGCTTCCAAACATTTTTGTAATTAAAATCTGAAGAGGCACTGCATTGCCTCCTAACACTACCTCCAAAATAAGGTCAACACAACGTAAGAAATTCAGATTTTTTTGGTTCGTTCCTACGTGGTGTCCTATAAAAGATTAAAATAAAACGCGAGGAAGCTACCACCACAAGTAAACACTATCTAATGTGCGTCTCTTGTTCTTATTAAAGCTACTATTAAAGCGACAAATTAGTAGGAAAACAGTGCCGCCCACGGGCGTTCCGACTTTTCATTTCTCGAGAGTAACAACAGCGAGAGCAAGAGTGAATGAGCAGAACTACGTGAAACCTGGCAAATGGTAGGCGCGCAGTTAGCCCTGAAAATAAGTGCCCCGTGAATTATACCCAGGCCGTGGAGAAGAGCGCCCGGCTTCACACTCAGCTAGCTGGTCGGTGACGTAGGAAGAATGAGCCGCTTCCACCCCAATACCACTCCCAGAAAAAGGAAGATAATCTACAATAAGGGGGGTACTTTGAATTAGACTCTGACCCGCTTCCTTGCTCTTCACCCATCTCTCTCCGCCCGCCCGACTTCCTAGAGAGAACCGCCCCAGGACTCAGTCAAACCGCCACGTCTCCCTGCTCGGGGCCGCCAGCCATCCAAAGGAGACTTTCTTCAGTTAGCTCCTCCCAGCCTCGCGTCCGGAGTCCCCAGTCACCCGGCTCCACGGCTCCACCCGGGCAAATGGGTCACCACCCACCCCAGGCGCTCCGCCCTCGTCCCAACGGCCCCGCCCCTCCTGGGTCCACGTGAGCCAAACGCCCCGCCCACTCGCCCCACGTGACCAGCGGCCCTTTTCTTGCCCCGCCCCCCGCACCTTCCTCGCGCGCGGCGAGGATTGCGGCCGGAGCCGCCATTGTTCCGCCGAGGGAGGGCAGCCGGGCCTGGCACTGGCGCCGAGACGCCGCTTAGCGGCCGCCACTGGAGACACTCCTTCCCGCCGCCCCCCTCCTCCTGGCGGCGACGGAGTGAGGTTGACTAGGGGAAGTGGGAGCCCCCTCTCCTCCTGGCGGCGGCAGCAGCCGATCCCCGGCTCTGGCGCGAGGGGCGGCCGCGATGCGCTCGGCCTGAAACAGTCCAGCTCGGCTGGTCCCTGTTTCCCTTGACTCTGCCACGGCCTCTCTGCGCCCCAGCGTCATCCTGAGAGTCCCTGGGACGGGAAGGAAGATGGCTGCACGGAGCTGGCAGGACGAGCTGGCCCAGCAGGCCGAGGAGGGCTCGGCCCGGCTGCGGGAAATGCTCTCGGTGGGCCTCGGCTTTCTGCGCACCGAGCTGGGCCTCGACTTGGGGCTGGAGCCGAAGCGGTACCCGGGCTGGGTGATTCTGGTGGGCACGGGCGCCCTCGGGCTGCTGCTGCTCTTCCTGCTCGGCTACGGCTGGGCCGCGGCTTGCGCCGGCGCCCGCAAGAAGCGGAGGAGCCCTCCCCGAAAGCGGGAGGAGGCGGCGGCCGCGCCGGCCCCGGCCTCTGACGACCTAGCCCTGCTAAAGAGTCTCAGGAACGAAGAGCAGAAGAAGAAGAACCGGAAGAAACTGCCCGACAGGCCCAAAGTGAGTAGGGGAGGAGCGGCTGTAGAGTAGGGGCGGGGGGCCGGCTGGGAGACTCTCGAGGGAGCGGGAGGCCGAGCCCCGGCCGCCCCTGCGTGGAGAGGGAACCGGGGGCAAAGTGAGGTTAGGCAAAAAGAAAGCCGGGACGCCGATCTCCCTAGGTAGAAGAGGTGATCCGGCACACCTTCCTGGGGTGGAAACTCAGGAAGACTAGTTTCGAGGAAGGAAGTCGAGGCGGGGGTATGTTTAAATGAAAGCGTCGAGAGGTCAGGCCATTTTCGGGAACCTTGACCGCCGGAATAACATCAACCTTCCTTGAGGCCTGCAAAGTAGGCTGCTTGTGTGCAGCGAATTGGGACCTTAAAGGTGGTGTTGGGAAGTTGTGGGAATACTGCGCCTGGAGGACCTGTGTAGTTCAAGTCACATTGAGACGGCAGCCCATGGAAGAGATGGGGTGACCTAAAAACTCTGGGGCTTCATAGGGGATTAAAGGTACCCAGGACTAGACGCGCTTCCATTTTAGTTGGGACTGTCGAAGGGAAATGGTTGCCCAGTCTTCTTGTGAATACGGCCTGTGGAGGCCCGAACTGGAGCGAGACTAGAGGGAGTCGACTGCATAATACACTTTGGGTGCATAGCTTTCTGAGAGAGAGCTAAGGCAAGTTCTGCAAAGTGTTGTGGGAGGTTTGAAATAGCGTGAAGGGATGACAGAGCAGAATGGTGCAGGCTGAGAGGGATTGGGGCACCAGTTTACTGGACCATGTGTGAAAAGGCAGAGAGCATCACATCCATTTTATCTGCATTCTTTATTGCCATTTACTCGTGGTCGTCCTATTACATCTTTGATTATTTTGAAAATTCCAATGGGGTGACCGGAGTATAGAGGGTCTGTAGAAATAAAAACAGCTCTTAACCTATTACAGCCGCCGAATGAAGCTCTTCCCCTTTCGGTGCAGTCATGTAAATGTAATGAAAGCCCTACTATGTGATGTGCACTGTGGTGTTTAGTGCGCAGAGGAGATACGCCCATCGGCGTCAGTCATGAAAACTAGGGTAGGAGACAGGTTCATAAATAATTTTAATTTTGTACAAACTGATAGGCGGTATAGAGATGTGAGCAGAGTTTCTGAGGTTTCGAGAGTGGGAGACTAATTTAGGAAAGTTATTGGAGGAAGTGGGATTGAATTTAGAGTGATGAGAGTGTTGTTGGAAACCGTACAAAAGAAAAGGCTATATTTTAGACGTGACAGCTCCCAACTAGGCCTATATGAGTATTCACGTTTTGCCTGCTGATTAGAACCTAGTAAAGGATACACTTTTGTCAACATGAATACTATCTTAAACTAGGAGAAGAGAATAGAACTGATGAATAGAACATATATAATTAAATTTGTAGGAAGCATCAAGGATTCAAAGTAATACTATGGTAGAAATAAAGAAGCTGACTCTAAGATAAGTAAAAAAGGTGATCTTGAAAAAAAAAACCAGAACAGAAATTAATAAGCCCTGTGTGGGTAAAGGAAGTTGTGAGAATTTCTAAGCCCTGTTTGGAACTTCTAGAATTTCAGTTTGACTTGAGTCTGAGAGACAGGTGCTGTAGAAGCCCATCTGAAGTGCATCACAACACTCACATGACTCATCTGAAGAAAGAATGCGGACTCCTGTGAAACTTGTGCTGTGAAAAATGCTCATCAGACTGAGAATTTACCCCTGCTCGTCCTTTTCATTTGAGTTAAGAAAGGGAGAATGAACAAATAAATCTAGTATTAGCTTTAGGGAATGGAGAATGGGATGACTTATCAAATGAGAATGGTTGAATGTCAATTGTGTGAGAAATATCTTTGCCTACCTAGTGGTAGAGATGGACAAATTTATTAACATTTACAAATTAGGACTTGACAGCAACCTACATTACAATACCCTTATCCACACACATGTAATCAAATGAGTCTAGTTTTTTTCTTTATATTCGTGACCCACTAAATTAGTCTGTCATTTGATTGTGAGGCATGACCTATAGATAGAAAACTGCTTTATAGGTTAATTGTCATTTAGTAATTGCATGCTTTGCACTATGCTAAGTATTTACGTGGAGAAAAGGGGACTGCTTACAAATTGAAGGCAGTCTAATAGAATACAATATTCATATGACTCACTGTGAAGGGGATACAAAAATAAAAGCTGAGTTTCTCCCCAAAGAGCTTTTTATACCAGTTGTGAAAAAAATATACTCAAAAAATTTAACAGTACAACCCCATTGTGGGCCTAGATGGGCAAAAAAGACCTTATTATCGATGTCGGTTTTGAAACTAGCTTGAATGCCATTGTGGAAGAGGCTAAAGAAACAGCAAAGGCCCAAGTGAGGAAGACTTGACTGTCAGCCTAGCAGGAATAGGGAACTCTAAACTTGAGTAAGGCATTTAACTTTGCCCTCTTTAGCCTTTCTTGTTTATAAGTTGCAGGTCTTAGTTGCATTAAAATACTGCAGGATTGTTTAAAGTATTATCTGTGACTACTTGTACTAGAGTTACTTCGAATGCTTATTAAAATTTGTAGAGGGCCACCCCAGCTTTTTTATTTTTTTAAGGGAAGGTGCAGGCAGTAAAAGGGAGGAGTAGGAAACATTTTGTTTTCATTTCAGTTGTTCACACTGATTACCCCCACCATCACCACCACCACTCAAACCCAGGAGTATGGTCTTGCATTCCTTCTGAGGCAGTTGACCTAACCGCTACTCCACCAGGGCATGCCCACAGATCTTATAAATTTAAAATCTCCAGAACTAGATCCAGGGAAGCTGTGTTTTTAACCAGCTCCCTTGGTAAATGCTTGCCTATTGGTTTGAAAATTGCTTACTCTTAGGACCGTAATAGTATAAGAGATTTCTAAGTAGAGTCATTGTTCAGTCTGATAATCGATCTCTTTATTACGGTACCATTCTGATATACACTTTAGGATATACTTCATACTTATTCAAGTGGATTCAGTGATATAAACTAAACTACAGTTTCTTTTAGAGGATGTTTCATATATGCTGAAATATAATTTTCATCCTTTCATTCCATTTTTAGTTTTCTTTTAATCATTTAAAAATTTACAACTTGAATTTTCAAATTTTGTTTCTAGTAAAATGCTCTTATTTGTAAAATAGGTTTTGTTTAGCTTTTTAAAATCTACTCAAGCTTTTTTTGCAATGCTAATATCAGTTTGGTTTGTATCCCCTAATATCCTGTCATATATCTTTTAGGGCATGAATTGCAATTTGTCCCCCTTCTAAGGGGGGGCGGGGTTCGGGGGGGGGTATTTTTCACTCGACTTAGTTTAGTTCTTGATATTTTCGGAATGAATCATTGTTATCTATATGTATTTTTCATCATACCTAGTTCAATGTGAGTATTACATAGGGACACAGTGAATATTTTTCACTTAATCTGAGCAGTGATTTATTAGATGGATATGCAGTCTCAAATAGCTGGTCTTTAACAATTGTTGCTTTGAATTTCACCTGGAAGCACATAAACAGGATCAGCTTCAAAGAAAATTCATTTTGGTGAGCAAGTTATTTGTGTATTAATATAGGAATTTTCATAAAGATTTGCTGTAGTGCAGCTGTCAATATCTACAAGGTCTGAAAAAAAGTGTTTTGTCTTGTATGCTATTGTCAAAATTTACAGTTTGACACTTCATAAATAATTATTAAATGTATAACATAGTAGTATGTCCTCCCACAGTATTTCTATAACTTATTCCTAGTCTACATGCTTATAAACAGCCATATAAACCACCTTATTGTTTTTACAGTGGAAAATGGTTTTGTTTGCCTCATCTAGCTAAAATTCTGTAACATCCATTTTCTACAGCCGGTAAACCATTCTAATAATAATGTGGTGTCTTTTTGTAATCATTATTTCTGGTCCAGTTTCACTGCTACTGCCCTACTTCTGTACTTTATTCCTTTTGCTTGGGCTATTCTAACAGCCTCCTAACTGGTTTTCCTGCTTCCAGGCTCTTGTTGCCAATCCTTTCTACCCACTCAAACCAGTTAAATCTTTTAAAGCCCAGCTCTGATCGTTTGACTTTCATGTACACATCTTTTCAGTAGTTTCTCCCATCACCTGTTGAATAAAATCCAACCTATGACATTGCACCCAAATCTCTTCGTGATCTAACTATATCTTAGATTTATTTCTTACCATTACACCTAAGATATTACCATTAGCTAGACTTTTATTCCTCTTAATTTGTATTATTTTCTTCCATCAAAAGACTCTTCTCTCTGTATTTGTACCAATTTATACTTATCCTTCAAAGCCCAGCTACAGTGTTATCCTCTAAGCCATTCATAACCCCCTGGCTAAAGTTAATCTCTCTTTTTCGTATGTTTATATCTTAGGAGATCTGAAACAAGAAGGCAGAGTGTTGAGTGCACCCTGGTGGCCTAGCCCTCTGGTACACCCTGGAAGCAATCCCACATACATCCCAAGGTCCCTGGTTCAAGACTTGGGGCTGGCGAAGCAACCAATATAGATAACTAAGTAACAATAAATAAAATGCTTCTTCTTCCTCACCTTCATTTTTGCCTGCACCTTTCTTTATAAAAGGGAAGATGGGGACGGCAGCAGGTGGCAGCATGGTGTTGCTTGAGAATTGTGCCTGTTGGGTAATTCAGATTTTTTTCACAGCTTTGTGCATGTCAGATCAGGAAATTATTTCAAGTATTTTGTTTTTACTTTGTATTTGGGATTACACATACATTGATGTGTAGGTGAATTTACCAATATGGAATCCTCAAGTAGTGAGGATGAATTGTATACTAGTTTGTGTCTGTGACTGGACCTTTCCTCTAGTCTCTAGAACCTCATCTCTAGGTGAATACTTGATTGCTCCAACCAGAAATCTGACATTTGTCTCAAACTTTAATAATCTGTAAAACAGAACTCAGTTCTCTGCCCTTTCCTGGTCTTTCCCTGTAAATTGTAAATGATTCTTCCATCTTGTTCCCTTTTTCTCATCTTCCTTACCTCATATTTAATCCGTTGGCAATTACCATCAATTTTATCCCCAAAATATTCAATTTGACTACCTCTTTCTCTTACTACTTTAGCTCACTTTTGTACAACACTGGCTTCTGTTGACTGCCTCCATTCTTTCTTAACACCCAAGAAAGGAGTCTTTTTAAAACCAAATTACCATCCTGTCTAAAACTAGCACTTCAGTAACTTATTTCTTATATGGCCCAACATCTGCTTGTCTTTCTAAACTGATTTTGAATCAATTTCTTTTTATTTGCTACCCCAACTATAGTGATCTTTTTTCAGTTCTTCAAACTTTTTCACAACCCATTGCCTTTACACGAGCTTTTAACTCTCTAGAACAGTCTTGCCCCAATAGTCTAATCAACCTTTAACTGTCTTCTTAAAATTCACCTTCCCAGAAAATCCTTACCTGATCATACTATTTGAAATAGCCATCCCTTTCAATTTTTTGTGTTTGTTATTTTTTGGTAGTAATTTGTTGTATTATCCCAGGTAATAGTAAAAGTTAATTATGTTTTTTGCCACCTATTGGGCTTCCTTTTTACATTTAAATTAACTCACCTCTTTAGTTCTAATTCTTAAAAGAGCAATAATATAATGAAAAAATCCTTAGTTAATAGGTGAAACAAATATTCCTGACTTTACAGAAGAAATCTTTTGAGATTTAGAAAAGTTAAGTGACTTATTCAGCGTCACAGAGCAAAGGAGTTTTAAAGCCAAAAGTATCTAAATTTCTAGAGTAAGGACTCACTGTTATCTCCACTCCACCTCTGATTTTGATAAGGATATTATATGGCATTCAAAGTATTAATCTAATTTTCCCCATAAGTTTCAACTTTATTGCTTTTACAATTTACTTCTACAATCAGAAGTTTCTGCTGAAAATTTTAATGACCTTTATAAAAGCTCCAGAATTTTGACTCTATTTATTTGGTAAAGTTCAGTACTTTTACATTTTGTCGTTTTATTCTGTCAGAGGTCTATCAGGGAACATCTTTAATGGTTGTGACAGAAGACCTCTTTTATGCTCATTTTAGAGGCCAAGAGTAGCAATAAACCCCCTGAACACTTGTTTTTGTTATGCTTTTGTGTCGTTAACTAATATACTACTTCTCAAAGTTGTGAATTATTATTCAAACAAAATAAAGAGATCTAAGTGAAGAATTGTTTTATTTGACAGGTTTTCAGATTTACTATTTTCTTTCCAACTAGTTCTCAAACTATTCCATAGAATACCAGTATTCCAGAAGGCAGCCATCATGATCCAAGAGGGAAGTTCATGGATATATGCCTGCCTGTGGTCCTTATCTCAGTACCCATCAGATATAAAATTTTAAAATCCAATGCTGACTGTACTCTGGTGGCCTAGCAGTTTAGTACACCTGGGAGCAGTCCCATGTATCCCCCAGGCCCAGGTTCAGGATCTGGGACTGTGGGGAAACAACCACTATGAAGAACCAAATAAAAATAAATAAAGCAATTTAAGAAACAAACACACCAAAAAAACTACATTAAAAAACCAGTGCCATATGCATTCCCTGGTCGAGTAGTGGTTAGGGTCACCTTCCTAGCCAGGTACAGTCCACATACATCCCAACGACCTGGGTTTACGGCTTGGGGCATGGGAGATTGAGGGAGTAGTGAATACCCAAGATGAACAACTAAAATAAAATGCTTTAAACAAAATCTAATGCTGTATTAGTGTTCGAAAATCATCTTTAGCGTAATTTAATCATGTGACAGGTATTGCATGTTCTTTGTCTTATAAAAGTACATGTCGTCAGTAAGGAAATAGCTTGCAATCTCTAAAGAGTTGAATGTTGCGCTAACTGTTTAAAAATAAATATCTCAGGATAAATAGCAAGGTTTTGCATATTTGAATTGTAGGTCATATTTATAAGATTGCTTCAGTTAAAAGTTTAAAATTGGGGTCGCATTTCTTTAAAGTTGTTAAATCACAAGCTATAGTTTATGTTTTAGCTTATATAATTGATAAGTACACATTTGGCAGAGAAGAAATAAATTTTATGCTCTCCAATAAATGACAAGAGACACACTCTGGTGGAGCAGTGGTTAGGTCAGTTGCCTTCAAAGGATGCAGGCCACATACCTCTGCGTTCGTATCCCAGGGCTAGAGGGAAACAACTAGTATGAACAAATAAAATGCCTGCCTGCTGGCCTTCATTTCTGCCTATATCTTTCCTTTAAAAACAAAAGTGGCAAATCGTCCCATCATGAATTTTTATCAGAATTCTTCGCAATTAAAACTGACACACTGACCAAGGCTAGATCGTACCCATTAAATGAGATATCGTAAAGCATCTCAAAAGATCCTTGGCATATGCCAGATACCTGTAAAGTATTACGTGTTGTCAAGATATCTTACAGTCTAAAATTTATCAACCAAAAATGATGCTTCTTAAATTTCCATAACATCTTGCCTTTTATTTTTTTGTGATGAATGCAGTATATACTCCTATGCCTCCTCTCCTGTGTGCTCATTATAACTTAGCTAAGAAAATGGAGACTGCGAAAGGTAGCAACTTATCCAGGGTGACACACATTTGGAAATTTAACCCTGATCTCAACTTGTCTTCAAAATTCATATTCTCCTTTTTCAGCTGGATGGGCAGAATATGCCTTTTTTCTTGTATTCTAGTATGTGCTATTGTATACCTATCTTCTTTGCTAGATTCTAAGCTTTCTGAGTGCCAGGATTATGCTTGTTTTGTTTTAAGGTTTTGAAGTTTCCATATATTACTCTACAGTGTTCATTAATTGAGTATTAAGTGAATATTTATCATTTTTCTGTTACTGGTTGATTTTCGCCCAATTCGAAGGACATCACTGGTTGATCTAGTTTAAAAATAGATTGTATGCTATGTATAAAATTTACTTTCAATGGCCCTGGAGGTAAACACATCAAAGTTCTACAGAGAATTTAAACTGGGATACAATGAGCATCCCATGTAATTGCTAATCTATAGAAACACTTTTTATGTAAGATTGATGATCAGAGAAAATAATATTTTCATTAAAAATCCACATTGACTGTCACTTTGGATTTATTGTTTGCAATTAGTTACTTTTCACGTGAGCAGATCTAGATAATATGCTTTCCTTTAGGCATTTGCTAATTTAATGATGATTAATGATTTTCCAGGAAATGCCTTCTTGACCAGCTAGTGACAGAATAAGGGGACAGGTTAGTACTACTGGTGGTTAAGAGAGACATAATCACCATACAGTATCCTTTATTGTTGCTACTCAAGAATTCTCTTGACTTTACTCAGGATAGCAAATTTACTGTTTCATGATGTCAGGCATTTGTGGTGAGTTCTTGATGACTTAGGGGAATCCCACTAGCCAGATAGATAAATTGATGAAAGGAGGAACATTGGTACAGATTGAAGCGTGGAAGCACCTTTGGCTTGCTGATTATTTCAGAATCTATGGAACAGAGCTGAGTGTTCTTATGTTAGTCATTGATTGTAACTTCAGACTTTGTGTTTGTTTGAAAGGAAAGATTGTTTTACCTTTTCATCTTTCATTTGGTGGGCTGTATCAAACAGTGTTTGTGGTTGGTCTCAATGGAATTACATTGAATATTTTAGTAGGTTTTTCAAATAGTTTTTAACTCAGTAAATTTAGAATGATTCAGTATAGTCATTTACATGAGTAAAATGAAGATGCTATATAAGTGACTGCTGGAGCTCTCCTGAAGGGATGAGTTAAATGAAGTTTGTCTAGGTATGAGCTGCCAGTTTAAAAAAAAAATAAGGAACTGTGGAATAGGAGCTGGAAGATGCCTTTCATGGTGTAATGCTTACATAGAAAGGGGAGGAAATCAGAAAAGGTAATAAGTTTGGCTAAAGAGGATAGTGTAAACTAAAGAAACAACATGAGAACTGCAGATTAGATGATATTGGAAAGTTGAATTGAAGCTTTGTATCCCTGATCTGAAAGTGGCTCTAAGTTAAAATTCTATTCTGGGGTTTCTTACCTTTCTCTATGCCCCCTCTCCTTCCACCCCTAACCCCAATATTCTTACATGCACAGAGATTAGAAGAGGCAAAATTGAAGTGATGAAACAACACAGATGAGATAAAACCAAATTAAGAGTAGAGACTTGGTTTTGGTATTTGCTATCTGACTTTAATAAATTGCTTAAGACTAGGTAGATTAAATCTGAATGAATTGGAAATTTAATTAGCTGAAAGCTTTTGTCTTTATTTTTCTGTCATAAATCCTTGGAAAGCCTACAGATTGGGTGTTATTATGTTAATGGTTTGTTTTCAGTGACATATCCCTGACCACTTTTGACAGGTGCAAGTAGGTGCACCCTGGTGAACCAGGAGTTAGGTCATTTGCATTCAAAGGAGCATGTCACATACCCCTGGATTCAAGTCCTGGGTATGTGTGTTGAGGGCTGGCGGGGTTGGCAACTGGTGTGAACAGCTAAATAAAAATAAAACTGCTTCTTCATAATCTTTCTGCCTGCCTACGTACTCACCATCATTCCTGTGTGTACCTTTCCTTTAAAACAAACAGGCAAATGCAGGTAAAGTTACACTATGGAAACCTTGAACATTCATATTCGCTTGAATGTAACTCTCCTGTGATTAATAGTCGATCTGATGGAAGTCCATTCTGCAAAAAGTGGAAATAAAGCAGTTGAAATTAATAAATTGGCTTAATAACTTACTGTGTTGAGTGTAAGAATGGGCAAATGAAAAGAAGTACAGTAGGCACCAGAAAGAAGTTAGAATACAGATAGTTTGGTCTCTGTCTTCAAACTCTTAAACACATTTCAAATGGGGCACAGAAATGTCAATATTTTTAAACCCTCAAAACCAATTCTAATTAAAAGCCGAATTTGGAATTTTCAGGCTTAATTCTACTCATGAACACCTAAGTGCTATCATTTTATTTTAGGAATGTTAGGGAAACTGAGGTAGCCTTTTTAAGCTGTGGCATGGATTGGTGAAGTTTCTTTATTCCTGAACAGTAGAATCATTAAGCTTATAGAATTATAAGAGACAGATTAATACAGAGATCAACTGACTGGTCCATTAACTAACTGACTCCAGCTATGTTTTTAAATAAAGTTTCATTGGAACATAGCCACACTCATTTATTTTATGTGTTTTCTATGACTGCTTTTTGTAAAAGAATGTTGTAGTTGCAACAGATACTGTAGGGCCCACTAAGCCTAAAAGTATTTCTGTCTGTCCCTTTACAGAGAAATTTGCCAATTTTTTAAGTACATTAGACCTTTTATTTTGCAGATGTAAAATAAGATTCGAAGATGATTCACAGAGTGCAAAAACAGTTTAGTTCTCCTTTTTCCATACCATTTTTTATTGTTGAGACGGATACCTAGGTGAGATGAGAAAAAAAAACATTTCTGGCACAGAATTTTGTTATAAGTATTATTTTATTACAAAAACTGATACTAGGGACTCTAGTCTCAAGTCTTAGATAACATAGCTGTACAAAATCTTTCAATTTGGATCAAGAGATAAAAGTTGATTATAATATGTTTCCTGAGTATGAATCTGGTGTGGTCAGCCAGATAGTTTGATAACAGGATTTTGTTGTTGCTCTGCAGCCAAACGGGCGGACTGTTGAAGTGACTGAAGAGGAGGTCGTCCGAACTCCTCGAGGTGCGGCAGCCAAGCAGCCATTAGAGGCCGACAAGAAAAATGAGAAGGTACGTGTGGGAGTACATGAATAAAGAAGGTAGCATATAAGAATGATGCTTTTCCTTTTCACAAAACTATGCATATACTCCCATGTAAGGTAAATTGTCACTGAATTTATCGTGGCAGATGGGTAGTGAAAGTTTCAATTAATTTTTTTAAGAAAGCTTATATCAACAAGTATTTTAGACATTGCTGTGACATTATTCATTTTGCCAAAACTCATCTTTTTATGAGTGAGGGTAAGGTTTCAGATATATAGGACACCTTTTACTTGAGAAGAGTTATGTTATCCTTATTAATAGTGCACTTCTGGCATAAAAAGCTTAGCAAATTGTCCTATGTTAATTAGTGTTAAAATAGATTTCCATTGTGATGAAGACATAATTGTCTACTTAGTAGACAATTTGACATTAACCCCCCCAAAAAAAATTCTATTTTAAATTTTCATTATTAAAAGGTTAGAGTGTATTCTTAAGTTTTCAAATAAAACAATCTATTACATTCCTAGGATTTTACTAATTTTCCCATTGCTAGTGTTAGAACTTTTTATTTAATTTAATTTCACTTGGAAATAGACAAAATGTTTAAGAAACCTGGTTCTCTTGCTCTGAGAAAGAGACTTTTAATTCATTTTTGTACATTAAATAACATTGCCCCCTTTTTTCTTTTTAATTAAAAAAAATCCCCAAAACCCTGTGCATGCGTAACTCCTTTTTTAGGGGGGAAAAAAAAAATTTCTGGCAGACTACTGGTTTTAGGCAACAGGATGCAGCTGGTCCACCCCAATAAAATAGTGGCATGAAATGGTTGCTACAGTTTGGATTTTTTTTTTTTTTTTTTTTTTTTTTTTTAATTTAAGGAAAGGTGCAGGCAGAAAGGAGGAAAGAAGTATTTTATTTCCATTTAGTTATTCAGGCTGGTTCTTGCCCCCTGGACCTGTGTACTCGAACCTAGGGATATGTGGCCTGTGTCCTTTGGAGGCAGTTGACCTAACTGCTGCTCCACCAGGGTGCACACATACATCTACAGTTTCTTAATGCTTACAATTTCAAATTATCTTTGAAGGACTGGTGAGATCAGTTCTGCCCCTGTGACACCGTAAATGTAGTCTAGGGTGCAGACAGCTTCAGGTAGGGTGACTGAAAGTGAAGATAGTGGTGGTGGGGAGAGTTAAATTTGTGTCTGACTTTGCCTTTGGCAAAAAATAAATGACTTGCATTAATATGCATACAATTTGGGCATTGTGGATTTACACCCTGAATAGTTTACATGGCCGATACAGATTTGTAATTCTCCCATCTAGAATATCTTGTCCTCAATTTTTTTCTCTGTTAGTAAGCATTTTAAACCTTTGCTCTTACTCCCAAAATTATCATGAAACGTGTGGTTGAAATAATTACCATTTATCTCTGATTGATTATAGTCATGTATATATTGGGTGTGTCAGGATATAAAGCCACAGTTTAAAGTTTATAATCATTCTGAAATTTATGTTAGAAGATAATTACAATAGCTGACATTAAGAATCTGTTATACGGCACATCCTGTGCAAGGTGAAGTTATAAATATATGTCCAGTAGGGACAACTTATTGAGCACTCACTGGGTGGGGTATACTTTTAAAACTTTATAGAGTCTTTATATAGGATATTTTATTTATCCTTATATGGGTTATTTTACTTATCCTCCCAAGAGCTCTGAGGAGGTGGTATTACATCTACCTTACAAATAGGAAATAGAAGGCTTAAGTTGCTTGAGCTTTTATGAGTTTTAACTCATATGCTTCTGATGTTAAAATCTGTGCTTTTTATACTGCTCTATTATTTGTTTCTCTCAAAACCTCTGAGACTGTAATTTCATGATGTCTGTGAACTAGTTTGGAGCCCAGCTCATTCTGATGCCAAAACTGATGCACTTTTTAATCATTTGATATTACCACCTCATTTTAGTTGCTATTGCTTTTTCAGTACAAAGCTTCCACTTTGGTATTTTTTGCCTATTTGATTTGACTTTCTGCATAATAGTAAGTGTAATTAGGGTTTCTTTTTAAATCACACATCTTGACTTTATGCTTTCTAACTTGATTTAGTTCAAATGATTTATTTCAGTTAATTTTATGCTGTTGCACTGTGTGTTTTAAATAAATACATGGTGTTTTTTAAATTTACTATTTGTCTTTGTAAACAAACATCTTAGATCTACTTGTGTACCTTAATACACCCTATCGTATATTTGTTTTCATCTCAGGCACATCGTAGGCACTTTGAGAATATGATTTGTCCATTGATTATTTGCACTCAGGCTGTCCGATATTGAATACCTTTCCCTCCTGCTTGAGTAAACTATAGAAATAAAACTTTGTCTGAAAATTGTATGTGGGGCACCCAAGATGCTGGCATGCAAACCATGTAAAGCCCAAGACCTGGGGATCAAGACCCAGATCTGGGGTGAAAAACTGAGCATGAACAACTGAAAATAAATACAGATGTTTCTTCCTCCTCTTCCTTTAAAAAAAAATAATAAAAATTCCGTGTGGCAAGAGTTATAGGTCTTGGCTCTTTTAAGCAGGTTAAACTACATAGTTTCTAGTTCTTTATTTGGATATGAGTACCAATGATTCATTGATACTAGTCTGTAGTAGAGTACACTTGGAACCATTAGCCAGGCTGAATTCATTGTTTTAAGAAAATAAAGGGAAATGTAACATGTCTTTACCCTCAGACAGATTACAGTCTAGTTAAGGAAAGGCAAACACAAAAGAGAAGCTCTCTGGTTGTTACATGGTAACATTGAAATGGTAGTGTAAGGCATTGACATGGTAACATAAGCCATGTATTCAGAGGAGAAAGATATCTTATTTGCTTAGCCAGAGAAGATTGACTTCATTGGCCTCTTAGGAATCAGGATGGTATTTCAATAAGTAGAAGTGGAGAGTCTTCTGCGGAGAAGCAAATGAACATAATCAGACATTATTTAGCTGAGGTAAAAGAGCATATTCAGATATACTCAAGGGAAAACTTTAGACAATTTTGGCTGGTCAGGGAAGGGTGAGGAAATGATAAAAGCTTAGAAATATTCAACCTGCACTGACATTTGATTACCACATCAGTCTGCTTCTATTATTATAAGTGTCCAAATTAAGATAGAAGTGTAAAGATTGTTAGTAAAAGAAAAAAAGCAAGCAAAGATCTATAAAATGTTGTCAGGGTGAAGTCAGTGGTGACCTGCTGAAATAATGGTATCTTACATTATAGGTCTTAATAAGCTCTTACACTTACATTTCTGTTGTGCTACACAGTGTATGAAATATTTTCACATCTCTTGAAAAATTCTGGGGATGTTTCTTTTTTTTTTTTCATACAGCTCATTTAAGAAAAAATGAATTCCTCAAGATACTTTGTTAGTAAATAATTCTCCCTCAGTATCTCTGAGGCAGCAGTTCTTAAAGACAAAACTACCTTCTTAATAAGTAACACATTGCCTTTTTCATTATGTTGCTATTTGCACTAATAGCGCAAAAGCAATAGCGTTCAAATAGTTGACTTCCTGGTACATATTAAGGCTGTGAAACCAAAGTTCTCATAGTTGTTTTCTTCACTGCAACCAATGTGAACAATTAAATAAAAAATAAAATACTTCTGCTCTCTTCCTACCTGCCTGCCTACTCGCCTTCAATCCTACCTACATCTTTCTTTAAAAAAAAAAAAAAAAAAAAAAGACATGAAAGTAAGTTCACTGATGTGGTTTCACCTCCCACTTTGCACTGACAGGGCAATGTAGTTTTAAGAAACTACCTCTTGACACATTTTGATATGTAATGTTTTTTCCTACCTCTGCCTAAAACCCTCCTTGACTTCCCTTTGCTCTTAGAAAACACTCTAGAATCTTGAACATGGTCTAAGTCTGTGGCAAGAGCCTCTTTTTATACCTCAAACTTCTCTAAGCGCCTGCTACATTGGTTTTTAATGTATTTAGTGTATAACAAAGTTGCATCACTATCATCACAATCTAATTTTAGAACATTTTCCTCTTCCCCAAAAGAAATGTGCCCATTAATAGTCTATCCTCATTTTCCCCTTCTATTTCCTTAGCCCTAGTCTCTGGCAACAATTAATTTCTAGTGTAATATCAAAGAATGTCAGCTATTTGAAAAAAACTATCAAAGTAGCCTCCCTTTTCCAATTATACACCAATATGTATGTGATGAGATTTTTTTCATATGCTTCAAACACTAGTATCTCAGTAAATTGAATACAGAAGCAGATATGCAAAGCTACCTGTCTATTAAGCTAGATATTTGCAAGATGTAAAACATGCCACTCTTCATTCCTAATATGTTTTTATTTTGGAAAATATACTTACTTATATAGCTATAATTTTATAGTATGTAATTATTTTGAAATAAATACATATTGATACTGTTTAAATTTCTAATATGATAGGTACCAATCGCTGTAGCCCACTAAACATTCCTTGGTGTCCTCAGTATTTTAACAGTATAAAAGTATCTTATGACCAATAAGTTTGGGAACCACTGCTCTAGAAATGTTCATTGTTTAAAGTGCCAAAGATAAAATCGTTCCAAGGTAGCATAGATTTTAAACAAACATAAGCTATAGCAAGTGCTAGCACAACAGGGTAATACCTGCATACACAGAGAGCAGAGAGCTTATATACATCTGTAGAATTGGCAGCCATGACCTGCTGGTCCTATCTGGCTCCCTGCCTACTTTTGAAAGTCTTATTGGAACACAGCCACACTTATTTATTTACTCTCTATGACTGCTTTTGCACTATAACAGCAAATTTCAATAGTTGCAGCAAAAGCCTTATAGTCTAGTCTACAAATCCTAAAATATTTACTATCTGGACCTTTTTTTGCCGAAGAACTCGTTTTAAACTCTTAATATAGTCTTTTCGATTCATTAAGATGTTTCATTATCTGGAATATTTCAAATGTGGACTGGTTCTCTGGGTCTTGGCCTCTTGCCTTTCAGATTCCCTAGTGTCATAGAGTCAGCAGCTTTGTGATTTCTTGGATTCCCAATCAAGGAATTAATTTTCAAGGTCCTCTTTAAGGTGTAAACAAAGTTGTTTTCTGTAGAACTTGGGTTTTTACAAAACAAAGTAGTTTCTGTAAAAGAGAGAATATATTGGTGAATCCTTAGACTTCAGGTTATATGTCTCCTGGTTGAATCCTTTGACTTCAGGGCTCTTGCAACATAACCCAAGAAAGCTCTCTAAACAAGACCACAAAAATTAATCATAGACACAGCGGCACCAAATTCACAAAGATCAATTGAAAACTTGCCTTGATGTATTCAACCAAAAACCTTACCCAGGTTATGCTACCAAACAAAGACTTTCTTTAGAAATAAGCATAGAATCTACTAGAATCCAGATTTGGTTTCAGAATCAGAGGAGCTAGGCACCGAGTCCAGAAAAGATCAGAGCCTGAGGAAATCTAATAAAGTCAAGATCACCCGGAAGAGAAGATTCAAAGGAGGGAGACAGATGGCCCTGCACCAGCTACAGTGCCACTCAGCTGCACACCCTTATCAGGGCATTTTCCAAGAACCCTTTTTCTGGGATTGAGTCCAGAGAGCAACTTGCTAAAAAGTATTTGAGGTTCAAGAGTCAAGAGTCCAACCTTGGTTTCAAAATGACAGATCTAGATTCTATATCTAGAGGTAAAAAGAGCCTGGCAAGAACTTAGAACAGAGAAAAGACTAGGAGCAAGAAGCCTGAGAATTCAAGGTACAGAAACTACACAAAATAACCCTTATTTCACTAACAGCTGTCTTACTTCTCTGGAACCAGAACAGGGTGGACAGAAATTCAGTGTATTTGATGTCATCAGCCTGGGCACCAAACCTTTCTTGCTTTTATTTGAAACATGCCCCTCTAAACATAATTTCAGCTTCTCCAGAAGCTCAACCTTCTGGGTATGACAAACAGAACTTCAGGAGGCAGCAGAGACAGAGGGTACCACATAGCCTTACTGATTCCAGTGTTCAGATGCCCAGGACAATGAACATAAACTTATGAACATTTTTCATTGTTCATAGTAATGACTGATTCAGAATTAATTATCAGTGGATGTCTGATACTGCCTTTTTTTGTCCCCCACCCCATGTCAAAACTCAGGTCCCTGGTCTGTGCCTTAGCTGCCTCAGTTCCCTGAACCACAAGGGTATACTGATACTTGCAATTTTTAATAAAAATATATTAAACAAGAGAATATCTTACTTAGAGAAAACTAATTTCTGCCCCTAGGCTTTTGTTTCTAAACTCTTAACAAATAGTGAAATTGAGACTAGGACCAGGCTTTTCTCATACTTCGTTTTACCACTTATAATATGGTTCTGTCCAGTAGGAAGTAGCAAGAGGGGATCAAAATACAGTGAAATGGTCAACTTGTTTTTTATCTTTTTAACTTTTTTTTACTATTTTATTGTGGTAACTGTTTTGCAAATTCAAAAAATCATATATTTAGGTTTCTCATATGTACAGTTTTCCCATTCCTCAGATATGTCAACACACCCAGCCATCCCCAAATCACTGAGTTCCTCATCATTGTACAATGGACCCCAAACCATAGGCTCTCCTCCACCTGTAATATTCGTCCCATGCCCTGTTGGTAACCTCAGTTCAGTTGCCAATGTCCAAGGGTTGGTTTTATTTCATCTTATTCGTTGGCTTTGTCTATACACCTTCCACCTATGACTGAGTTCAGTTGGTATCTGTCTGTCTTCTTTTGACTTACCTCATTTAGCATAATCCCCTCTAGATCCATCTGTGTTGATTCAAGTGACAGAATTTCATCACTTCTAAGGACTGTGTAGTATTCTGTTGTGTATGTATACAACTTCTATATCCATTCATTTGATATTGGACGCTTAGGTAATATCCAGTTCTTAGCTTTTGTGAATAGGACTGCAGTAAACACAGGGGTGCATAAATCTTTGTGAATTAGTGCTTTTGTAACTTTTGGGTAAATATCCAGAAGTGAGAAGGTGATATCATATAGGATTTCAATCTTCAACAAAATTTCTATACTGTTTTCAATAGGCGTTGCACCAATTTGCACTCCCACTAACAGTATAAAAGTGTTCCCTTTTCTCCATATTCCTGCCAACATTTGTTTCTGGAAACAAATGGATAATAGCCAATCTCTCAGTTGTAAGATGGTATCTTACTGTTTTGATTTGTATGTCTCTGATTGCCAGCCAGTAGTAACATATTCTCATGTTCCTGTTGAACATCTGTATATCCTCTTTGCAAAAATAGCTCTCTTAATTCCCATTCCCATTTTTTTATTGGATTGCCTGTTTTTCTGTTAAGTTTTATGAGTACTTTGTAAATTTTGCATACTAAGCTTTTGTCAGAAATATGAAATGCAAATATCTTCTCCTACTTAGTAGGTTGCCTTTTGGTTTTCGTGATGTTTTCTTTCCCTGTGAAGAAGCTTTTTAATTTGATGTAGTCCCAATTGTTTGTTGTTTTTTTTAGTTATTGATTTATATGCTTTCTTAAAATTTACAGACATTTCAAAACAGGTAAAATTGAACAATTGGTTGATATATGGATATTCATTATATTATCATTATACATATATGTTTATATATTATATGTATATATATTTAGAAAAGTTAAAAATTGGAATTATCAAGAAGAATAAGGTAGCTAAAAAGAAAAACAGCATGATCAAAGTAAAATTCAAAAATTTTGGATTACATTGTCTTTCCAAAGAAAGCTAACAATAAAACTATAAGGATAAAATACTGGGCTTACAGGACTGGAGCATAAAAAATACATTTTAACCTTGGCTCTGACACTTGTATACTGTATAACCTTAGGCAGATTTCTTAGCTTTGGTTTTCTCGTCTATAAAATGGGGATGATAAAATCTGCATTATAGGCTTACCTTAAATAAGATAATACATGCCAAGTTCTTGAATAAGCCCGACAGAACTTTCACAGGCAAAGAAATTGAAGAGGTCATCAAAAGTCTTCCTAAAAATAAAAACCCAGGACCAGATGGCTCTTCCAGTGAGTTTCACCAAACCTTAGAGAAGAATTAATACCTATTCTACTCAAACTCTCCATAGTGTTGAAGAACAGGGAACAACACTCCCAAACACTATCCATGAGACCAACATCACACTAATACCAAAAGCTAACAAAAGACATTACCAAGAAAGAAAATTAGAGACCATTATCTCTAATAAATGTAGATAACTAGGTCTAACAGACCTGTTTTAACACGAGGTTTCTTTACACTTTACATAGCATCTTTTAGTATTTTTTGAAGAACTGTTTTTGTGGTGATAAATTCCTTTAACTTTTGCTTATCGGAAAAGCTTTTTAATCATTCCTTCAGTTCTGAATGATAATCTCACAAGGTATATATTCCTAGGTGAAAATTTCTATCTTTTGAATATTCCCTCCTGGCCTGTAGAGTTGAAGTTGAGAAATCCACTGGCAATCTTATGGGGACTCCTTTGTTTGTGACTCATTTTTCTCTGGATGAGTTTTAAGATTTTTTTCTTTATCTTGCATTTTTGACATTTTAATGACAATGTGTCTAGGTGTAGGTCTACTTGGGTTTCTTTTATTAGGGACTCTTTGGGCTTCCTAGGTCTGGAGACTTGCTTTATTCCTCAGGTTAGGGAAGTTCTCAGCCATTATTTCTTCCAATACAGTTTCTGCCCCCTTTTTCCCTCTCTTCTCCTTCAGGGACCCCAGTAATGTGACTTGTGTCTTTTGATGTTATCTCTTAAGTCTTGAATGCTGTTTTCATTTCTTTGCATTCTTTTATCTACTTGCTGGTTTGCTTGAGTGCATTCCTTGCTTTATCTTCTACCTCACTGATTTTATCAGAGACATCATCCATCTTATCCTTGAGTCCCTCTGTTGAATTCTTTAGGTTGACTATTGTGTTCTTTATTTCTTTGTCATCTGTTTTGAAATACTTTATTTCTCCTCTTTTTTGTTGTTCTCTTCCTCTATTGTGTTGTTGTTTTCCATGAGTATAGTTGTCATCTAAATTCATCCTCAGGTAGTTTGCAGACATCTGTTACATTCACTTTTTCCCTTGGGTTTTTGATTGAATTTGTCATGTCACATATATTTCTGTCTTCGCTCTGTTTGGCATTTTGTTTATGTTTCTGTAGATTAGGTTTTCTTGCAGTGATGGCTTTGTGTGTGTTGGGTATTGACTTGTGCTGAGTAAGCCTGGATCTTGGTTTGGACAGTGGGATTTTTTGAGTTTTTGGCATCACCACTGTTTAGATTTGTTGAAGTTCTTATGTGGGTCCTGCCTCGCTGCCCGAAAGTTCAGTCTGTGGGGTTTGAGTTTGTGTGGGGGGTGCAGAACCTTCCCCTAGAGTCCCAGCTCCCAACCGCAATGATCATCTTGCTGTTGACATACAATTAGCAATCAGGCTGCAGTTTCATGACACCCAGAAGGTGATACTAGTGGGTAGCCTGATGGTTTCTACCTCAGGATATTCTCTTCTCCCTTTAAGCCTGAGGACAGGTTTTCCTGTGGGAGGGTCCTGTGGCTCCAGGGCAATATGTTGATTACTCTCACTACCCTCTGGTTATGGCAGAGCCCAGTGTAATGTTTTTGCCAGCCTCCTGCTCAAACAACTGGGGCATTGATTGGTTCCTCTTCCACCCTGCGCCTAGACCTTCTTCCCCCAGCTCTGTGTCCAGGTCCTGATAGGCTCTCCACTGCTTTTGCAATTCCTGGCAGGGCTGTTCTTCCCTCAGTTCTACCACCTCCATGGCAGCTAGAATCCTGAGTCTGAGTCTTGCCTGTTTCTCTGAAACCTAGATGTTGTCACAATCCTTTGTTGTGATTGCTGCTGTGTCTCTACAACATTTGTGCCTGCTTTTCCTCAGTGTTTATTTCTGGAAAATAGGTGACTTTCTAGTTGCTCTGTGGAGAGGATGTGAGTCTCATGCCTACCAGGTCACTGTCTTGGCCAGAAGTCCCAGTTGTTTACTTTTGTTTTTGTTTACCTTGATGGTGGAGTTGAGTCTTTCAATTAAGACTGATGTCATGTAATGTCTTTACTATGTTGTCTTACAAGAATTTTATGGTTTCTGGTCTTATGTTCATGTGTCTAGTTCATTTTGAATTAATTTTTGTGAGTGGTGTTAGAGAACGGACTAGCTTCATTCTTTGGCATGTGCTGTTCAGTTATCCCAACACCATTTTTACAGAAACTTTCCTTTCTCCATCGACTGCTTTTGTGTTCTTTCATAGATTACCTCTAGGTGTATGAGTCAGGTTTTCATGATTCAGTTCTATTCCATGGTCTCTGACTGTTATCCCATTACCATACCCTTTTGATCACTATTGCTTTGTAGTATAGCTGAGTGTCTGGGATTGTAATTTCCAGATTTGTTCTTTATTCTCATAATTTCTTTAGTTATTTGGGGTCTTTCATTGAATAAACTTTGAAGATTTTTTGTTCTATTTCCATGAAATAAGCCCATGAGATTTTAATGGGGATTGCATTTGATCTGTATATTGCTTCAGGTAAGTTTGCCATTTTAATAATGTTGATTCTTCCCAATCATGAGCAGGGAGGTCTTTCCATAGAGGAAAGTCCTTTGAAGAAGGACATATTCATTGTACAGGTCTTTCACCTAATTTTTAAATATATCCAATATATTTCTTTTTACTTGTATTTAAAATAATTTAGTTTTCTTGATTTGTTTGCTTTTAGTGTACTATTTGCGTATAAAAGGGGGGTGGAATTTTGCATGTCGATTTTGAAACTTGTCACTTAACTGTATTCATTGATTAGTTCTAGTAATTTTTTGACAGCATTTTTAGGGTTTTCAACATATATAATCATGTAATCTGCAAATAGTGATAGTTTTATTTACTCCCTTCCAATTTGAATACCTTTTTTTTTTTCCCCTTGCCTAATTGCTCCGGCTAACACTGTTCAATAGCAGTGCTTAGAATGGACAGCCTTGCCCTGTTCCTGATCTTAAAGGAAATGCTTTCAGCTTTTTGCCATTGACTATGATGTTTGTTGTCTGTGGGTTTTTTTGTGTATGGCCTTTATTTCGTTGACTTATATACCTTCTATCCCCTTTCTGTTCATTTTTTTTTTTTTTTTTTATCATAAATGGGTGTTAGTTCTTGTCAAAAGTTTTGTCTGTACCTATCCTTGTTTTTTCTCCTTGCTCTTTTTTTTTTTTTTTTTTTTTTTTGGTGTATTACATTAACAGTCATATGTTGAACCATCCTTGCATCCCTGGGATAAGTCCCACTTGGTCATGATGGATGGTTCTTTTGATGCATTGTAAGAGTTCCCTGTTCTTTAATATTTTGGAAAAGAGAGAATAATAGGTATCCTTCTCTCAAGGTTTGGTAAAAACTCATTAAAAAAAGCCATCTTGTCCTGGGTTTTATATTTAGGGAGATTTTTGTTTACTCTTCAGTTTCCATGCTAGAGATTGTTTTATTCATGTGTTCAAGTTCTTCCAGGTTCAGTCTTGGTAGACTGTATTTTTCTAAAAATCTGTCCATGTCCTCAGGGTTATTTATTTACTGGGATAGGGCTGTTCATAGTAGTCCCTTTTTATGTTTTTTTGTTTGTTTCTGTGGTAGCTGTTGTTACTTCTCCCCTTTCATTTCTGAATCTAGTTATAGGAGTTTTCTCTCTTTCTTTGTGAACCTAGGCAGTGGTTTACCAATTTTGTTTATTTTTTCAAAGAACCAACTTGATTTCATTGATCTTCTATATTGTCTTTTTTCTATTTAGTTTTTCTTCTCAATTTCCTTTCTTTGATTTTTGGCTTTAATTGTTCTTTTGCTGCTTGCTTTAATTGTAATATTAGATTGTTTATTTGTGATGTTTCTTGAGGTAAACCTGCCCTCTTAGTACTGTTTTTTGCATCCCATAGATTTTGGTAGTGCATGTCTTCATTCTCATTTGTCTTTAATTTTAAGTTCTTCGTTGATTTCCTCTTTTTTCCAAGAGTCATTCATAAGCATACTGTTTAGTCTTCAGTTAGTTTGGGGTCTTCCAGCTTTCTTTTTTTGATTGATTTCTAGTTTTAAGCCATTGTGATCAGAGAAGATGTTTGGTATGATTTCAGTATTTGTAAATTTGTTGAGACATGTTGTGTTCCGATATATGATGTAGCCTTGAGAGTGTTCCATGCACACTTGAAAACAAAGTGAAATCTTTAGTCATTGGATCAAATGTTTTGTATATGACTGTTAGACCTAACTGTTCCAAATAGTCATTTAAAACTGCTGTTTCTCTGTTCGTTTTCTGCCTGGTTACATTGTTTTAAGTGGGGTGTTTAAATCTCCTACTTTTGATGTCTCATCAATCTGATAATACTTCCTTAATTTATTTTGATGCTTCTTCATTTGGTGAATATGTTAATAAGCATATGTCTTTTTGTTATGCTTTTTAGTTGGAAGTTTGTTTTATCTGATAAAAGTATGGCTGGTCCTACTTTTTTTTTTGGTCACCATTTGACTAGGATTGTCTTCTGATCATTGACTTTGAGCTTATTCTTTTCTCTTGAAAGAAGGTGAGTTTCCTGAATGCAACAGAAGATTGGGTTATGCTTTTTAATCTAATGGCTACTCTGTGTCATTTGGTGAGTTCTACCCATTAACATTTAGGGTGATTATTGAGATATAGCTGCTTATTGGCATTTTGTAATTTGTCTTTTGGATATTGTTACAGACAGTGCCTTTATTCAGATTTTTCTCTTTGGTGGGTTGAGTTATGTTTAGATTGGTTTCCCTTTTTGTTTTCTTTGCTTTTTTCCCTGCAGATGCATTCTGGGGTTACCCTGAGGTTAGCATTAAGAATTCTGTTTATGTTATTTGAAAGGAGATCAATCTTGTGCTCATTCTAATCATCCACATTTTTATTCTCCTCTCCCCCATTTTATATATTTTGCTGTCTTACTGTTTTAAAATGAAGTTTCTTTACACTTTGTAGAACTAACTTTGTGATGATGGATTCCTTTTTACTTTTGCTTTTAAGTTCTAAGTGATAATCTTGCAGGGTATAGTATCCTAGGTTGAAAACCCTTTTCTGTCAGCACTTAAGAATATATTGTGCTGTTCCCTTCTGGCCTACAGAGTTTCAATTAAGATATATGGTGACAATCTTTTGGGGACTCTTCTTTGGCTGCTTTTAAAATTCTGTCTTGTATTTTTGACATTTGATGACAGTCTTCCATTGTGTAGATCTGTTTGAGTTTCTTCTGTTTGGAATTCTTTCACCTTCCTGAGTCTGGCGACTTGCTTGATTCCTCAGGTTAGGGAAATTATCGGATATTTTTACTTCAGTTACAGTTTCTGCGTTACTTCTCTCCTTCTGGGACCCCTGTGATACCATTGTTGTTCCTTTTACTCTTTATGTCTCAAATGTTGTCTTCATCTTTTCATTCCTTTTTCTCTTTTCTGGTTCATTCCTCTGCCCTATCTTTTAGCTCACTGATTTCTATTAGAGGCTTTTCATACATCCTACTCTTTAGTAGCGATATTGAGTTCTCTATTTCAGCTATCATATTCTTCATTTCTTTGCCATCTTGCTTCATTTCTTCTCTCTCTCTCTCTCTCTCTCTCTCTCTCTCTCTCTCTCTCTCTCTCTCTCTCTCTCTCCCTCCCTTCTCTCTCCTTTTTATTGTTTTTATTGTTTATTGTTGTTGTCCTCTTTTTCTTCCTCTATGGTTTTCTTGATGTCCATGAGTATGTTTATCACTTTTACCCTAAACACATCGTCTCGTAGTTTACATACATCTGTTGTTTTCTGATTTTACCCTGTGGTCTTAATTGGATCCATCATTTTGCGTATCTTCTGTCTTCACTCTGTTTGGCATTCTATTTTCATTTCTGTGAGTTATATTTTCCTGCAGTGAAGGCCTTGTGTAGAGTATTAACTTGCCCTGAATCAGCTTGATGTAAACACTGGGAGTTCTTGAGTTGTGTGGGCTACCAACTGGTTGGCTTTGTTGAAGTTCTTAGGTGGACCCTCTGTAAGGGCCCAAGAGTTCAGCCTATGAGCTTGGAGTTTGTATGGGGGATGCAGAACCTTCCCCCAGCATCATAGTTCTTAACAATAATGACTAACTTATATTGCCCTCCAGTTAGCAATATTTTTATTGTGATAGAATGCAATTATGTGTGCTTAACTCCATGGGTTAATAGATTGTATTAATTTAATCTTTAGTGAACAGACTACAAAGAAACTGCAGATTGCAGATGATGATAATATTTCAATAAGAAAAAAGGGAGTCATCACTATTTTTCCTACTAAGAACTCTATTAACCACATCATGTGAGATAAAGATGATTTAGTTGAATCTGATAAGAAATTGGTTCAAAAATGGAAATCATCAAGAAATATTTCTCTTCCTACTTTTAGTAAAAATATTACCAATTTATATTGTTCCTTGAGATTTTAGCTAATGATACTCTAAAATTATATCAATTAGCAGGATGTCTAAGCATTAAGAATATGAAGACTGACCTCTACAGGTTTTTAAACATTGTTTATGCAGGACTCAGTATGACAGAATTTTCCTGCATATAAATACTTAAAGGCTTCTCTAGAGATTTCTTATTTAAAGGAAAAGCTAAACCATGGGGGAACACATTCTTTCTGTCATGGTAAAATTAGCGAAAACCGGTGGCCATTAGCCAAAACACATTGCTTCTTCAGCAGATACAGAATAAAAACATTGCTGGTGATTTAAAAGTAAATTAGCAGACATAGTTGCCCAATCTAGATGGAGAAAAAACAGGTAATTCTAATGTTACAGCTCAAGGAACATGCTAGATTATATTTGAATACTGAAATGTTTTGTTCAAACCCAGGAGTGCATAAGATACCCACAAATAAAATCATTTAATCTCCCCCTTTTTTTTTTCTGTGAAAATGCTGAATAAAAACCCCTGATGGAGGGATCATTTTGACTAGAATTAAAACAAAGATGAAAAACGTGGGATAAGGCTACAGATTATAAAGATAACCAACATTTATGAAATTCATACACTACATTATTTCTTGAAAACTATGATGGCAGTAGAGTAAAGCCAGGTTGCAAACTAGAAGACTGAACCTTTAAATTACAGTAAGAGCAAGGTAGTAATCTTTCATTCTACAAAGAATATTAATTGATTATAGTATGGTAAAATATTTCTATAAAGCTGACCTACCTAAAATGTAAGCTACACGTTTTTCTGTTACTAAAAGTCAAATATTCTAAATCTGTTAATCTGTTTTTTTTGTTTTGTTTTGTTTTGGGGGGGTGGGTTCTTTTATCCTGTTGTTCTGCCCAAGATCCCAAACCCAGATCTAGACTTTACATGACCTGTACCTTAGCTGCCCAAGGCCATAGGAGTATGTCATATTAATCTAGTTTATAATGATAAATGGTTCTTAGTAGATAATTTGGGGGGATTGATATTTAATCTGTTCAATGTTGAGAAAAGTTTAGCAGGGTGTCAGAAAGTAGCTGTTTTTTGTAGGGGTTTTTGTTTTCATAAAAAAAGCAGACAAACTTTTCAGAATACTCTTTCTTATTAAATATTACTTGTGAAAATTATCATATCTGCAGTTTAATAACTTTGGGGCCCTTTTCAACAAGAATAGCATAGTATCCCCGATTCTAGAGTTGTATGGGTTCAAATTCAAGCACCAACACTTATAATTATGTGTCTTGGGGCTGGTTAATCACTGCCTCTTTTTTCTCTCATCTGTAAAGTGAAAATAATATAATCTGCCTAATAGAATTATTTTGAGACTTAAATGATTTAATTAGAAAGGGCTATAGAGGCACGCTGGTGGAGTAGCAGTTGGGTGCAGTACACCTGCATCCCAAGGGCCGACTTTGCATCCTGGGACCAGCAGGAGCAACCAGGATGAACGACTAAATAAAATAAAGTGCTACTTCCTCCTCTCTGCCTGCCTGCCTGCCAGCCTTCATTCTTCCTGCCCAGCGCATTCCTTAAAAAAAAAAAAAAAAAGCTATGTAATTGATAGCTACACAACCAGTTTTTAAGGTTGGTGGGTTTTTTTTTTTCCGTATAGTCCTTTTAGTAAATCTATTTGTTAAAAAATACCATCCCCTTCCAAAAAATTTTTAAAAGGTTAAGCCTTCAGATTCAGTTGCAGGAACAACTTATTGGTATTGAGGCAAACTAATTTACTAGTTGAATTTCCACAAAAGCTCTTACATACTTAAAGGATAAGATTGAAAAACTGATCTCATGGTTAATGGTGTATGTCTTCCATTTGTATTGCTTTACCTCTGTTAGTGGGGTAGAATTTAATATCATATATTAAAATAAATGAATTTAGAAGATTATTTAAAAAATAATGAATCGTACTTAATTATTTGCTCTCACTAAGAAGTCATATTTTATAAATGTATTCATTGTCAATAGTAGGATATATGTAAAGTTTATAAATAAACATTTTAAAGCATATCTCAATAATTTTTTTCATAAAAATATAAGAACAATAAGCTTATTTTAAACTCCTTTTTTTAAAGAGCAAATAGTAAACTCCTCTATCCATCTTAGCATACTTAGGTATTCAGTAAGTAAACTGCTATATGTTCCATACGTGGATTCATGCTACTTATTTGCGTATTTGGAGTGCTCCTCCTAATGAGATTTTAGAATTCTCTAATTTCCTAGACATCATTATTTTCTAAGGAATTGTCAAATTGATAATTTTATCAAGTGATAATGTGATTAATTATGTTTTATATAATGTTTGGGGCTTTTTTGTTTTTTAAGAGGAAGGAAAGCAAGCAGGAATGGAGGCAGACAGTTGGGAAAGAGAAGAGGAGGAAGAATTGTTTTTATTTATTAATTAATTTGTTCATTTTTGGTCCCCAGCCCGAAGTCATGAACCTGGGTCCCTGGACTCTACGTGGTCCACACCCCAGCTACCTGAGCCACTAGGGTGTGACTAGCCGTTTTTTAAAAGCACTAGTAATGGATCTAATCATTTAATAGAGCTTTTTTATTGTCTAGATTTAAAAGAGTGGAGCCATTATTTTAAGCCCCAAGCCACTGAATACTTGCTGTGTAAGTGCATAGTCAGCGAACAGTTATCTCATTTTTTTTAGGCATATTATGGAGTGTTTGTGTGTGTACGTGCACGTACATGTGCATACATGTTTAATATGTAACACTGATAGATTTCTTCTGAGATTATTTTAATTTGTAATTTTTGTATTGCGTATGTAAGATCTCCATCCAGACAGAATGGAAAATTACTGTGAAAGCCATCAGGAAAACAATTATTTTTATAAATACATTTTTAGAATTCTTTCTAATGTATCAAGTGATAACTGTTTCAATAGTGTTGGAGGTTTTGGTTAAGGGTAGTTTGCTTCATGCTACATCTGAGTACTGCTGATGTTAGACAGAACTTCCTCAAGAGCAAATTTCTTGTCCCCTCTGTGACTTAGGCAATTAGGCACAGGTTATGGACTCCGTTCAAAAGTTGGGTGGGGGAGAGACCAAAAAAATCTTTCCTTTTTCTTCTTTGTGCATTAGTCTATCATGAATCCTTCAAATAAAGTAAAATAGGTATTCTGCTGTGAATATAATAAATGTCTTTTTCCCTTTCAAGAAGTTCATATTATCACTAGGAAAACTATGCACACTTTCACATATGGAAAGTTAAACTATTGGAAATGTCACATGGAAGTTTGTGACAATGGCCAAATTTTTGACAGTTTTAAATGTTTAGAAATGTGAGGTCATAATGTACTTAAAGGACAGGAAAGGGGTGGGAAGTGACAGGGATAAACCAAATGGGGTAGAACTTGAGTTGGGTTAAGAAAAATAATGGGGTGTGGCCTGGTGGAGCAACGCTTGAGTCAGTCGCCTCCAAAGGAGCAAACCACTTTCCCTTGGGTTGAGTCCTGGGCCCCGGGGAAAGCAACCAATTTGAGCAAATAAATAAAAATAAAGTAAAGATATTTCTTCTTCCTCTCTTTTCCTGCCTGCCTGCCTATTTGCCTTCATTCCTACCTGTACCTTTCCTTTTAAAATAAAATAATAATAATGAATACAGTTCATTTCAGGGAGGTAACCAATGATTTGGAGTACAAAGAATGTTAACCTAACATCCTGGCTGCAAAACTATGTATGTGAATAAAGGACTGCAATTTATGGAAACCTATTTGTCATGAGGAAGTCATATTTTATAGATGGTAGGAAATGTCTGAGATATTTTTTGAATGGGAGTATGAATTAGCTGGCCTGACATAGGTCTGTTCAGAGGAGAGCAACCATTAAGAATTAGAATTCTCCCCAAAGTTTTCTTGTCTGTTTCTGTAGCTTGTAGCAGTTTTCCTAAGAAGAGACATATTCAGTTCTGTATATTGATCTCCTAAAACAATATCTGGCACATGGTAGGTTAAATTTAATAAATCTTGGTTGCATGAAGTCCAGCTTTAGTCCACCCATGGTGGAGACTGACAACAAATGGAAGGAAAAAGAATAATGTTTTAGCAAGGGAGCTAGAAATTCTATCTGTAATGCTCTTTCAAAAGTGTTAACTGTTGTTGAACTGCTCAGAATTAGGATGTTTACTTCAGTAGGATGGTTGGAGCTAATAGTATATATGCATATTTATTTTACAGCTTTTTATAATGCATTGTCTCTTGGTGAGCATTATTTATTTTTTTTGTTTAGGTGCTTTTTAGGGCAATAGTAAAATAAGACTGTAACCTAAACCAGGATAATCTTATTTTTCTGCAGATTTTATTTTAGTGGCAAATCTCAGTATGTTTTTATGTGAATAGAAACTTTTTATATATTCCCTCCCTTTAAAAGTTTCATGTATATTGATTTATAGCTAGAAGTCTTTCACATTTTATTTAACCCTTAAAGAACCTTCTGTCAAGTTAGTAGGAAATTTTTTCCCATATGACAATTGGGGGGAAAGTGAAGAATTATTTAGCCCCAGATCACATCGCTCAGTTGATTAAATTTGTATTTGGAGTCAAATGCAGAGTGTCTGAATAGCAAGGCCAGGCTTTGTAGTTAGAACTGGATTTTAGACCTGGTTTTACCAATTAGTAACAGAATGATCTTAGGCAATTTACATAGTCTCTATAAAGAGAGTTTCTTTGTAAAATGGGAATACCTACTTTAGTTAGTTCCTGAGTTGGCACTGTACTATGATAACCACTTGCTGCATTGACTATTTAGCATTCTTTTTCACAATAGTTTTTTTAGTATTATATTTTGAAATAGTATTTTGTATGTGTTGGGTTAAATATATTATTAAAATTAAATTTTATTGGAACATAGTAATGCATATTCAATTACATATTTTATATATCTGCTTTGTGGTTGCATGTAGAACCATATGTCCTGCAAAGTATAAAATACTTACAATTTGACCCTTTGCAGGAAATTTACTGAACCCTGCTCTATACTGTAATTGACAGATGCTCAGTGTTTTATCTGTAAAGTAAGTATGAGAGACAGAAAGTATGAGAGACAGATAAACAAATTAAATTAATAATGGATACCAGTGAGGAAAAGGTAGTGAGTAGGGAGCGACTCTCTAAGGGGATGATGAAAAATGTTCTAAATTAGATAAAGGCAATCATTGTGTAACTTTGAAAATGCTAAAAACCACTGAATTGTTTCCTTTAAATGGGGTAAATGTTAGGATATATGGATATGATCTTAATATTTTAAAAGTGGATATGTTTTGGGTGGTACATGTAATAATAAAACAGTTCATTAATAATGAAAACTTGCAAAGAAAGTAGCTTTTTATATACTTCCATTGTCAAAGTCAATTTTTAATTACCTTTTAAGAGATTATGCCACTTGAGAGTATTTGCAAGTTGTTTGTTATGAAAAAAGCAATAAGTTGTCATTTTTTACTTACTCAAACGCATTTACTGATTATCCATTTAAAGAAGAGTTCTCAAGGTCCAATCTCATTTTCAATTGTAAACTTAACTTTAAGATCGTATACAATACATAGATAGCCACTCTCAGTAAATAGTTAAATGAGTTAATATAATGTATAAAGTGGAACATTACTTTTGTGTATATTCGTCCTCTTTTGGAATCACTTAATTGAATGGAGAGATCATTTATGAAATTTTTTGTGAGCTTTTGAAAAGAGAAAATATTAGCAGAAAGTCATTGGAAGACCATTCCAAAATACTCGTATCTTGTTATAGGTGCATGGGTATTTTTTCTTTAATGAATTGCATATACCATATACAAATCCTAGATATTTTCACATTGTTTTGAAACTGACAAAATACCTACTTTGTACAATTGATTATTTATTATACATAGGCTATACTAGCAATCTATTTTATGAAATCCAAAATTTAGATATCAGTAGTCAGCACATTATTTTCTCTCCTAAACACTAGCAGTAGATTTTTATTTTATTGCTCTGAAAATGCCATATTATAGTACCTTATATGTGAAATAAATTAGCATGTCTAAGGGCACAGACTTTGGAGCCAGACAGACCTAGTTTGTTATTACAGAGCTGTCATTTACTGCATGAATGTGACCCAGAGGAGAGTCTGAATCTTTCGTTTCCTCATCTCTGTAAAGTGGGAATAAAGCCTCCATGTGTTTTTTTAAAAAGAATAAATGAGAAAATGAGTGAAAGTACTCATAGTTACTACTAAATTAATAGCAACATTATTATTGGCATTTATATGTATAAGTTTTTTAATCAAGCATTAAATTTTTTTGGTTGTCAGTTTTAAAAACATAATTAAAAGAACCTTTTAAAGAACATAATGAAATATTAAATAACATTTTCTTTTGCTTTCAGTCAAAGAAAAATAAGAAGAAATCAAAGTCAGATGCCAAAGCAGTGCAGAACAGTTCACGCCATGATGGAAAGGAAGTTGATGAAGGTACTTGAACAAGTGAAAAGACTATAGAAAATTTTTAATTCATTTTGTTTGTTTGTTTGTTTACCAAGGTGCATTATATACAAGCTGCATTTGTTTTGCTTAATCTTGTAATTTGTTCTTTTTAATAACTATAGATTTTAATGTATAGATCTGTGGTATTACTAGGAAATACTTTTTTAATCTAAATTATTTAAGGATGTAATAGCTCATTTCTTGCAGGGAATTGCCTTGAAATTAAAGGTCTAGCTCAGTATCATAAGCAATTGGAATATCATTCATTTTGTGTTTGTTTCTTAGAGGTATAGTTTAGGGTCTTCCCCATTATTCTCATATATACCCTCCTTAGAAGGCTATGCACAAAATTCTTCACAAAATCATTTTTCCTCATATCTAAACGCATTATTAATTATATATATATAAATACTCTCCTATCAGTTCTACCCAACAAGATAAAAAAAATACAAGATGATTTGTTATCTTAAAGTTTTTGGAAAACATAGGTGACAGATTTGATTAAAAAATATGACCAGAATAAATAATGGCAGTTGGATGCATAAAAGAACATAACTGGATTAGATTAAATTCTTAGAATACATCAGTATAATCAGTGTTTTTTATTTTTAGTTTGATATCTAAATTTAACATACTTTGGGTGCCCTGCCCCACTTTCTCCCCAAAATTGCAACTTTTTTGTCTTCCCCTTACTGAAATAAATTTTTTTTTTTTCTGGGCCAATGTCAGGAGCCTGGGAAACTAAAATTAGTCACAGAGAGAAACGACAGCAGCGTAAACGTGATAAGGTGCTGACTGATTCTGGTTCATTGGATTCAACTATCCCTGGAATAGAAAATACCATCACAGTTACCACCGAGCAACTTACAACTACATCATTTCCTGTTAGTTCCAAGAAGAATAAAGGTATATTAGTGGAACATAAGAGTGGTAACTTAAATCCAACTCCTTTTAATCAGATGTCCAAAATACCATTACTTCAAAATCTGACTATTTTGAATTGCCTACATCATTGTGCTGATACGCCCTTCTTCATGAGAGCATTGCTGACCACATATTGGCTCACCTGGTACCAGCAGTGTTGCTTGTTACATGCTGCCTAATAAATGATCTGTTAAATTCAAATTGCCTTTCTGACTTAAGTTATATGAGAAAATGATGTTGCCTCTTTTTCCTTGTGTATACTGCTTTACCCCAATGTTCTTACATCCCCATTTGTTATAGTGCATAAGATGTTTATTTAAATTATTTGTCCCCGTTCTGCATGTTGGATGCATTCATTCCAAGATGAAACAAGCATGTTTTAGGTAGTACAGATTCCATGTTCATTTTTTACCACCCAACTTTTTTGATAGTATCAATAAGTATTCGATAAAACTAGATTGGAGCTTCAACGGTTATTGAGCTAATGTTCAAATTCTCAGACTAACCAATACTGATGGCTTTCTAGTAGCTTCTTATATGGCCATCATTTTTATCCTGGAGACTTCAATGCAGAGTGATACTTTAACTTGCTGCAAGGTACTGACTTAATCTTCCTTTAGCTTTTTATTGCCTCCCCTCCCCCTGCTTATCTCCAGACCACGTTCTTAGCCTTATTGCCTTTTATTTTTTTGCTTGACGTCTTGTTGGAGTTTATTGCTATAGTAATAGCAATGACCTTTACCTACTCATTTAACTGTCATATATTAACCATACTTTCATATTTCTGTTGGTCACCTTTTTTCATTGTCTTATGCATGCCTTCCTTGCTGGCATAATCCTGTGTCTTGCTGTTTTTTGATACATTTTGATCATTATGCTTTTTAGTGTCAAAGTAATATTTTTGTTATAACATGTATTCTCACCTTTTGCCATGTTTCCTAAGTCCTGGTCCCAAATACTGGCAAAATTGTTCTTAAATTGATGTGTTTGCTTCCAGGATTGTTGAAAAGGCGGCTGTTAATGTTGAATGGTGGCAAAGTTAAATCCAATTACAGAGCCTAGTTCTCCATTTCCTGTCTAAAAGAATCTTGATTACCATTATAGATCAGTAGACTACATATACTTGGGCAATTTTTCAGGTCCTTTATTGGCATTTTCTTTGATTAAGAATATGATACATAACTCAATTTATTAAGGACATGTAAAATATATTGTGAATAAAACCAATTAATTTCCAGTGTAAGAATTTAGTACTTAATGGAGCAATTTATTATGAATGATAAGTAAAATTTAATTTCTATTTACTCCTAATTTATTGTGTATATAGTAGCCTATTTAGTATTAAATAAATGTTATTTCTGTTTCAACCAGGTGATTCTCATCTAAATGTTCAAGTTAACAACTTTAAGTCTGGAAAAGGAGAGTCTACACTTCAGGGTGAGAGAAATTACATGTAACTTAAATTGAAGGCCCATCAAAACAGAAACTTACATAGTTGTCTCTTTACTCATATGAATGACACACAAGGTGTGGGTGAAAGGCTTAAAAATGATTTTTTATTACTGCAGTAACATAACCACAGGCCAGAGATTTTGGAAAATAGGTAAAATGAAAAAAATCACTCCCACTTCTTAACAGTCTTCTTAACAGTCTTTGGTATGTCCTAGTTGATCTCCCCTATCCTCCATATATAAAAAAATTCAGTAAATTTTTTTGGAACTTGAGCTTAATATAGGCATATATGGGATAAAAGATTTTACCCCTGATTATTAAGAAATAAATCTTAATATCTATAATATTTTAACCTGCTTCCTTAATATCAAATATTTCACAATAAGTGGATTGTAGTGTAAAGCTGTACAGTGCCTCACAAATAGAAAATCTGTTTTATTCACTTGTTGGTAATAAAGATTGAATCAAGGTAGCATAACCTATACCTTACTTGAAAGCAGGAGTATTACAGTAAAACATAAATTCAGAAATGAAAAAGTACGTTTCTCATTTCAAGTTTATTAACACTGTCAGCTTCCTTCATTCACATGGTTCTCAATCCTGGTCCACATTACAGTCATCTAGGAAGTTTGAGAGAAACGGTCTGCAAACATATAAAAAGAAATGTGCTTATATATACATTCACTTAAACACTAATGGTCACTTTAAGAAATTTTCAGTTGATTTGAAAGAGCAACCAGATTTAGAATCACTGCTTTACATGTAATATATATATATATAAATATTTAAGGAAAGATTGTATAACTAAAGGGAAATCTTCATGTTCCTGGTGGTGACTATTCTGAGTATACTAGAATTTGTGTTGTTTTCCTGTTTACTCTGTTGTAATTACTTTGAGCAAGTCATTCTGCTATTGAAAATACCACTAGTCTCTATATTAAGTTCAAATCTACTCTTAGGTTTTAAATTTAATGTCATCCATGATGGACATGTCACTTTTTAAATTTTTTTTTATCTTTAAAACTCAGGTTAAATTGAGGGGAAATAAGTGATAATATTACTGAGCAGTCATATAAATTCTAAAATATTCCAGTTTTAACAAGGCATCTTTCTTTTCTTTAAGTCTCCTCAGGATTGAATGAAAACCTCACTGTCAATGGAGGAAGCTGGAATGAAAAGTCTGTGAAACTTTCCTCACAGATCAGTACAGGTGAAGAGAAGTGGAACTCTGTCTCACCTGCTTCTGCAGGCAAGAGAAAAACTGAGCCACCTGCTTGGGGTCACGACACTGGCGATGCTAATGCAAATGGAAAAGACTGGGGAAGGAGTTGGAGTGACCGCTCACTATTTTCTGGCATTGGTAAGACCGGTTGGAAAATTTTAAGTTCCTTTAAATTGCTTCTCTCACACATTTTGAATTTTCCAGGAATGAAAATGATTCTTTAGTAGAAAAATTATTAGTGCCATACAGAAATAATAGTAATAACTTACCTCAGATCCTTTACATGGAGCTAAATAGGAACTAAGTGAATAATAGCATTTATTATTTACTCTTAATGCTTTCCCATGCTTTATTACTTTTGATTATCAATGTATCTACTTGGTATAATTGTATATTTTTAATTATCTAACAAGTGTAATGATTCAGCATACTTTAATTTGAACCATTCTCTATTAAGTCTAAATAAAAATAGTAAATGAAAACACAGTTTATACCATCCATTTATATTATTTACAGTTTGAAAAGCCTGAATTTGTAGTACATTTTTTTCTCTGACACTGCAACTTTGTTTCGGGGTGTGTGTGTGTGCGTGTGTGTGTGTGTGTGTGTGTGTGTGTGTGTGTGTGTGTGTGTGTGTGTGTGTGTTATAGAGAAGACATCCATGTTTGATAGGTAAACAACAGGAAGAGGGAAACTCACTATTATTACACTACCCAATGACAATCACTGTTTGGTATTTCTTTGTGGTCTTCCCACCCCCTGGATACAGATTGTTCGTTTTTCATAATCCAAATCAGATAATGCATTTTTATATCCCTCTCCACTTAATATTGTAACAAATATTTTCCTTACTCTTCATATTTTTACTCAGTGACCCTATAATAAGCATAGCATCAATTACTAAACTTCCTATGTTATCAGATAAATAACATTCTCCTTGTTTCAACCATTGAAAATATCATTGCATTGAAAATACTTGTTTTGGGATTAATTCTTTAGGATGGATTCTTGGTAGTGAATTTTTCACTTAAAGGGAATGTCACTGTTTATAATACTTACGACATTAAAGTATTTCTCTCAGAGGATTTTTCTAGCTTATACTGTCAGCATCAGTTTGAGTACCATTTAGCATGTGCTTACCAAGTTGAGTTTTCTTACTTTTCTAAGTATTTTCCAATTTGATAAAAAGTCAATTATTCTGGTTAACTTTTTAAAATTACAATTGAGGTTGAATATTTTTTACAATTTTCGTAGTGGTTTCTGTTTCTTTTATTAATTGTCTATGCATGTTCTTTTCCCATTTGTCTAATGGCCTCTTACTGTCTTGGGGTTTTTTGTTTTTTTTTAATTAAGCTGTAATTCCATGTACATTAAACTTACAATTTTTTTCTATTATGCTTGTTGCAGATACTTTTGTTTATTTCTTTTAGTTGGGGATGCAATAGAAAATACAGAGCTTTTAGTAGGGAAAGGGTTTTAAATTATTTGCTTTTCTTACTACTTTTAATCTTAGAAAGACTCATGTAGACTAATGTCCCCAAGAAACTAACGCTAGATAAATTTTACTAATAGTGTTCTTAAGCTTATTCTTCTCCCTTCCTCCCTCTGCAGTGTCCAAAAATTATCTAAAACTACCAAATTGTGTTTAGAAGGATAATCTCTAGATTCCCTGCCTCATTTTCAGCAGTGTAGAAAGCGTAACTGTCTGTGCTTGAGGAGCCTTTCACATTTAATAAAAGAAGTGGTCAGATTTTATTGAGTAATGTTAAGAACTATGGCCTTTTAAGATATTTACAATTTACTTATAAATCTTTATAACTGGCCATAAATTATATGGTGCTTGTTTAATATTGCTATAGATAGAGTTCCAGCCAAAGTGTATTAGGACCTTTGCCAAAATTGGAAGGGAACTATATTAAATTAGGTTTAAGAAGAGACATGTATTGTCTCATGGATATATATGTTCCTTAAAAATACTCATTTAAGAAAAAAAAATCTTGAAAATGTTGAGAAGGTAGCATGAACTGAGAAGAGAATAGAAGAGGCTTGAATAGTGCAAATAGACCTATATGGTAGGAATCACTTCTACATACTGACTTTTATAGAAATTGTTTAACCTGTATGAACCTCATATTTAAGTAGCATTGAGGACTGACCGTAATGAATGTCAAGTGTCAAATAATAGTAACTAACCCTAAGTAGCAGCTTAATTATGATAGACAATAAGGTAGCTTAGGAGAGAACATTTGAAATTGGAAATTGGCTTAAATTCCACTCATGGCTGAACTCTTTTCTAGATATCAGCAAGTCACTTACTCTGAAACTTTGCCTAGTGGAGCTGCCCTAAAGATTAGAAGTAGTTGGTGTGAGGAGCCCAGCACATAATAGAAATTCAATAAAATAGTAATCACTGGAATATTAAGTGGTTCTAATTTCTAAGATTATCTTTAAATATTGCTGTCATAGTTTTGAATCTGTACATAGCTTTTAAGTTTCATTGCAAATTGCAGGTTCCAAGTGACGTTCTTTATTTTAACAGCTGCTTGGTCTAGTGTGGATAGGGGAATGAATACCTCTGAACAGAATTCTGCTTCTTTTGCATCTCTCACACTTAACTCTGCTGTTTCTGGTATGTGAAAACAGTCTTTCATTTAGTTTAAAAAAATTGTTTAATTTTAGCACTTGCTATTTGAAAAAATAACATCAGCTACTGCTATCAAAATAAATAATAGATATATAACAAAGTGGCAGAGACCTTATAAAAATGGAAAAATAAAGCCTAAATTCTTATCTGCAAGAGTCTTAGTTTCTTTTTATAATAAAGATAGGAAGATTCTGTGACCCAACATAATTGAAATTATGTTAGCACACAGACAAGTGCAAGTAGAACGCCTTCCCTTGAGGGTCATGATGCGCTTCTTAGTGTACTCCTGCCGTACTTACTGCAATTTGGCATTTTCTGTCTGCTCTTATTTCGTGAGTTTATAGTTAAGTCTACGAGGTTATGTGAACCTTCACATAATCTACTTTAAGTATCAATTGATTTAGAAAACATACTATTACTAATAAAGTATCAATTCAGCATTCTTTAAAGGATATGCCTTTTAATAATTATAAAAACTATGTTCTTAAATATTATATAAACATGGGATCTGTTTAGTTGGTAGCGCTTGGTTCATGTCAAGTTCATGAATGGACCCAGTGTACTAATGATGTAGTTCTACAGTGTCTGGAATCACTCGATAGACTAGAGATCCAGAAGTAAGTATTTTAGACTTTGCGGGCCATATTGTCTCTGTTGCAACAACGTAATTATGTTGTAGCAGGAAAGCAGCCAGAGGTGATATATAAACAGATGAATATATCTGGTTCTGAAATAGTATTTTGATTTTTTTTTTCCCCAACTATCTAAAAATGTTAAAAACTATTCTTGGCCATAAATAACAAAAAGAGGTAACTGAAGTTGATCTGTGGGTCACAATGTGCCAACCTCCAGCCTCACAGACTACATTCAGTTCCAGAGGAACAAATTACTTTGTTCATATGGTGACTTTGTATAACACAGATGCTCTTCTCTTATTATCTCTAGAGAAAGCAGCATGATTGCTAAAGAAATAGCAATAGTGTTACTGTAGTGCTTCTAAGTGACTAATGTGTTCATTATGAGTTTTATAGCATTACTATATGTTAAAATTTGTGTTTTGCATATATATTAAACTAGTAAGATCATCCATAACCAACTGAAATTTGTAAATTAATAAGGACTTTGAGAAAAAGTGACTATATAAGTCTTTTATACTAACAAGTATTCTTTTTAACCATTTCTTTATAGCACTTAGTGTGATACAAATGGAAATTCTGATTCAGAAAGCCTGGGATACATGTATCCCTTCAAAGACCCAACCACTGCTTTACATTTATATTCTGAAATGAAAGTTACAGCTCTAGAACAAGGGTTTGACCTGGCATCTGTGAACTTATATCCCCAAACTGAAAAAAATGTGTGCAGTCTACCACAGCTTTCAGCAGATTCCTAAAGGACTGTTTGACCATACCCCACTCTCACCCCACCTGTTCACCACCCCCAGAAAAACAAAATGATAAAAATCTTGGAAGATAATAATTCTCTTCTTTTTAAATGCCCCTGAGTTTATCGTGGTCTGTAAACCACCACATAACTTATCCCTTTGACTTCTGTCTGCCTCACCTCATCTATCTCTTTAACTTTTGCAATAGGTTCTTGCAAATTAGATATTTTCTAGTTCTCCTTCAGGGTTCTAAAAATACAGGCTTACTCTGAAACATTTAGGATTTCTTTTGCGCTCTATTTTTTTTTTCCATTAAGATGAAAAAATAAAAGCTTTTTTTTCACTTCTTGAAATTTATAGATAACCAGTGTGAGGTATATGTTATTATAAAAGACAAAATCTCATGGATTGGTACTAAGGGATAAATATATTTCTGATCAGTGAATTAGATCGTGATGATCATGCTTAATCTAAAATTATCCTCAATTCTTTTCCTTTATCTTACCTCTTTTTTTTTTTTTTTCCTAATGACTGAATTTTTCCTTTTAGGGGAAATAAAAAATAATTAAGTCTCCATCTGCAAAGTATAGAACTATTGTTATGAAACATCATTAGAAAATTCCATTTTTAATTTTATTGCATTCGTTTTCATTTAAGGGTCTACTGCTGAGCCAGTTTCTCAGTCTTCCACTTCTGATTATCAGTGGGATGTTAACCGTAATCAGCCCTATATCGATGATGAATGGTCTGGGTTAAGTATGTCCTTTTAAAAATTAATTCACTGGTTTTTTGTTTTTTGTTTTTTGTTTTTTAATTTTCTTTCTAGCACCCTGAATTCATGCTTTATGTTTTAATTTTAATTCTAATTTCTCACTTTTTAGGTCATAGTATAATTTAATATTACATATACTTGTAAATTGATTGTTGAATACCTGTAGGATTAAAAAATACACTCATTTTTCATGTTTGAGGCAATATTTAGACATGAAATTTTCTTATAGTTGCTCTATAGTTTATTTCACGTTTTAATTTTTGTTTTGAATTAACATTCTATTTATCTTCCTAATAATAGAATATACAGAAATGACTTTGAATTTGTGAGGTGTAGACTTTTTGTAGAAAAACATTTTCTTAACCTAATTACTAGTAGATGCATAGGAGAGTTAAAGGCAAGAGCCCTTAAAAAAAAAGGAAGAGAAAATAATAATGCTTTTTATGTTCATAAAGTTCATACCATCTTCATTTTTTAATACTTTTTTTCCCATACAACCTCAAACTTTAGAATTTGTGCCTTTCTCAGAATTTTTACAGCATATCCTTTTCTACATTTTACTTAGTATTTATGTTTTCTTGTGACTTTTCCCCCCAGTGTGATTATTGGAGGGGGAAGCAGGCGGAATTTTGAGACTATTTTGTGGCATGTCCTGGTGGCCTAATGGTTTAAACCAGACATAGTCCACATGCATACCAAGTACCCAGTTCAAGACCCAGAATATGGTACCAGGGAAAGAACCAATGATGACCAATGGAATAAAATGAAGAAAGTACTTCTTCCACTTCTTTCTTTCTGTCTGCCTTCCTACTCACCTTCATTCCTTCCTGCACCTTTCCTTTAAAAAAGAAAATGTTGTTTTGTTTTTTGTGGAGTAGAAACTCTCACTTTATATCCTCAGTACCTACTGCAGCACTTTATACACAGATATTTAGTAGTGATAATGATAATGAAAGCAAACATCTGTCAGGCACTTATACGTAACCTGTTTAATGCTTATAACAATTATACATAGGAAGTTTTTTTCCCATACTTTCCAGAAGAAACTGAGCAAAAGTTAGATAACTTTCCCGGGTCATACAGCTAGTGGAGGTTGTATTAAACTTTATTAATTAAAAACTTAATTAACTTTATTAATTAAAACTTAGTTAATCTAACCAGAGTTTATGCTCTAAACTTAACACATGGTACAACCTTGGTGGTGAGTGTGACCATGAAGATAAGCTTGTAGCACAATATAAAGATTACGTTATAGACTTAATTCATTTCTATATAGATTAATTGAAGCACAATTCTTAAAGATTAAGGGAGTTGAGTTTGGAAAGGTAGATTAGGGAGAGCCATATTGTGAAAAACCTTGAATAGCTGACTAAAGATTAGGGAAGTGAGATCTGGTGTACTGCTTTAGAAAGTACATCCTAATTCTAGTCCTGACTTTAAAATGAGTATCTCATATAACTTAGACTTTGTCACTTACCTTGGAATCTACATTATTTGAACTGTAATTGGAACATACATCTGCTTCCATAAGTGGTTGTAAGGTTTTAGTGAATTAATGAATAAACAAAATGAATAACGAAAACTGTATATTACATTGTGTAAATCCAAGTTATTCCAAGATGTGAAAGCACTGGTTTTTGATGAAATAGTGTATCCATTGAAAATGGTTATGTACAGAATAGAATCGAGTAATTATAGGAATAATAGCAGAAAGGTAAGAAAATAGTTGTCTTCAACAACTGTAAGTTAAAAGTAGAGGAAAATTGAGCTAACAGGGCCTTTGACTTAACTTGATAGCTTCACTTTTATCTCTTAGAGTTCATGTAATATGAAATAAATGATTGGCTACTGAAATAAAGGATTGAAAAGATCATGTCACTCAAGGACTACTTAAAGCTAATATGTATCAGGAATCAGCATCTTAAATTTCTTGTGCTGTATTAGTCGTCCTTTAAGTCCAAAGTTTTTCTTTAATCTCATTTTTTCTGTGAATTTTATTATTTGTGTTACCTTTAATGTGCTTAATGAATTTAATACTTTCTGAATTCTTAGAATGCATGGTTTAGTGTTCGAGATTATTAATTCATACTAGCTTTACATTTATACATTATCTTGACTATAAAGGAACACTTTATCATAACCCCTGTTAAAAGTCAGATTTTTGAGTAGATGTCTGTTTTTATTGGTACAACAGCGTGACTAAATTAACTGTAGCATAATGAAGGGGTTGAGCACAGACCACCTGGGTTTGAATCTTAGTTTCTTTGCCTTTGCCCCAGGGAGACATATGATCATTTATGCCTGTTTCATCTTCTGTAAAAACAATAGTACTCATACAGAGTTGTTGAGTGGATTAAATGATATAATACATACAAAGCAATTATAATACTGCCTGGTACATAATAAATAGTGCAGAAGTGCTTTTATTGCCGGCAAAATTAGTGATCTGTTTAGTGGTATTAATATTGTCTGTTTAAATTAGAGAATGTATTTCTAGCATATTTTTATTAGAATTAATGCTGACAAGTTCTGACAAGAAATAGTAGACAGCCATTTTCTTACTGTGATAAAGACTGGAAATAAGATGTTTAAATCTCTAAACCATTATTCTGTGGGCACATTAAATTGGAGGACATATTCCTTACCATTTTGAAACGAAAACTAATAGGACTCTTTGAGAAAACGTTGGCAGTGCCCTGTTGAAGTAATGGTTGTTTGCAGTCCACATACATCCCAAGGTCCCAGGTTCACATCCCAGGGCCTGCAGGAACAACTGGGATGAACCACAAATTAAAATAAAGAAAGTGCTTCTCCCCTCCTCTCTTTCTTCCTGCCTCTGCTCACCTTCAATCTTGCCCGCAGCTTTTCCTTTTAAAAAAAAGCAAAAAAGAAATCATTGACCGACTAATGGAAATGAGAAATGACTTAATTATAAATGAAGAAAACTACTATGAATCATTTTCAAGGAAACTATGTCTAAATAGTAGCATTTTAGCCCTATGAATCTTAAGAGTTATATGTTGAGAGCTCTCCTGATGACAGTTTTCAGGTTTAAGTGATTGATCTGTTGCTTTAAATTAATTTTATTTGATCCTACTTACTGAAAAGCAAAAACCTGAAATCATTAAATCTGAAAAAAATCATCATAAAGCTTTTTAAAGACTATAAAGAGATATAATTCTGTTAATGTTCTTATAGAGCATTAGAAGTTAGACCATAGACTAAAGTTATTCTCCAATTTTATGGCTGCCTTCGAAACAAGTATTTTGCAGTACACCCTGGTGGAAGCAGCAGGTAGGTAAGTCTAAGGAGCAAGCCACATACATACCCGTGGGTCAGATCTCAGGCCTGGGTGGAAGCAACTAGTGTGAACACTAAATAAAAATAAAGATATTCGTTCCTCCTTTCTCTTCCTGCCTACTCGCTTTCATTCCTTCCTACACCTTTCCTTTAAAAAAAAATGTCTTCTTTAAAAGGTTGGGTTTTTTACTATGAATTTTACTAGATTTTCATCTTTTATCCTCCTTTTCACCATATTTATTACAAAAATAGGAAAATAGGTTGGGTGTACCCTTATGGGTCCAGCAGCCAAGACAGCTGGAGTGTAAAAGCTCAAGGACCCAGGTTGCAACGCAGAGCTGTGGGGGACGGGTATGACAAAATAAATATGCTTCATCCTTCTTCTGTTAAAAATGAAAGAAAGAAAATAGTTTGTATATAAGTATTTTGCTCTTTCACTTGCCTAAACTTTTTTTTTTCTTAATTGTTTCTTTTCTGGTGAGAGGTCTTAGAAACCTAGCTGCTCATAGACAGCAGTTTTCCAAATCTAGGATTTTTCATTTGTGAGGTTTAAGTAAAAGCAATGATAACTTTTCACTTCAAATATCCTACTAGTATTGTCAGTGAATACTTGGTATAAGATGAGCAGTTTTTTCCAGACATCTACTGAATTCTTTTTTTGTAAAAATGATTTCTACATTGATATACCAAGTATATCATTGAGCAATTTACCGGGATTGTGAGAAATAAATTCTTGATTATACATGCCAGATAGCCTCCATGCTAACTTTCTAATGCAAATGTTGTGGTGATCATGAAAACAATAGCTAGTATTTATTGAACACTTAACTACATTGCTATGAACTGCTTTTACATGTATTTCATATAATCCTCTCAGCAATCTTATGAAGTTAATATATACCTTATTTCTATTTCAGAAACGTGAGTAAAATCACCTAGTTAAATGAATGATATTCAGAAGATTTAGATGTGTTTGACTCTAAGACCCATGCTCTTAAACTCTATGTCAATACCGTATGATACTGGCTCTGGATACCTGTTGCGTAGTAAAATTTTTCAAACTTAGGAATGGACTTCTCTTTTTTTGTAACACATTGTACATTTGTCATCACTTGTTCCTGTTTTTTTCCTCCACTATAAATTCTTATGCTTTATTCCTTCCTAATCCTTTATTGATTTTGCCCCTCTTCTCCATTTCTACACCTTCTGTGACAAAATCTATCACTGTACTTACTCTGTTACCGTCGTCATCCTTAAATAGACAGATTGAGCTCCATGTAAGGAGGAATTATATCATACTTGTTTTTTATATTTCTGGTACTTGCCTAGCTCAGGTTCTAGTATATAATAAATTGCTTAAAAAGTGATAAATTCCTGAATTCCACTATTAATATATAATCTGTTATTGGTGTATTATCTTTTTTCATATAAATTTAGAATCATACTGTGCAATTTTTTTTCTATGATTTTTTTTTCCTTTGAACATTTCCCCCGTTCATTGCATATTCTTCTAAAATACGGGTTTTACAGCCTTCATGAGGATGCATCATAATACCTTCCCTTAAAAAAAAAAAAAAGAGTTTACCTTAAAATACAGTAAGAATAGTGAAGAAACTAAAAAGTAGTGTGGGCAGATTTGTCATTCTAGATATTAAAATGTATTGCAGTTATGTTATATTACCATATTATGCCAGGAACAGATCAATAGAATAAGGATAGAAATTCCAAGAATAGACTGAAATATTTATGAAAGAATCTATTTGATAAAAGTAGCATTTGACGTTAGTGCGGAAAGTTTGGATTTTTACATAATGCAGTGTTAGAATGATTTGTTAACAATTTAGAAATGAAACCTAATCTCTGTCATCTTAAACCAGTATAAATAAACCTGGTTGTAGTAGATAATTTGGAGTATATATGGAAGTGTATCATGCCTGAGAGAAGAGGGAAAAATTAACCTTAAGAGTTACTTATTTGATCCCTGGATAAAGCCAAAATATGTTTTTCCCTTTTAGAATTAAGGCAGTTATAGCTTCTATATAAAGGAGATAAAATATAGTGCCTCTTAGACTGAAAGAAATTAACTTGAAGGTCTAAACTTAAAACTATCCTTGAGAATAGGATGCTTGAGGCCCTGAAAGTGACTCAGATAGTTTGGAGTTATCCAAGAAGCTTTGAATAGTCTGAAACATGCAAGAAAAGGTATAATTAGGTATTAAAAGAAGAGGAGCAAAAGAAGCTAAATATTCTGTCATGACTTGATGAATTTGAAAAAGCTCATAAGGAGGAAAGAGGTAAAGAGGCATAAAATAACCGAGGGTGAGAGGTGGGAATGAAAGCATAGTTTTGGCACGGCTAAGATTGATTTCATACCCTAGAAAATCAGTTACAAAAGTATAATAATCAAATGCGGGGAAGGGAGTGAGCTCAGATCCTAGTTCTAGATGAAGTGGGACAGTGAAAAGAACAGTCAGGATACTGATAGCAAAGGGGAATGGATAATTTGTTTACCAGTTTCCTGAAGTCTTAGGAATTCAATTTAATTAGCCATATGGTATGCTCACCAGAAGTTGGAAAAGGTTTTTACCCCATTATGTTATTGGTCTTTTCCAGTTCTTAAAAATGTGCTTGATACTACAGCTTAGTTCAACATAAGGAATTTTAGTTTTTAGATTTCAGCTTATGGCAGAAATAATAAATACTTAATTCATGCTGTAAAATTTTAGATGGTCTGTCTTCTGCTGACCCCAGCTCTGATTGGAATGCCCCAGCAGAAGAGTGGGGGAATTGGGTAGATGAAGAAAGAGTTTCACTTCTGAAGTCCCAGGAACCAATTCCTGATGATCAAAAAGTGAGTAAAGGGATTGGTGGGTATGTTTATTTCTCTATACACCTAACTATGTGAGAATTGTTATTAGTGGTACATTCTGATCATATTTACATCGATCATCATGTGCCGACTTGCTCCTCTATATCATTATTTCTTCTTTCCACAAATTATTTAGGATTCTGCAGTGTGGAAGGCACTATCAGACACTAATAAGAAATAAACAACATTATTCCAGTTCTTTTATCAGAACTATTATCACAGACTACCAACTTAGTGTGCTTACAGAGGAGTAGATAGGTTCTCAATGAAAAATTAAGGAAAAGTTCATAGCAACAGACAGGACTGGAACGTCATGAAAATATATTTCAGCAGGAAAATAGGTAACACATTTGTGCAGAATACATAGTACACATGTGGAACCAATGATAGATCCTTTGTTTACTTGTTTATCTTCCCCTGGTAGACTATATTCCTTAAAGGGGACTGTGAAGTTTTTAGTTTGGTAGCTCTTGCAACATGCTTGATTTGTAGTAAATGAATAATGAAAGGTATGATATATATCTTGCCATATTTTAATGGAATTCTATAAGAGAACTTGTTGACAGCCTTTAAACTCCATTGGTTCAGGGGTTAAGTCTATGGTGGGAGCATAGTCCAAGTAAAGCCAAAGGACCCAAGTTCAAGACCTGGAATGGAGTGGGGTTACAGTAAAAATAAACAAATATAAAGTGTTTCTTCCTCCTCTCCCTGCCTGCTGCCTGCCTATTTGCCTTCATTCCCACCTTCCTACCTCTTTAAAAAAAAAAAAAAAGAATAAAGGGCAGAGTTGAGAAATACATGGAAGTAAAATCAACAGAATGTGGGATTAGAATTAAGTGGAGAAAGAGTCATCAAAAATGACTTCCAGGATGATCACTTAATTAACTGAGAGGGTAGGGTGGAAGTAGTTCAACCGAAAGAGAAAAGGTAGGAACAAAAAGTTAATTGGGAGACAGAGGATTGGCTCAGTTTTTAAGGTACATTGAGTGTGGTGTTTTGTAAATATGCCTAAGAAGAGTTGTTTTTTACCAAGTTAAAGCTTGGGGAAAAGATCTGTTTTTGGGACACCACTCTGGTGTAGTAACAGTTTGTTCAACTGCCTCTGACCAGAGAGCTGGTGGAGCAGCAGTTAGGTCAGTCGCCTCCAAAGGAGCAAGCCACATACCACCCAGGTTCAAGTCCCAGGTCTGGGCAGGAAACAACCAGTGTGACCGTAACACCAAGAGTAAACCTAATAATATAAACTGAACTTTGAGTAGTGTCAGTTGTCAGTATAAATTCATTAGTTGTAACAAATATACTACTCAAGTGGAAGACACTGATAATGGAGGAGCTATTTGAGTAGGGACAGAGGATATATGGGAAAGTGCTATTTACCCTCTGTTCAGTTTTGTTGCGAACCTAAAATTGCTTTAAAAAATTTTTCTTTAAATTTCCTAACACGGGATCTTAACACAGGGATTTCTCTGGTATTCGTTGAATATTTAATGAATGTACACCAAAGGTCTCTTTCTCTAATTGGAACTTCCCTATGACCATCAGAATAACAATTACTGATTGGGCTGTCATATAACAATTCTTTTTCTGTATATATTAAAGGGTCATCTTGTAAACTTTTGTTTTTGTTTTTTGATAAAGGAAATGTGCAGGCAGGAACAAAGGCAAGCAGAGGTAGGCAGGCAGGAAGAGAGAGGAGGAGGAAGCATTTGTTCTATTTAATTGTTCATCTTGGTTGTTCTCCCTCGCCCAGGGTCTCGAACCCAAGTCCTTGGGTTGTATGTGGACTATGTCCAGTGACCTTATCTGCTAGGTTAGCAGGACGTGCTGTCATTCACACTTCTTAGTAAAAATGGGAACCATCCAAGTACCCATCCTTTGGGGAATGAAGAGAGAAAATGTGATGTGTTTGAACAATGGCAAATGTTAAAAATCAATGAAATAAATCGTCCGTATCAATATGATCGTATCTCAAAAGCAGCTGAGTAATGAACAAGTTACAGAAAGATACAGTCGAATACCATTTGTATAAATTATGTGGATATGCCATTTACCAAATGGATATACCAAACATTTCTATAATTGTTGATTATTTGAAGGGACACAAAAGTTTGATTTTATCTCGTTTTTCCACCTATAAACTATTTGGTGGTTCATGAGACTTTCCAAACCTTCTAATGACTACGTTACGGAACAGAAAAAAAACTGTTACACTTACCGTCTCTGCTAGGAATCTTGGTTGTCATCTATGTAGAATAAGCAAAATGCACTTTTCCATAGAAAATTCAGCTATATGCTATATTGTAAAGCGCTATCATTATGAATCATAACAATTCCAATTAACTATTTTTGTCATGCGAAATGTTTTTGGTGATATTTCTTTCCAATTCAGTTTTTTTAATTATCTTTTATTTTGAGATAATTATAACCACTTATAAGAAATAATGCAGAGGGGGGATCCTCTTTAACTTTCACCCAGTGTCCCCCAGTGGTAACATCTTGAAAAACTATAGTATACCTCAAAGATAGGATAGTGCAGTCAAGATGCAGAACATTTCTGTCTCTGTAAGAATCCTTTATTTTTCCCTTTTTTTATAGCCATTCTTCCCTCTTTATCCCCTTTAGAACTCCTGGAAACCAGTAATTTGCTTTCCCTCTTTACTTTTGTCATTTCAGAAATATCTGATGAATAGAATTACATAGTATGTAACCTTTTGGTACTTGTTTCTCATTCAGCTTAATTCTCTAGAGATTCATCCAGATTGTTGTATCCTTAGGTGGTTCACTTTTACTGCTGAGTAATATTTCATGCTATTTATATTTATTTAGTTATTCTCCTATTGAAGGACATCTGAGTTGTTTCCTGTTTAGGGCTGTTATTAAGCTTTTAAGAGTGGAAGAAAGGGAAAGGAGGAATAAACATTTATTTAACCTAATTCCTCACCATAGCCCTTGGTGCGCCAGCTACACACTGTCAGCTCTCCAGTGTGTCAGCCACCTGAGCTGCCAGGGCACACCCCCAAGTACAGGTTTTAATGTAAGCATAAGTTTTCCTTTTTCTGTGATAAATGCCCAGGAGTACAGTCCCCAAGCTTTATGATATTTACTTATTTAGTATTTTAAGAAATTTCCAAAGTATTTTCCAGCATAGCTGTGTCACCATAATCTAGTTTTTCTGCATCCTTGCCAGCACTTGTTACTATTTTTTTATTTTAGTCATATTTTGATACGTGTATACTATAAATGCATGGATTTCCCTAATGACTAATGATATTGAACATTTTTCCATGTGCTGCTTTGCCATATATCTGTTATCTTTGGTGAAATATCTATTTGTATCTTTGACACCTTTTCTAATTCTTTTTTTTTTTCACTGTTGAATTTTGACTGTTCTTTATATAGATACAAATTCTTTATTGGATATGTGATTTTCTCTTACTCTGTAGCTTGTCATGTTCTTTAACAGAGTCAAATTTATTTTAATGCAAGAAGTTTTGTATTTAAGCCCTGAGATAAAACAGAATTACCTATTCAGTGAATTTTTAAAACACTGAATATTTCCCAGCTCTCTTAAATTATTTTGTATTGAGTAATGAAAGTTATAAGAAAAAAGTGGTCTACCATAGGCAATAGGAGAATTAAGTTTCATTTACTTTGTTAGTTTTTAAATATGGAATTTTAGATCAATTTTATTGTTACTAATTCTTGTTTCAAACATGGGATATAATTCTGAACCTAATGAAATTCTTTCATAATTTTCTGGATAATGAAAACCAGTTGTTCACTTTAATACTTTGCTTTCAAAAATATCAGGTTTCAGACGATGATAAAGAAAAGGGAGAGGGAGCTCTTTCAACTGGAAAATCTAAAAAGAAAAAGAAGAAAAAGAAGAAGCAAGGTGAAGACAACTCTCCTGCACAGGTAGAAAATCAGCAAATTAAACAGCTACTGCAGAATTGTGAAATGAATCTGCACATGACAAGAATGTGTAGATGAAAGAATGTGTAGAGATGAAACATCAAATTTACTTGAATTTCACTTGAAAAGTCAGAATATTTTTCAGATTTTGTATATTACACTATACTAAAAAATGTATTGTCCCCCAGAAATTATATCAAAGATATACACCTCAAAATAGAAAACATTCCATATTATTCGGGGGCATTTTCATTTATATTATGGTGAAGTGAATAAATAGTTACAGAATTTCACACATAGAAAATTACCTTCAACTAGAATTTTAACATAGAAAGTGCATGTACGTAACAAGTATAGTATTAACTCTGGATTTGCTTTTCCCTCCATTTAGTATATTTTCTTGCTTTGTGACTTCATACTAAACTGTCTATTTATATAACTCCTACAATTTCCTTTTCTTTAATCTTTCCTATCTGGACAAAAAAATTAATAACACTATAGATGAAAACAGGTATTTTGTTTCTAGCATACTTGATTACTGGAAATGCAGGAATTTATTTTGGAAAGCGCTATATCACCATTATGTTACAACTTAAGAAAATTTTCTTTCTTACTTTATGCACAACCATGTGGCTAAGGAATTATTTTTGTTTAATTGTAGTTAATAACCAAAATTTCTAGAGGATGGCCTACATGGTAATTTTCTTATTTGCTTTATTTGGGAAAAGTTTCTGTTAGACTCTCTAAGGAGATATATATTCAGTTCATTTTTGTTGAAGTAAACACAGCCCTTCATAAATGATGCCAATCCGTTATCAATGTTTGTTTTTCTCAGGTGTGAAGTAAGGTTAACGACTAAAACCAATGGATGTAAAAAACCAAAACTGTTTAATAGTTGTGTTTTTCTTGTTGAGCAAGCTGCTGAAAGTGTTAATTTCAACTTACCAGCAAAGTTGAATGTTATGTGAAAGCTCCTTTGGTAGTCTGACATTCCTTTTTAAAAATATTTTATTCTGTTTTTTAAAATACAGTAAGTTAGTATAGGCTTTCAAGTCAGATCTACATTCCAATTAAGTTATGTCATTTGCTAGCTGTTTTTGGATTTTGTTTACTTTGCACAAATTACTTAACTGCATAGGTTGCTTTAAGAATTAAATGAGGGCGCACCCTGGTGGACTAGTGATTGGCCACAGTCTGCGGACATCGCAAGTTATTGGATTCATGTCCCTGGGCCAGTTCAAACAACCAACGTGGTAAAGTATTTCTTCCTCTTCTCTTTTCCTGCCTGCCCGTGCTTGCCTTCGTTCCTGCCTACATCTTTCCTTTGAAAAAAAAAGAAAAAGAATGAAATGAGCTATCCTTGAAGTTCTGTGTAAAGTATATAGTACATAAATAATATCCTGTCCATAAATGACTACATTTTATAATTTGTTCTCTTTCATAAGTTCTTTTTAGTTGTGGTATGTGGTTGATGAGTTTACTGTTAGAGCTCATCTTAGGATGGAAATTGATGTTTCCTTACTTAACATTGTACAGATTATAAATCTTACATACTTCCAAAGCTACTTGTTCAACTTAAATTCACAATAAAATTTTGAATTACTGTCTCAGCTCATACTGTCCTGAACAAATTTATAAAATATCAGTGTTGGAAAGAAACTTACAAGATCATCTTAGCCAGTTGTTAAAATGAACAGCTACCAGCCTTCATTCACATTCTCCATCAGATTTCTGCATTGGATCCCTAAGGTTCTGTTAGAGACTCAGATCACACACCCAAATCCTGAACTCATTTAGGGACTCTTTATATTTAAAAAAAAGAATGAGCAGCCATTTCTACACATAACGTTTGTTAAGGAACAGCACAATTCACAAAAATGTTCCCATTTAATATATTCTAGTACGTACTTAATTTCAGATTCCTAAGCGTTTAATATATGCTCTCAGATTTATTTTACATTTGAGGACATTAAGATTCAAGGAAATTAAACGGTTTATCCCTAAGATTATATAGCTAGACTGTGGCATGAGCAAATTTGAAATTCTTTTCTCTGTCCTTTCTACTATATAAGCTTAATTGTCTAGAAAATGCTATGTTTCATTCCGTGAAATGCTATTTCTGAGTCTTAGTTCAAGTGTCAGCTATATACTTACTTTGTTTTTTGTTTTTTAAGAAAAGGCGCAGAAAGAAATGAAGGCAAGTAAGTAGGCAGGCAGGAAGAAAGCAGGAAGAAACATTTTATTTATTTTTTAATTCAGTTAATCTTGGTTGTTGCCCCTGGCCCTGGGATGTGAACCCAGGTCCTTGGGATGTGTGTGGACTAAGCCAAATAAATAGATTTATCTTCGAGGCCACCAGAGCATGCCCACTGTATACTTATTTAAAAGAAAAAATTCTAGTTCTGTTTGAGTTGGTTTAATAAATTAGAATGATTCCCATTTGGGAATATGAGTATATTGTTTTTTAGTTCAAAATGTATTTAAAATCCGTGGGAAAACATGTTGATTTTATGTTCTAAATGTACCTATATATTACACATCTTTCAGTGATTGCATTTATATGCTCAGTTTTTTTTAATGTTTGGACAGTTTCTGAAATAAAATTGTTTTCTTGAAGTATGTTCTGAATATTTAGTACCACAAATTAAATAAATTATCATGAATAAAAGTGAATGATTTATCTCATTTAATGAACTATTTTTCTCTGTAGGACACAGAAGAATTAGAAAAAGAGATTAAACAAGAGCTTCCAGTGAATACCTCTAAAGTTCGTTCAAAACAGGAAAAAGCTCTTTCTTTGAAGACCACAAGCACTAGTGATCCATCTGAAGCACTTGTCAAAAATAGCCAGGTAATATTTTTAATACATTTTTATCGACACAACATTGTTTTGTTATGCTAAAACAGTTTTAGGTGTACAGGTTCACTTTTTTTGTCAAATATATATCACACCATACTTGATACTCAAGAAGTAAAATGTTGATGACTTGAGAGTCACATTATAAATAATATTTCATTGAAGTACTGTTCTAAGCATTTCAAATACATTAATGCATTACAACCACTCCATAAAAAAGGGCAAGACACATTATAAAATTGAAGTTGAATAATTTGTCCCAAGTTTTATAACTATTAACTATTAGTGGCAAAATTTAGAGTCACTAGACTATATTTTCTTCTATTAAATATCCAGTCAAAAAAGTGATAGATGGCTTAGAGAAAAATGTAATAGGTTGCATTTTTTCCAGAACACGCATCTATAACTGTGGTCCAACCTCTTGAAATTTGACATTATTTAAAAGTTTGTGACATCTCAAAAATATGTGCCCTCTAAAAATTTATGGTTTGTCGAAAGGAATCATTTTACAAAAGATCTAGGGCAAGACACAAAGATGCTATGTCTTATGTATGATTTTAAACTAGTTATGTCATATTAAAATATATTAAGTTCTACTAGAGTTGCGTAGTTAATTTATTTACTCATTTAAAAAAATGTATTGAGAACCTACGCCACAGTACTTTTTAGGTTCTGGAGATACATACTTAAGAAACAAAGCAGACCAAAAATGTCTGCCTTTGTGGAGTTTATGAAGCAACTGAACAAGACACATGAATTACCCATAGGAAGAAGAATTTATTACTGCGTGGTAACTAAAAACAGAATCTTCAGAAAAGGTGCAGGCAGGAATGAAGATGAGCAGGCAGGAAGAAGTACTTGAAGCACATTATTTTTATTTAGATTTTCATCTTGGTTATTTCCTTCCAACAAACACACACACCACCCCTCCCCCTTGCACCCCAGACCTAGGGATATATGTGGATTGCGCCTAGTGTACTAAACTACTAGGCCACCAGGGCGCACCTAAAACAGAATCTGTTTGTTTTAAGGAAAGGTGTAGGCAGGAGATAAGAGGAGGAAGGAGCACTCCATTGTTATTTAATTATACATCTTGGCTGCTTTCCCCAGCCTGGGACATGAACCTGTTTCCCTGCAATAAATGTGGCCTATACTTCGCCAGAGTCTTAACCGTATTTCCTTTTTGGACTTAACGCTTTTAATTTTCTAAGTATTTTGAAATAAAAGGATGCAATCAGTTCAGACTTAAAGGGTTATTTGACATTTTGATGTTTTTAGTCAATCATTTTCAGAAGTCATCCTGTAAAGAATCTTTGAGCCCTTCTTTAATTTAAGAGTGAAGATTTAGAGGGAAAAGGAGATGTAAAATAATAAGGTGCTCTCTGACATTAGGCTTGTGCCTGGGGAGCAGGCCACACATAGTCCAAGAACAACTAAAATAAACAACTAAAAAAATGTTTCTTTCTCTTCTTTTCCTTCCTGCCTGCTGCCTGCCTGCATTTCTTCATCTTTGAAAAAAGGAAAGGAAAAATTAAAAATAAGTGATGACACTTCAGAGAGTGAAATAAATGCAGGGAACATTAGGAAATCTGAACTGAGCAACACAAATGCAGTTTCAGACACCTCCAATAAGAAGAAATCCTAGTAGTTTACTGGGTGCACACAGCAGCTTCTTGTTTCCTCTGCTGCTGTGCTCTCTTGAACCTATAGAACCACAAAAAAAAAATAAGAAAGAAAAAAACAAGGGCCAAGAGAAACATTGCTTATTCTTTTTCAGAATAATGATCACAGTTTACACTGAAAAGTAAAATGATTTACTCATCTATTGCAGCCTCAAAGCATTCTGAATATTAGTTCTATCATTACATTCTATCAACCACTCAGTGGACTTCAGTGTGGCAAATCACTTTTCCTCCTTCCTGCTTCCAGGTTGGAGAGAAGACTCTAGATCCTAAGCTTTGTAATTTCATTACCAGACTGGATAAATAAACCTGAAGATTTGGACATACGTTTTAGTAGTTGCTTTAATCTATTAGTAGCCATAGTCTACTTTTGTCTGTGGCCTTCTTTTTCCTTGGGTAAGAAACTAGAGCTGTCACTGCTGCTATTTGAGATATTGAGATATCTCACCTACTGATAGTCCAGAAATGAGCTATTTTTCTTTTAATCTTTTCACATGAGAAAGTATGAGGAATTAGAGCTGATGGGAGTAGACAAAACCATGAAATTGCTAACAAAAAATTGTGCTATTTTTGTAATGAAAAAGTATAAATGAAAATGGAATTATTCACTCCTATTTGAGATTCAAGAAGCATAAACCTTCATTTTTATCTCAACCTGTATTATGAATAGTGTAGGTAAAGTTTTATTTGGTTGTGTCACTAGAGGGCAGGCATGAGTTGTTGTGCTTCTACTGATAAATTATTTGGAAACCATCTTAGTATTTGCTTGCTGCTAAACAGCCTTTTGGTATTACTGTGATATTTAATTTTATTTGAAAAAATTTATATAAATCTAATGTATCAAAATGAATTAGAGACTTGGATGTAAGACTTAAAAACTATAAAATCCATAGAAGAAAAACATAGGCAATACATCCATGACATCAGCCTTAGAGACTATTCCAGTGGCAAGGGAAACAGGAACAAAAATAGGGTGTGCCCTGGTGGCCTAGTACACCCTGGGAACAGTACATAGATCCCAAGGTCCTGGGTTCAAGACCCAGAGCTAGGGGAAAACAGCAAATATGAACAACTAAATAAAAAATAGTGCTGCTTTTACCTCTCTCTCCTGCCTGCTTCTGCTCAACTTCATTCGTATCTGTTCCTTTCCTTAAAACATAACAAAACAAAACAAACAAACAAAAAATACATCAAACTAAAAGCTTCTACACATTAAAAGAAACTACCATCAGAACAAAATAATAGCCAACAATGGGAGAAGATAGTTGTACTTGATAAATCCAATAAGAGGTTAATATTCAAAATTATATAAAGAACTCATACAACTCAACATAAAAAAATTAAGAAATGGCCAGAAGATCTGAATAGGCACTTCTCCAAAGAAGATATACACACGGCCAACAGGCACAAGAAAAAATGCTTCATCATTTCTTATTACCAGGGAAATGCACATTAAAACCACAACTATGAGAATGGCCTATCAAAGATTAAAAACAAGTGTTGACAAGGGTGTGGAGAAAAGGGAACCCTTGTCCATTTGGTGGGAATGTATATTGGTACGGCCACTTTGGGAAACTTCCAGAGGTTCATCAAAAAGTTAAAATAGAACTGCCTTATTATGATCTTGTGATCTCTGCTGCTAGAAATCTGTGCGAAGAATATGAAAACACTAATCTGAAAAGATACATGTGCCCCTATGTTCATTGCAACACTATTTACAATGCCAAGAAATGGAAAAAAACTAAGAGTCAGGACAGACAATTGAGTAAAAAGAAGATGTATACTCTGAATACTACTCAGCTATATTTTTTTTTTTTGAAGATGAAATTTTGTCATTTACGATAACATGGCTGGAACTTGAGGGGATTATGCTAGGAGAAAAACAAATGCCAGATGATCTCAGTCATAATTGAAATATAAAGACGCAAAGCAAAGGAATAGACAAAACAAAAGCTAACTCTTGGACACTGATAATAGAACTGAAGTTACCAGAAAGAAAGGGGTTGCAGGGTGCAAGTAAAATGTAGCAGTGGGGTTTCTAGTGGACAGTGGTGGAGGACTAATAGAAATGTGGTGGGCATGGTGTGTTGTATATGTGATGAAGAGTGAACGTTTGCATCTAAACATTGTATTATGAATCAAAGTAACAAATAAATGAATAAAATTGTATTCCAAAATAGCCTATCAAGACTCTTCCACCTGCTATATCTACCGAGCCATCTGTTTTATCAAAAAACGATTCTGACAAGAGCTCTTCCCAAGTGCCACAAGAGACAGATAAATCCAAGTTGAATACTAAGCAAAATAGCGTGCCTCCTCCACAGAGTAAGTAATCTTCATCTTCCGTTCCTTCGTGTCCTGTCTTTTCTGTTTGTAAGTGTTAATGTCTTAGAAATCTAAGGTACTTAGACATCTGGTTTTGGAAGTCTAATGGATTATTAGACTAGTGGACTAGTCCTTCCCTGCTTAGCAAAGGCTAGATTGTTTTAGAACCTTGTGAACCTCCATTGTGAGGAGCAAGGAGCTTCAACTCCAGATGAGAGTAGGTGGCCAAGGACTCACACAGTGGAGGACTTGGTCCCTGCCCTTATCCATCTGGTTTCACTTGTCTTCTGTGCACTTGTTCTTGAGGCTGCAGGTGGTTTTGTGCCATTTTTTATTTTTCTCCCTTCAGTTTGCCCATTTTCACTGTTATTCTTAGATTGAGTCATAATGTTTTCTAGTCCAGAACTGGTAAAATATTCTTATAGTTAAACCAATAAAGCATAGGGATTGAGAGGAGAAGGCAGACATAGAAGAGCTTAAAAGCATGTGACTAGAACTTGAAAACATAAAATTTGAGACAGTATTTCAAAGCATGTTTTCATTGATGTTTTACTCTTATATTCTTGAAGCATTTACTACCCTCCTAACTTTTTTCTTTTATTTACTTTTTTTTTTCTTTAGCCAAGTCTGAAACTAGCTGGGAATCTCCCAAACAAATTAAAAAGAAGAAAAAAGCCAGACGGGAAACGTGAATATTTCCATCCTTGAATTGGACACGTGTTTGTAAACACTGTCTTGAAGATTATGCTGTTTATGCAATAATTTGTGAACATGTACAGAGTTTTATATAAATTTAAACCAATTTTTAAAACAAAACTGTGAACACAACCACCATAAAAATGGAATCAAAGGAAAGTTAATTTATGAAATTGAGAGGTCAGCAGAATTTACTACAGTGCTGGAAGACACTTGGGAAAGTCTTTTCAATTTAATGAGAACGATCTTAATTTAAGAATATTATTCTGATTTTACAACAGTGCCCTGTTTACAACAGATTGTGCCCTATCTCATCTGCAGCTGTGGAATAAAGGATTCTGATTAGAGAGAGGGTTGCCTACATACTATTAGGCAACTTCTTGGATCTTATGCACGGAACTTAAACCATTTGAATCTGTTTTATGCTTAAATCAAAGTGCTTTGATCAAATACATAATCTGCCATATCTTTACATATTTGTTGGTAGCAATTTGTATTAAAGAAATCACAAGTGCAAATAAAAAGTCATTTATTTGTTAAGCTAAACTGTCCTGGTTTAGTTTACAGTTTTTAAAAGTTCTTAATATTAAAACATTGAAAATACAGTTGACACTTGTATGGCTTATGAAGTTATTTTTGATAGTCTTACATTACTTGAATTGTTCAAAGTACAGTATATTTTAAATTAAGAAAGGTAAACTATATTGTTTTATACTTTTAAGGTTCAGGTTCACAAATAATGCTCTTGTTTATAATTTGAAGACCTACAGGCAAATTTCAACTTACATTTTTCCTTTCCCTAGCAGTTACTTTTTACCAGTGTCAACTCTTCTTCATTTCTAATACTCTGACTTAAAAATAAAATCTTTCACAAAGTAGTTACACAGACAGAACTTTGAGTATATGATGGAATATGAAAAACTAGAGTCAGACAGCTTTAATTGACATTGTCAAGATCTCCAGTTATCAGGAATACATTTTTTTACTGCCTTAACCTATAGTGCGTAGAATATGCATCAATTTCTTGAAGGGGATTCATGTTTTTATAAGAATTTTCATGTAATTATTGCAATTGTGGTCAAATAAGGAACGTTTCCTGCTTGAAACTGTATTGATTTAAATGATGTGTGAGATGTTTCACCATTTTCAGGCACTGTGTAATTCTATTGTAATAAACTGGCAGGTATCTTTGTAACTATAAATAGTGCATGCTCAGCCATGTACACTGTAAATAGCCTTTACCAAACGTGTTTGACATGGACCATAATTAACATCACTTAGTGACTTGTGATAAAGAAAAAAAAAAAGCCATGATTTATTTGATGTGATTGGCTTAATTGTTTTTATGTGGCGCCAGGAATGAAACTATTTTAACAGCTGTAACCAATGGTACTGATCTGTCCATCCAATGTTGTCTTTATTATATTTGGTTGTGGTTTGATAGTATTGCATTTTCAGAGTAGGAAAGCTAAAGAAACAAAATGGTTTTAGTTTTGCTGAAGACCGGCCTTATTAATGGACAGCTTTCCTAATAAGTCATTATTAACTTTTATCAGGTGTTAACATCTGTTTCAGGAAAATGGCAGTATGTTTACATGTCAGAAGTTTTGTTTAATTCTATAATATTTCTAAATTCAATTTGTTTAAATAAATACAGCAAATGGATAGCATTGTTTTTATTTGCTTCAATATTGGGATAAAAGCAAGAAATGGATTTCTTCAGATAACTTGTTTTTGTTTTTTTCTGTTTTACATAGATCTTTCCTAAGTAGATCTAAGGATTCCTAAGTTGCCAGCACTTTGTAAAGGTATCACAAAGAAGAATATGATAGGGAGTCTGTAATTTTAGACTGTGCCAAAAGGCCTATGCTCAGAAACTTTAATTGAACTCTCTCAACTCTACCTCACCATTTCTTTATCTTAGAGTTTTGTTGGCTATGTCAAGTATTGAACTTTATTTCTCCAGCTTAGTATCTCACATCCAACCACCTACACCAGGAGGAGGACGTAGTGTGTAGATGGGGAAGACCGTTGCTTAATTAGGGTAGATCCAGTATGGATATGCTTCTATCCCTTCTCTGGCCCAAGAGCTAGGACGTGGATTTTCTGTTTTCACAGATGGCAAGCTATAGTGACAAAATTTACAAATTTGCTTTCTTTCACATCTGTGATGTGCAGACTCTTGCACAATTAAACTATCAACATTCGTTGTACCATTCATTACCTGTTCCAGATCTCTATGTGACTTCAGAGCAGTTTGTGGCATCTGAACAGAGAAACTTTTTCCATCATCTAAAGACACTAAAATAGAGGTAGTGCTTCAGTGAGGAGGAGGAGTCAAGCATTGGAGGCTTGGAGATGATACTGCTCACTACACTGCTAGTAAGGAGATAACTCTCCCCTTCTGGATCAGTTAAGTCTGGAAAAAACTTTGATTAGCAAACGTGGCCTCCAAGAGAAACCACTCAAAAAATCTACCTAGTCCTGACCGGTTTCCATATGTTTAATGAAAATCCTTCCCTGTTTTGAAGCAGGGAGCAGTAGTTTAGGAATTCCCCAGGCTGGAATCCTACCTATGTCTACGCTGGATTGATAAAATCATAGTTGAGAGAGTCCAAAAACAAAGTATTGAAATAAAAATGTCATTAATGTGATTTACCATGATTACTTTGTCTTTGTGCATGCATTTTTTTGGAGGGAGGGATATAATTCATCTGAATTTAATGGTCTATTTCATAGGCTAATTCAGTTTGTATTTGGGTTAAAGATATTGAAGGGCAATATTTGATTACAGAGTTTAGTTTTTCTTAATTAAAACAGTCCTATTATAGTGTGAAATATCTTTTGAAATTTAGAATTTAGGTGTAAGATGTCTAATAGATGTCAAGACTCTTGTAAACTCACTGCACAAACTGGAATTACTTTCCAAAAGACTTAGGGAATGCAAATATGTTATTTGTAAAATGCATTGAGTATTGTAAATAAAACAAACCATTTTTGTTTTGTTAAATTGCTCGTTATAGTTCTCTTGTGGAAAGGGACTTCTCACTCATTTTGCACCCTAAGCTAGTCTAAAGGCAATTCAATTTTTCATGTTCTTAATGTTTCTAAAATAATAGGTGCACTGTAGTCTTCACTGTGAAGTCAACTATTTTGGAGTTAAGCATTTCTTATAATGTGCCTGTTGGTGACAGTGTTCTCTGTGGGAAACATCATTCTTACAAGCAGTAAATGTAACACGCACCAGATGCAAATAATCACTTGTCAACCTTTCGAGTTAAGGAAATTAGATTCAGTTTTGGCCTATGTATTAGTTTGGCTATGTCCCCACACAATACTGACTTAAACAAGATAGAAGTTTCCTTCTTTTCATATGAAAGTCTGGGAAGGCAGTCCAAGGCTTCAATGACTGTGGGATCAGGGATCCAGCTTCTTTCTACCTTGTTCCTTCCCAGTCTCCACATGTGGCTTTCCTGTTGTTGCACAGAGCAGCTTCAACCAGAAGTCAGCATTTCTGCTGGTGGGAAAGGGTGTGCCCCCTTCTTTTAAGAATACTTTTTACAAATTATTCAAGCCACATAGGCTTGTCAACCCAAAGTTAATCATTTGATCCTACTAGCTGGAAAGAGGAATGAGAAATAGTTATCTTTATGCGGGACTTTCTTGGGCCATGTTAACATTTCAGAATTCATTACTGAGGGAGCAGCTGAGATTAGGTATTTGACACAATTAGCTGACTGTCACCAGGTTGACATACCATATGTCCTGTGCCCATGCATAATTTTAAGCCAGATTTTAGCTTTTCCAACTGAACAGAAGTTTTGAAACCTTGTATGCCACCAGAGTAATAGTTTAACACTTGCAACTTCAGTAGATTCTGGAAAAGATGTCTGCCACTCAATGCTGTAAATTCTATCAACATCTTGAAAGACACTCCCACTGCAAGTGTAGATTATAATAATTTAATAGAAACTACTATATAATCTTTTGAAAATTAAGAAGTTAATATTAGTGTTCCTAAATATTTAACATGATTTCCAACGTCAAATAAGGATGGGTATATAAAGGACGTTGTAAGCTATTAACTAACTAGTAAGATTTATGAGTTGACTAATGTGAAGAAAAATATAAACAAGTCCAAGATCATCCTTGTGATAATGGCATTATTTGTGTATGTGCTTTCCTTTATTGTATCGAGGCATTCAAAATGCATCTATGTAACATGTACAAAAATTATCAAGTATAATAAAATGAGCACCTCTAAAACCACCACTCTGCCTAAGAAATAGAACATTACCATCACGGAGATGCTGGGACTTACTGACTTTTGTCCTTGTTATTGTTTGGTAACAGAATCAAAGGAGGGAAAGGCATGAATGAAAATAGCTGCAGTCAAATGTCCCAACTTCACAGGACTTTTTTTGGTGCCAGAACTGGCTAAGAGCCCCAGATAACGTTTAGCCTGGTCTTGGAAAGGTGTCATGGCAACCTCAATGGCACACTTTGCTCAAGCCGTTCCACTGACATCTGCTGGAAAGTTGTAATAAATACACACAGGCACAGTGACTGCATGTGCATGATGTCCCTGGACTTGTCATGACAGCCTTCCCATGAGGCAGGATGGTGCAACTCTTCCAGACGAGCTTCCAGGATTCGGTGCCCTGCTTAGGGTGAGGGTTCCTTCCCAAGTTTGTTGGCAGGCTAGAAACACCAACACCACAAGGGGGTTTGTGGCAGAACAGCAGGAACTGTTAGTAACTTAGTAAAACAGTAGATGATTTCTTTCTCTTCCAAAATGTCTTTAATAAATGTTTGGGGCCTACCTGGAAAACTTGCCACTATTCCCATGTCTAATCAAAATGACTGCAGAATGAAATATGGAACTTACCTTAGCCCTGCAACTAGGAATGAAGGTATCCAAATACAGGAAACATTGGGATATTTTTAAAAATAAATTTGTTTTGCGGTAACACTGGTTTATAACATACACAGTTCTGCTATAAAGTATTATAGACATCTGTATATACTTCATGATCACCAAAAATCTAGTTCCCATCCATCACCACACAAGTGACAGCCTTTACCCACTTCACCCATCTCCCAACTCCTTTCCTGTTTGGTAACCACCAATCTGTTCTCTGTATGTATCTAAAAGGAAGCTTTTGTTATTTTTTGTTAGGCAGAAACTGTATTTCATGTGTACTCAATAATGATACAGCATTTTGTCCATCAGCATCATAGCATAATCATATAGCCCGCATATGACTCAACGCATACAGTATTCAAGGGATTGGACCATGTTGATAGTGTTAATATCAGCCCCACAATTACAAAGGGACGGAAATGTGATTTGTTAAAATCTAGGCATACCTTAGTGAAGCAGCAATTAGGTCAATTGTCCCCAAAGGAGCAAGCCATATACCACTGGGTTCAAATCCTAGGCCTGAGGGGGAAGCAATCAGTATGAAAAAGATGCCTTCTTCCTCTCTCTTCCTGCCTACCTGCCTACTTGCCTTCAATCTCAAATGTTCCACCACTGAAGAGACAAACACCTACGGGTGCCAGGAGGAACCTCCCCATGGGAGTGTTCAACACGATAGGCAGATTTTTTTTTTTTTTTTTGAGTAAATACAGGCAGGAATGAAAGCTAGCAGAGACAGGCAGGAAGAGAGAGAAGGAAGAAGCACTTTATTTAGATGTTCATCTTGGTTTTCATCCCAGCCCCAGGTCTTGAACCCAGGTCCCTGGGATATGTGGCCTATCTATGCTCTCAGTCGAAAGCAGCTGTCTAATCCACTACTCTACCAGAGTGCGCCAAAATAGGCAGATTTTTACCATGATTGTCAAAGTCAGAAGCCACTTTTCTAAAGTCAGATTAGCTCTGTTATAGCTCTGATATAATCTTAAACATTGGTATAAAATCACTTCTTCCATACTAATTGGTAAAAAACAATTACAGGCCTGCACACAGCCAAGAAGGGAAAACAGAAATAAGTAATAGAGGGAGTATCCAGAAATGAGCAGCCTTCTTGAATTTTAACAAACAGTGCCATACAACACATGCCTCGTAAGATGCAGCTAGGTGCTACATAATGTGGTATGTTGGGGACCTTTCTATTACTAGTAAATAAAACCCAGTAAACTCTCAGAAGAAGAAAATGCTGATTAAGGATGCAAGTGTGGACTAATATCAAGAAATGTGTTAACATTTCATTTCATCACAAGATTAAAACAGGAAGAGTACTGCCGGGAACGTTCCTGGTGAACAGGGGAGAAGAGGGGGCACCACAGGAGAATGAGAAACAGAGTTACAGAACGGCGGGGTCAGGGGGCTAACAGCTTCACAGACTGAGAGCCTCAAATACTGTGAGGCTCTTTCCACCTATTTATCGAGACGCAGAACTGCTTCAAGCAGCTTACACATACAATTTCATCTTTACATTGGATTTGCTTATTAGATCTTTTGTTCTTTTGCTACATAACTGTACTGTCTTCTTGGGAGTGAACAGTTACAGGAACACTACCCCAATGTTTTCCACTATGGCCTTCACCCAATGTTCTGGGCATGGTTTTCCTGATGTTCTGCCAACTCCCACTTCATCCTTGCTCTACTTTCTGCCCCCAACAGAGTATGGTGTACCCTGGTGGTTTAGTAGTTAAGTCCACCTCCTTTGATTGACACATACTACATACATCCCAAGGACCTGGGTGGGAGCAACAACCAAGATGAGCAACTAAATAAAATAAGTGCTTCCGCCTTCCTACCTCTGCTTATCTTCATTCCTGCCTGCACATTTCCTTTAAAAAAAAAAGCCAGATGCATTAAAATATGTATATATATATATAGACTCTGAAAGTAAAAATATTTACATGACAAAAACAAAAGAAAAGCCAAGATAAAATAGAGTGAAGGACAAATGACAAATTCAGTGTTAATCGAAGATGGAAAGCGGAAATGTCTATGGTAACTTACTCTGGAGCAGGCCCTTTCTGACACAATGCAATCTGATTGTACTGGAATTAGCAAATGTTAGCAACCACTTTATCTTAGGCCACAATCAGCAATTGGGCTGCAGTTCCACTTCCACCCACAGTGGAGGTAGCTGTTGGAAGTTGCCTTCTTGAAGATTTCCTTCTTCCTTTAAACCTGGCACAATATGGTGGGAGAGGGTGGTGTGAGGGATTCCCCTAGCTGCCTTCTGCTTATGGTGACAGTGTAATTTCC